>VZTJ01005795.1:161988-176926 GCA_013397795.1 Orthonyx spaldingii | reverse complement strand
GGCGGGCTGTTCGCCTGGCTGCGCGGGCGCTGCCTGGGCCGCGGCGCCGCCGTGGACCCCGCGCGGGACACGTTCGGCGCCATGACCGGGCTGTACGGCGCCATCCAGCCCACCGACTCCGTGTCCCTCAGCACCCGCACCCACGGTGCCGTCTTCAACCTCGAGTACTCGCCCGACGGGTAGGTGTGCCCGGCATCCCCATGCGGGTGTGCCCGGCGTCCCCATCCAGGTGTGCCCAGGGGTCCCCATCCAGGTGTGCCCAGGATCCCCATCCAGGTGTGTTGGGATCCCGGGGTTCATTCTGGTGACCAAGTGTCCTCGCCATTGACATCAGCAGCGCCCCTGGGCTGTGGTTTAAAGAACTGGGGCGAGTTCCCGGCAGGAGGTGTCACCCTGTGCTCCCAGCTCCCCGGGTGGAGCAGGGACTGTCCCTGTCCAGCAGGAGAGGGCCCGGGGTGACAATGCTGCTGAGGAGGGCCCAGCTCCGACTGCTGCCGCGAGTGCCCCCGGTGCTGCCAAATCTGTATTTTACAAGGTTTTAATGAAAAAACCCGACTGGTTTGCAGAAGGGCAAATAGATATTCCAGATAAGCCTTTGAATCAGCGTTACTTTTTCTGTCTCAGAACCCTTGGAAGATGTGGGCAGAGGGACCTGGGGACACAGGGAATCCATGGCATGACAGGCACCTGCTGCAGGGCACAAACACAAACACAGAGTTTTCTGTTCTGCTCCCTGCAGGTCAGTGCTGACTGTCGCCTGTGAGCAGACGGAAGTCCTGCTCTTTGACCCAATATCTTCAAAGCACATCAAGACTCTCTCGGAAGCTCACGAAGACTGTGTAAATAACATCAGGTAGGTCAGGAGGGACGTTTTGACACAACTCAGCCTACACTTCGGCTTTATAGTTTAAACCTTCTGCCACTTTCTTGGGATAGAGCTGGAAATAGCAACAGCAGGAGTTTAAAGCCATCACTGTTTTTATCACGTAGTATTTTCCTTTTTAAATTCAGGGTTTTTAAGCTGTTCTGGCAATAGATTTGTTAGGTGTGAATGCGAGATATCTTCTAACAATATTGCAGCTGTTCTTGAGTCAGAGTCTCAAAGCAAAAAAACCAACCCCAAAACCCCAAAGCAATAGCCAACTACACAACAACAAAAAACATCAACCAAGAACTAAACCCAAACAAAAAACCCCAAGAAAACTGTAGGACATTCGGAGTGTCTTCACTCAAAAGAGCCAAATATGATGTGGGGTGCCACCTTCATGAGATAAGTTGATGTTTTTCACAAACTGGTTGTCCTTTGTACAAAAGACTGACGTGTTGCATCAGCTGAATGTCTGTCAGGAGAGCTGGATTAAAATGTGTGTCTTTCTGACACAAAGGAACTGACCTCTGTTCTGCACACAGTTCCTGCAGCATTGCCTGGAGCCTTGCTCGGGTTAGTGAGCAGCATTCCCATCACTGCAGCACTGCAGAAGTTCCTTGTAGTAAGCGCCAAAAATGCTTACTCTTTACCAAAGTTTGGGATTTCGCCCCTGGTAGTTGGTTATTGCTCATGTTTCAGAGTTGTTGCTGCTTCTGCATGGTATAGCTCTAGGCTTAAAGGATTTCCAGTGGGTGTTTTTTGGATGGGCGTCCTGTTCCTTTTACCTCAGGCATGGCTTTTCTTCACTGAGTGCCTTCACCAAACATAAGCCAGCACCCTTGGTGCTTTTGAAAGTGAAGGCACACCTGGATTCCAGTGGTGCTCACCCTTGATCTGCAGAGTGCAAACTCAGTCTTTTCATCACTTGATTTTCTCAGTGAACCAAATCACTTGTGTTGGTGTGCTCTCAAACAAGGTCTCGTCTTCACTGGGCGTTTTTGAACAGCTTAGCATTGCTTCAGTAGATTGTAGGCTCCATTTATTCAGTGTATTTCCTAGCTGTGCTGCCTCCAGTCCCACAGAGCTGCGTGTTGTCCAGACTGAGTTACGGCGGGGGTTCTGTCTGAGCATGTGTCCCACGGCTGGCTTGGCTGCTCTGTGATGTGTACAGAGTTCATTAAGGCACAAACCCCCTAAAGACCCCAGACCAGTCACACTTGTGCTGTGCCTCTGTGTGTGTGCTGCTGCAGAGACCCTGCTGGTTCACAGCCAGCAGTACTGCTTGTGGCAGGACTGTAACTGGCACACGTTCTCCTGTGGGTTGGAGGGGTTCTGTTGGTGGCTGCCCTGCCTGTCTCTGTGTGAGCTGACGTTCCTGCCCGGGGCCGTGTGCCGTGGGGCCCTGAGCAGCTGCAGTGTCCCCGCTGCCCCTGCAGGTTCCTGGATAACCGGCTGTTCGCCACGTGCTCCGACGACACCACCATCGCGCTCTGGGACCTGCGCAAGCTCAACACCAAAGTCTGCACCCTGCACGGCCACACCAGCTGGGTCAAGAACATCGAGTACGACACCAACACCAGGCTGCTGGTCACGTCGGGCTTCGATGGCAATGTCATCATCTGGGACACCAACAGGTTCGTGGCTGTGCTGGCCCCGTGGCCTCTCTGCAGCACACCGGGACGGGTACACCAGGTCTCGTGTGCCAGACACAAAGCCTGCCTTCCTGAGTGTGCGCTGAAACACTGAGTAGTTTAGAGCCCTTACCAAAAGCTTGCGGCCCCTCTCTGGTAGGAGTAAACTGCTAGAAAGGAGCTTCTCTTGCTGACAGGCCAAAATGTAGCTCTTCCCTCCTCCCGAAGAAGGTTCTGCCCTCATTGTTGCAGTTGTGTGAATATGTGACTTCTCCCACGTCATTAGAAAGTAGGATAGAGACAGTGCTGAATAAAAAGGTTTTGGGGTGAACAAAATGAATAGCGCTGGGCACACCCTGGATCCTTGTGGACACGATCAGGGCCTCGAGTTGGGGCTGACCACAGCCCCTCGTGTGCCTCTCTTGCTGTCCAGGTGCACAGAGGATGGGTGTCCCCACAAGAAGTTTTTCCACACCCGTTTCCTGATGCGAATGAGGCTAACGCCAGACTGTTCCAAAATGCTGATCTCCACCTCCTCTGGTTACGTTCTGATTTTCCACGACCTTGACCTAAACAAGTCCCTGGAGGTTGGCAGCTACCCGATTTTAAGAGCCAGGAGGAGCACCTCGAGCTCAGGTGAATGCTGCTGGGGCGGCCCGTGGCCGTTCTGTGCCCGGGGTGTTGGTGGGCTGCTCGTGGATAGCAGCACCCTGTGTGGGGGTACCTGTGGCTCACCTGCTGCTGCTCTTTGCAGACGTGACGGCGCTGGGCTCCTCGGGCCCTCGAGCTGTGGCCTCGCCCTGTCACCAGAACAGCTCCGGGCCACACTCGGACAAAACCTTGTCACGGCCTGCCCAGCGAGAAGGTAGGAAAAGATCACTGAAAAAAACATAAAAGAAAAGAAATCCTGGACTTTGATTTACTATATCCAAAAGGAGCCAAAGTATGATAGTGAAAAACTGCATTTTTGTCCTATGGTTTTTACAGAGTGTGTTGCTGAGACTTCTATTACAGCAATGAAATCTCACTGCACACCAGAGCCTGGGGATCTAACCAGGTTTTATTTCTGGGAAGTCTGGTAAAAGTAACAAGTTCTTTATTTTAGGTCAATACGTTGTTGTTACATAGAGGTGCTCCCTTTTCCTTGTGTTTTTCCTTGAACAAAATTTGTGTGAATGATCTCTAAGGGGAAAAAAGAGGGGACACTTCCAGAGAATCAGCGTGAACTTGGCAAATGGGTGAATACTTTGTGCATCCCTTACAATTTCAAATAGGTGTGATGTTAACTTTTAGCTATTCATGGCTGAGAGATGCTGAAGCATACTGATGAGAGGAGGCTTACCTGGATGCCAGGGAGTGATTTACCTGCGGGTGAGAGGAGGAAGGGAGAAAAGCTGCAAGCTGAGCAAGCCTTGGAAGGAATTTGTTGAGGACATCATACAAGTCTGAGAATCAGCAGTTCTTATAAAAAACCCACTCTTTAGATTGTGCTGTGATGCTGATGAAGAACGTGAGTGTGGAAGGGTAATGTAGTTGTCAGTGTGGGGTGGTGTTACGAATGCAGAGGGGAGTTTTAAACAAGGTTCTGCCTTTGCCCAGGCCCCTAGCAGTAGACAGTACTTTTACTGAGTAAGCCAGCACCCTAAAACCCACTCTTGTTCACAAGTTCTTAATAATGACTGATCAGGCCTATTTCAGCATGAACTATTTATTGAGTAGACCAAAGAGAAACAGACATAAGAATTTAACTAGACTTATTACTACACAGGATGAACAAGGAAACGCTACGGGTGGGTAACACACAGTGCAGGGTTATTGTGGTACCTGTATTACAGCTAGGGAAGAAATAGCATAGGTGAGGATTCAATGTATCTTACCATGCAGCTGCTGGTGGGGCACGCATCCAAACCCTTCCTCTCCATTTCCAGAACAGAATCTACAAAGATGCGTCCCAGCTCCGTAGGGACATTTCCAGGGAGGGTGTAAGAGGGTTCTGTCTCTGTGATAATTTATGTGGCTTTTATAGTGCGAAGAGCAGCATCTTTGGTCAGCGATATTTATTTTTCATCTCTTTGCACAACTGCTCTCCAGAGCAAGGTGTTTATTTCTCAGCTGGGGTCTTGTCCGTGGGGTGCCAGGGCTGGCCCTTCCTGCCAGGCACTGGACCTGGCTGGGGTCAGCCACATGCACCAGTTGGTGGAGAGAGCAGAAAACCTCTTTGTGGCAGAGGGCAGGGGGGATGTCCCGCCACAGGTGGGTCAGTGCAAGTCTTGGCACTCAGATTTCACAAACAGGAGCTGTTTGAAGTGAGGGCTGAGCCCAGAGGTGTCGGCTGCAGGTGTTCCTGCAGCCCCTCTGAGCCTCCCTGCCCTGACGGCACGCTCTGTCCTGGCAGCCACATGCAGCTGCCACAGGTGTGACCCCATTTCAGCAGCAGCACTGCTGGCAGAGGTGAAGGGCATTGTCTGGGTTTTGCTGAGACTCACAGTTAATTCCTCCTGCAGGGGGATCACCCAGGAATAGCCTGGAGGTGCTAACTCCAGAGGTTCCTGGCGACAGGGACCGCGGCAACTGCATCACGTCGCTGCAGCTGCACCCCAAGGGCTGGGCCACGCTGCTGCGCTGCTCCAGCAACACCGACGACCAGGAGGTAACGCATCACCGTGTGCTCTTCCTCAAAATACCTGCAGGCACATGCATCCTTTTTTTTATGTTAAATTATCTTCCTGGTAGAACCTCCTTCAAGCCTTTTACTTGTCATGGGACCAGCTGCAGTTCCAGCTACAAGCTGCCGATTCTGCTCCTCTAACTTGACCAACAATAGACAATAACCAGTGACCAGTAATAAATAGTTTAGTTACTTTGCTTGCTGATGTAAATTTAGGTTGGTTTGGTTTTGTTTGGGGTGTTTTTTTTTTTTTTTTTCTCTTTTTTTTTTTTTGGGGTTTTTTTTTTTTTTTTTGTCTCTATGTATTTGTTTGGGATTTTTTTTGTTTGATTGAAGAAAGCCACTCTTTGTAATGCTAACTCTTTGCAGAAGTGTAGAGGAATGAGTAGAGGCTTAGCAGATTGGTTATATATTTTAATGCTGGTTCTGTAGCAATCAAAGTGCTATACAACACAGAATTTTTGTGAAATGCAAAATGTTTTATTGGGTCAATTAGTACTGATGATTGACTGAGTTATTTTTCTTAGTCCTAGAGTCTGCCTTAATCTCTTTTATTAATAATCATTGGTATTGTTCCTTTTGTGGTTATTTCAGTAGGATGCAGGAAGCAGAGCTAGGAATGCTTTTCTTGGGGCTGAAATGGAATTAATGTGACATAAACTTTATAATTTTTTTTTTTGTCATTTGTTTTGAGGCTAAATACTGAGATGACAGACAGGGATCTTAACTTGTCTCACAAATAACAAAGTGGCTGTAGAGCTGTTCGTAACCTTCCTTCAAAAAGATGTTACCCCCTTGTTTCAAGATTCCATTCCTTTTGAAATCAAAGGCATAAAATGCCAGTGATCTGCTCTAAGTTACAGTCAGCTGAGTTTGACTTTATAGTTTTAAATATTTACTAAATTAGAGCAGGTGCCTGGCCAAAGCATTAGGCTTTGCTCTCTGCAGATGAAACCTACATGGCAAGGATTATATCTAGCACCCATTTAATTGAAACAGCAGCTGTAGTGCTGGGCAGCTGCTGTGCTTGGGTAGTTCAGGGAGGGAGATGCTGGGCCGTGGCCTGCTCTGGGTGCTCCCTGAGGAGCAGCTCGGCAGGTCCTGTGCCATGCCCGTTCACACGAGCTGCTCAGGCGGGTTCAGGGGCAGGGAGGGGACGGGCTGTGTGCTTGCAGTGCTGCGCCTCGCCTTCAGCTGCTCTCTCTGCCTCTCCCGCAGTGGACTTGCGTGTACGAGTTCCAGGAGGCAGCGCCGGTGCGGCCGGTGTCGCCGCGCTGCTCGCTGCGCCTCACGCACTGCATCGAGGAGGCCAACGTGGGCCGGGGCTACATCAAGGAGCTGTGCTTCAGCCCCGACGGCCGCATGATCTCGTCCCCGCACGGCTTCGGCATCCGCCTGCTGGGCTTTGACGCGCAGTGCAGCGAGCTGCTGGACTGCCTGCCGCGGGCGGCCAGCCCCCTGTGCGAGATCCGCTCGCTCTACTCGCACAGCGACGTGGTGCTCACCACCAAGTTCTCCCCCACGCACTGTCAGATCGCCTCGGGGTGCCTTAGCGGACGCGTCTCCCTCTACCAGCCAAAGTTCTAGGCACGGCGGCGGCACCCGTGCGTGGATGTCTGTGGGTTTGCCTCCAGCCCGGTGGAAATGTGCTCTCCGGAATCCCTGATCCAGAGGAGGTCACGGCTGCTGCGGTCTCGGGAGGTGATGGCGGGAGGATTTTTCAGGCCAGCACCATGCGGATCTCGGTGCTGTGTCCGTGAGCCCGCGGCCGCGCCGTGTCCGGCCCTGCGGGCAGAGCTCTGCCCCTGCTGACCCTGTGCCACCGAGCTGCTGCCCTGCCCTGTTGCTGCCCTGGGACTCCATTGTTCCCTCAGCACAGCTCCAGGGGGCTGCAGGGAGCAGCAGAGGGCCGGGGTGCCCAGCTCCCTCCTGGCCCAGAGGAGCCAGACTGCCTCACCTCTGCTTCCTCTTGTCTTGCTGAAGCAGCTCTGTGGTGATCAGTAGCTAATGAGCTGCTTGCCTCTGTAAGCAGCACGGTTTGTTACTCTCACCAAAAAAAAACCAACCCAAAAAAAGAATTTTGCATTCCTTTCTATGTGAATGTGGTTGTCATTGGCTACAAACACGAGTCCCAGTGTGGCTGAGGCTGGCAGGGACCCCTGGAGGTCACCCAGGCGGCACAGGCAGGCTCCCCTGAGCCTCCCCTCAGCACTGGGGAGACCCTGCCCCAGAGCATCTCTGTGGGGTCGGGCAGCGGGGCAGCTCTGGCTCCTCCTCTGCCAGGTTTGTGCTGCAGGGGCTTTCCACACCATCCCACACCTGAGACATGGTGGCTTCCTGCTGATGTTCAGGTGTTTCCCCCAGCTGTTTTCACACACACACCTTTCCCACACTCTCGCTGTGGGGGAAATTCATTGGGATGTGTCCCCAGCGTCACTTCTTCACCTGTGCTGTTGATTTGGGAGGGGATTAAAAGCAAACCTGTCAACAGTGAGATCTCCCTGGATCTAACCGGGATCATCAGGTGTGAAATGCTGTAATGCTCACCCTGATGAAGGGCCTGGAGAGGAAGCTGCGTGACAAGCAGCTGAGATCACTTGGTTTTTTCAGCTTGGAGAAATCTGAGATCTTGTGGTGCTCTTGAACATCCTCTTGTGGGGCAGGTGCCAATCTCTTCACTTCCATGACAAGGGACAGCACCCAGGGAGCCACTGCAGCTGGGCCAGGGCAGGGCCAGGCTGGAGATCAGGGCAAGGTTCATCCCCCAGAGGGTGCTGGGTACTGCCCAGGCTCCCCAGGGAATGGGCACGGCCCCAAGGCTGCCAGAGCTCAAGGAGCCTTTGGACACCACTCCAGGGATGCACAGGGGGGGATTTTGGGGTGTCTGTGCAGGGCCAGGGGCTGCACTGGGTGATCCCTTCCAGCCCAGCCTATTCTGTGGTTCCATGGTCACTCCCATGCCAGATTCCAGCCCTCAGCTTCACAGAGCTAACCTTGTAGATGCACAGGTACTCAGTCTTGTACATCCATATCAGTTTATTACATTCTCATCACTTACATGTTCCAAGATGGGGTTTTTTTCAGTATTTCACTAAAGTTTTGCAGACCAGTCACACACTGCGTTCAGCAGGGAACTCTACCTGAAAAGACTGTCACCTGCTGGCGTTCAGGTTCACTCTCTCTGGCTCGATGGAGCATACTTGTTCAAAGCTGACTCTTACAAAGCCTTTTGCAAAATGCATTTGGGGATAAAGCCAACATTTGTGGACATGAGAGAGCTGCAAAGATAAGCCTGGGGATCCTCCTGTAGCTTTGTATTTATGTGGGTAGTATACCCTGGTGTTGGTGCAGAAATCATTGAAACTTAAGGCTCCTCTGCATTAAGAGAGAAAAAAAAAAATCCCAGATTTGCTCTTTTGGAGAATTTCTTTGGTAATACAAAGCCTTCAATCGTGTGTGTTTGGTAATCTGAGCGCAGATGTCCCTTCTGCTGGCCTGAGCCTGCTGTTGGGGCCCGTGGGTCTCCGGGGTTGTTAACGCATCCCTGGGCACTGCCCTGGCTGTGGGTCAGTGCCTGGGAGTGAGGTGTGCAGGAGACACGGGACAGGTGTGGGATACGGGATTGGCAGCAAAGGAGGAGCTGCGAGGGGTTGTATGGGCCGAGCTGTTTGGGGAAACAAACCCAGGGGCTGCCCTGGACTGCAGCAGCTTTTCCCCAGGCGTGTGCTGTGCCACTGCTGGGCTGATGTTTCCTCCCCTGCTGTAGCGTTTTATTACCCATCGTGGGAGGGGCTGCAGGGACGTTGAGGGGATCATGCAGTTCTCACAGGCTTGCACAGTGTTTGTGCTGGGGTGGAAGAGCACTGCAGGATCGGAGTGGTTCTAGGGTGGGTCTGTCTGTCTGTTCCAAGGCTGTTCCTGTGTTTCCTGTCAGAGCTCCCTGGGACTGGTGGGTCCCTGGTGACTGTAACGCTATGCCTGTGAATATGCACTGAGTGTTACCTTTTTAATTCTACCTCATGATACGCTGTGTGTTACACCAGTATTGTGCTGAGCTTCGGACACTCACCTTTCTGTACACAGGGCCGTCCCCCACGGTGACAGAGGTGTCACCACTCCTGGGTGCCACCCGTGCTTGGCTGCCGGGCCCTGCCTGGCTCCAGGAGCCACAGCTCGCCTGCTGAAGGGGTTTGGTCACCGTGATGCTTCTGTAGCGTGTCCAGCAGACGCATAAACGACAGAATCTGTACATGTATGCTGTAGAAATGTTACTTAGTCTTCTGATGACATTTGTGATCAGTTTGAATTAGAGTAAGTAGGTAATCTTAGATTTTGGTCATTTGGTTGATTGTTCCTTTTCAACAACACCTGGAAGTTTTCCATGAAGGCTTTCCCATGTTTTACCTGTGAAGCTCACTGCTCAGTGGCTGACAGCTGACATGCCTCACAGTCACTGGCGGTGCAAGGGTTTTCAGTTCTCTCTCAGTGACATTACTGAAACAATGAAGTTATGTGTTGGTAAGCTTTGGGTTATTTCTCGGTAGTCAAAACAAAAAAAAGTTTATCTTACAATTGTGTTTCAAAAGTGTGTTTCCAGCTCAACCTGGAGGAGTGTCTAAAACTGTGAAGCCACTGTCAGGAAACATTTCCAAGGGAGGTGAAGGACGGCGCTGACGGCCGGGCGGGGGTGGCTCGCACCGGGGCTGTCTGTGAATGCCGCTGCAGCACTCGGTGATTTCACAGCCTTTCTCGGGGCCGGAGCTGCCTCGCCGTGCAGCCCGCGGTGCGCTGTTCGTGCTGTCACCCGCGGGAGCTCCGCTGGGACAGAATGAATGCCCGGCGTGCGGCTCACAGCGGCAGCTCTGCCGGAGCCCCCGGAGCCGTCGGTCCGTCTGTCCCGGGCCAGGCTGTGCGGCAGCAGCGCGGATCCCAGTCGCCCTGGAGCCGTCTGTCCGTCTGTCCGTGCCGGGCTGTGCGGGGGCAGAGGCCGTGCCCGGGTGCGCAGCCGGCACCGCCCGCGTGTCGGACAGGGACGGTCCGGGCAGAAACGTCACCGCCGCACCACGGGGATAGGCAGGAAAGCACAGCGAGACAGACAGACAGACGATTGTTTGCACTCTCGGAGTCTTGGGGGAAGGACAGGTCGATGCCTACTACCAGAATTAGAATGTAAACATCAGTTTTTTTCGGGGGGGAGGGAGGGGGGCTTGGTTAATTTAGTGGGGTTTGTTTTTGTTTGTGTTGTGATTTTGATTTGGGTAGCACTGACGTGGAGAAGGTTCTGACATCATAAAACATGGGTCTGTTGCTCTAGGACATACAAACTCTTAGAAAAAAAGAAATACACTTGCCAAATGAAAGCTTTTAAAAAAATCTAGTTTACAAGATTCTAAAAAGTTGGGGAGAAAGGAAGAAGTCAACGACCCATCGTGTGTTTGACCTGCAGGAAACAGGAACTTCTCATTGGCTGATCATAGTCAAAGGTGCATTTTCTAAAGCACTAAATATCCTCAGTTAAGTATAAGGTTTTTAATACAGAAACAAATTGTGCATGTAGAGTATTTTGAAATACCTGAGATTTCATAGTAAAAACTGTAGCCTTTTAATACTGTATATGAAGTACCAGAACTGCTTTGGAAGTATTGTACTTACAGCCGTACAGTAACTTACTATTTGTGGACAGTTTCTCTTGCTTGCATAATAAACATTTAATAATTCACTGAATTGAAATGTGTTTTATTTATGTTAAGATGAGCCATGTTTGCCAGCTCTTGCCTGCCCCCTAAAATTAAGAGGAAAAACACCTCCTAGTGCTTCGATGCTGCCGTTCTTAAGCCTGTGTGTCACAGCAATGCTTTTCTGTGAAATTTTCCTGGACGTGACACATGAAGAGTCAAAACTGACTCTGAGCCTCAGACCCAGGGCTCCTCTTTCACTGCTGCTGGGGTAGGTGGGCACTGGCCAGCTCTGGGCTCATGCCAAACCCTCACCCTCGACACTTCAGCCTCTCCGACGTTACAGGAGCACACAACATCTTCCACAGAGAAGCAGGATGCAGATTTTCATTTTATTCCATCAAGGAGTGATTACAAAAAAAAAAATGGTACACTGGTAAAAATCAGATTCTGCCAGTAACAAACATCCAGTAAACATTTTATTTAGATGCAGATAATCACCACTGGGATAGAGGAACTCGTGCTTGTGCCCACCCATTGCTGGCTGTGAAGCTCAGGACTGTATTTATGATTACAACACACTGATTAGGATCAATTTTGGAAGACAGTTGTAGCAAATGGAAAACTCAAGTTCAGAAAAGCAAGAGCCCCTCCAAGAACTTAAGAAAAGACTAAATTCAAACCAGTTTCTGAAAGCTTTGCCGCTCCCCATCATCCAAAGTGTTTTGCTTTAGCTATGAATGTATACTTTAATTAAAGAGGAAACCCTCAGGGAGATCCAAACACTCTTTGCTGGGACCCTCGTCTAGCTCAGGGCTGTGCTTGCTCTTCTGTCCCTGTATCTAAAGCCTGAAGTCTTCTCTCTCTTAACTCCCCTGTCTCTAAGACACAGATTTCCTATTTCTGTCAGTCAATATTTGCCTGCTGACATCCTGACACATCTCCCAACACTCGCCCTTTCCTTCCTCCCTGCTCCCGAGGTCATCTTTGGCTTCTCGTCTCTGCTATCCCTACAGACCTCCACGGAAGCAGGCAACCCAGGAATCACCCTGTGTGTGCCACTCTGCCTTGCAGAGCTGTTAACAGCACCCACCAGGCAGGCAGAGCCCTGAGGTTTGGGTACAGACATCTCGTGATCCATGATTCCAGAGGGAACTGAGGAAAGACAAGACGCTGTGGTGCAAAAAGCTGTGCGAGAAGTGCTTGAGCAGCTGCAGGAGCTGGAGTGTCCCAGAGCATCACAGACAGGGACATCCCCCTGATCCCACAGCTGGAGGCCACAGAAAAAGCAGCAATGCAAGAAAAAAAACAAAAAAAAGAAAAAAAAAGAAAAAAAAAGAAAAAAAAAAACCCTCACAAAAAGCAGAACAAACCCCATATATTTTAACAAGGAAGGACACTTTAAAGCTGTGGTGAGTTTGCAGTTGCACTCCTTCCCCTTTTCCCTTTGCACAGGAAGGCACACGCACACGCACACACACACACACACACAGACCCAGCCTGGGCCGAGGGCCCAGCTCAGTGCCAGGGCTGCAGCACACGGTCCCTGCAGACTGCACCTCGCCGTGGCTGAGGTGCTGAGGTGCAGCCAGGAGCTCTGCACCTCACCATCCCCTTCTGCATCTGTCCCGTGAGCTTCACACAGTGAGGACCCCAAAACATCTGGAAACGCAGTTCCGAAATCGGGATGTGGAAGATGATCAGGCAATGGAATTATTTTTCTTCAGTGCCTCCTTGATTCTCATGTTCTCAGCATGGGCAGTGGAGCGCATCCCATCACAGAGCGCCACGGAATTCTGGGAGTGATACAGAGCAATACAAGTATTTCTGTTTTCTTTTTTAGACCTCGTTTTCGTCTAGTGGGCCTGTTATGGGTAAACTCACCTGCCAGCAAAGGAATACTTTAAAAAGTTCTTGATAATTGCACCAAGGTTTAAATGCATCACCATTCACCCCATAAATAGCGCAGGCCGGGAGGAATGGCCTGTCCCACACGCCGGCACCGTTCCCTGGGCACCGCGAGTGCCACCGCCCCCGAGCAGGGCGGGGTCACAGCAGCTTCAGCAGGAACTCGTAGGTGGCGTTGATGATCCCCCAGGACAGCACGGAGCGGTGGTAGTTCAGGTGGGCTCCTCGGAAGAGGTGCAGCAGTTTCCTGTCGCGCTCCAGCCAGATCTTCGCCAGCACTTTGGAGAAGGACTGGAACTCGCCGCCGATCTGAGCCTGCATGCGCGTTTTGACCACGTTGACAGGGAAGAAGAGGAAGCCCAGCACGGCGCCCAGCAGCCCCCCGCAGATGAAGTCGTTGACCACGTGGGCGCTGTAGGAGGTGGCCTCGGGCAGGCACTGCTTGAGCGGCCCCCGCAGGCCGAAGAAGAGCACGTTGCTGGGCCCGTTCCGCAGCAGGATGGGCACCAAGCCCCGGTAGTACTCCCGCACCCCGTAGGCCTTCAGCGCCTTGAAAGCCTGGTAAGTGTTTGTGAACTTGTCGTGGTGCCTGTGGTCCTGCAGCAGCGTCTGGACGCGCTCGAAGGGCGTGAGCACGGCCTCGGTGGTGCCGGCCAGCGCGGCGGCCGCGCTGCGCGTCAGCAGCTCGGGGGCGCGGGCGTGGCCGAGCAGCAGCGCCGAGAAATCCTCGTAGAGGCCGAACATGAGGGCCTGCGTGGTGCTCTTCTGCAGCAGCGGCGGCAGGATGCCGCGGTACAGCGTGCGCAGCCCGTCGCGCCGCAGCTGCCGCACGGCGTCCGGAGTGCGCAGCCCGTGCAGCTGCTGCCGGAACAGCACCTTCTGGATCGGGAACGTCACCGCGATGTTGGTCAGCGCCGCGCAGTACCCGCACACGTAGTGCTTGCCCGGCGCCGCCCGCTCCGGGCTCTCCCTGGCGCTGCCCGCCGGCCCCATGGCTCTGCTCCGGCTCACAGCCTGCTCCCTGCGCCAAAACACCGCGGCGAGGTCAGACGGTGTGCCCAGCCCGGTGTGCCCAGCCCGCTGCGCCGCCCTCCCACCCAGCGCAGCCCGCGCGCAGCCCGCTGGAAAAACCCAGTTAGACGGAGAGAGCAACAAATGCCAGAGCTGATGGGAGCTGTGCCACTGCTGCTCAAGTCTAGGTGACAGTAACAACCAGCAGCTCTTCCTTTCTGTGCGCTTTCAAAATAAAGCAGACGTAACTCAGCAGGAATTCCCTCGGAATTACAAACTCCAGCAATGAAAGGCTGACCCTCACACTAATAAAACACTGTGTGAACAACAGAGAGTCTGCCAAAAAACCTGAAAACCCCCAAAACTAAACCAAATACATGCAGGAGCATCCCAAAGCCTGATCCTTACACTCTGCCTCTCCCTGTGGCAGCAAACACCGGGTAACACCTCACCGTGGTTCAGCTCAGGCAGCAGCTGAGCACCAGCACCCACAAGGGACACACCGGTGTCACACGCCTGTGATTTCACTGACCCTGGGCAGAAATCCTTCACACAGCCCCGTTCACTGCCGTGCAGCCTCCTCTGCACCGGCCCCACGCTCTGCTGGGAAGGTTCAGCAGCTGGATGGGGCTAGGCCAGGTCCTGCAGGACGTGTGGGCAGAGGCAGCTTGGCCAGACAGGCTGGAGAAGGGCTGCAGGGACCTTTACCTAGCAAACCCTGTGATCGGCGTGGTTCATTTAACGCTTACGAAAAGGGGTTTCTGCAGGCGTCCCAGTCCCACCCTCGGTGCCAGCTCAGCCTGAGGAAGGTCAGTGCCGGCCGTGTGAGGCTGCGGGTGGTTCATGAGCCAAAATGCCCCCCAGCAGCAGCACCACACAGGGGATTCCCGCGATCTGAGGGGTGTTAGGGAACAGCAGCCCGGCCTGGCGTGAGCAGCTCCTGAAACGAGGAGGGGGGAAAGAAAGCAGGCGGGAAACGGAAGGAGGAGCAGGAGAGAAAGGAGCGGGGAGGCACAGGGAGGGAAGGGGAGGGCGGGGGAAAGGGAAAGGCTGAGAAGGACGAGAAAGGATGGGGGAAAGCAGGGGAAAGCTGTCTGCGTTGCGAAGCTGGCGCTGCCCTTGCTGTGAGCGCTGTTTCCGCCCCGGCGGAGCCCCGCGCTGCCGGTCCCGGCGGAGG
>VZTJ01005795.1:115403-161586 GCA_013397795.1 Orthonyx spaldingii | reverse complement strand
TGCCGGTCCCGGCGGAGGCTCCCGAAGGGCTCCCGGCGGGGCCCGCCCCGCTCCCGGCCGGGCAGCCAAGGCTCGGCTCTGCCCGCGCACAGCCCGCGGCGCTCCCGGCCCCTCCCGACACCCGCACCGGCACCGCCGCGACCCCAGCCCCGCACCGCGCCCAAGGNCGCGGAGCGGCGCGGGCAGAGCTGCGCGGGGGCCGCTTCTGAAGCCTCGAGAGATGGGCTGGGAATAAATCCCCATAGACCGGTGTCTGTAGAGCAGGTATTTGTTTATTGCAGCGCTGGAAGTGAGGGGAATTTCTCCTCCGAATTCTCACCCACCCCCTTAAAGTGCGGTGGGATATTTATACAGTAAGTATTGCTTAGTGTCAGTATGTCATTACAGCATCATCATATGCGCGCCGGAACTGATTTACACAATATGATCTCATGGTCGTAAATAGTCTTTTTGCACTGCGCTCGCACCTCCCCAGTTCGGTGGTCGTGAGGGTTTTCTCTTAATGAGAGTTCGGAGTCTTCCTCGCATCTGAACTTTTCAACTTTTCTTCGGAGCATGCGCAGTTATGGTGTTCCTTGTTCTGTCCGGCCTGGGTTCTCTATCTTGTGGCTAATTTGCTTTACCTCTGCCAACTTCTCATTAGTGCTGTACTTATCTGTTTCTGAAACTGTACGCCTGGGGTATTTTTTGTCTATTCAGCATTACACAACTAGTTAACTATATACTAGCCATTACATTGTATAGAAAGTTATTTGTATCAGATTATGTAGAAAGTTATGATATCGATATCAGATTATATAGATGTATAGAAAGTTATGGTTCAGTTAGATTGATATCTTATAACTCAAGCTATATAAGCATCTTGTAACTCGGACCTAAATTCTATAGGCATCAGTCCGAAAGGGGCCGGGCCGGGCTCCTTGTCCCCCTCGGCCCAGGTGCTCCCCGGGGCAGCGCCCGGCCGGCGCCGGAGCGCTCGGTCGCGCCGGATCCGCGGTACCCGCGCTGCCTCTCCCAGAGCGGTGTGTCCCTCTGCTGCTGCGGAGCTCAGGCGCTTTCATTAGTTTGGTGTCCAGCCGTGGCGGCGGTGTTGCATTTCGGTGTCTGTGTGGCTGCACAGGGTCCGACAGCTCAGCGCCTCGTTCCCCTGAACCCGCGGAGGAGCCCCGGCCAGCGCGGCTCGGGGGCTGGCACAGCGCGGAGCCCGGGCCGGGGTGCCACGCCAGGGCAGCGGCACTGTGATGGTGAGGAACGTGGCACTGCTCCACAGAGCCCTGCTGTCCCTGGCACAGCTGGGGCAGCAGCCCTGTGTTCGGCTTGGTCAGTGAGGGGTTGGGTGTGGATGCTTTCTGCTTGATCCCCCTCCTGCCTGGAGGGTCCTGCTGGTGTCACTGGGGTACAGAACGGGTCACGCCTGTCCCAACGAGCCCCATGTCCTCGGCAGGACCCTCAGGCTGTGGTGGCACACAGATGTGCTTTGTTGTGTGTGGTGCACAAGCCCCATGTTTGGCGATGTAGTCCTGCCTGCCCTGAGAAAACGCCAAGCCCAGAGCAGCTCATGTGGCCTTGCTGGCCCGTGAGTGTGAGGGGGGCTGGGGGTGGCAGTGGCCAGACCCCGTGTGTCTGGGCAGCACTGGTCACCTGTGCCCTGGACAGGGACATCTGGCATGCACTGACATGTCCCTGTCACCACGGGGTCGTTCCCTGGTCAAGCTTGCCCTTCTTGTGCTGGCTGGACGAGTACTGAAGAGAGGACAGCGTCCCAAGCTGTGTTAGGGGAGGTTCAGGTTGCATATCAGGAAGAATTTCATCACAGGGTGACCAGACATTGGCGTGGGCTGCCCAGAGAGGCTGTGGAGTTACTGTCCCTGGAGGTGTTTCAGGAAAGGCTGGATGTGGCACTTTGTGCTGTGTTCCAGGTGACAAGGTGATGGTTGGTCAAAGCTTGGACTCCATCTGACAGGTCTTTTCCCATCTCAGTGGTTCTGTGGTTCTGTGACCTTGTCCTTCCCTGCACAGGTGCCGATGGAGGTTGGACCTGAGCCGCTGGAGCTGTGGCAGCTCCTGCTCTGCCACCTGGAAACTGGAAGGAAGTGCTTTTGGCGATCTGACCTGTGCTGGGCACTGCATACAGAACAGCAAGGTGCTGTGAGGCCACCATGAGCCCTCTTCCCTCTCCCTGCTGCTCCAGCAGCCCCTTTGCTGGGTTAAGCAGCCCAAGTGAAAGGCAGGGTGCTGGCAGCTGCCTGTTCTCTCACACAATGCTGCAATCACAAGTGGAGGTATCCCTGTGGGGCAGATTAGGGACACCCAGCCAGGCCCACCGGACCCTGTAAAAGCACAGCTGCAGAGACTGGAGGAGTGCAGTGTCAGCCCCTGGCCCTGCCTCTCACCAAGCCAGGCCTGGCTGGTGCCTGCTGCAGTCACAGATCAGCCGAGAGGAGGGGATTCTGGCTGAGGACACACATTGGACACTGAGCAGAGGTTTTCCCTCAGCATCATCTCACCCTGCAGTCACCTACAGCTCTCAACTCTGTGCCTGTGCCAGACAGGATGGGGATGGCGAGGGCTGGGAATCCATCACTGCCAAAATCCCCAGTGCTGGTGGCGCTGCGGGGCTTGGGGGTTCCTCTCCAGCCACCTGCCCAGAGCAGGACCATCCCCAAGGGTTGGGGCAGCCCAGGGTTCTTCAGTCTATGACTCTAAAAGGCTGCAGACAGAAGTTTTGGAGGTGGGGAGGAAGGGGAGCATTCCTTGCACAGGTCTCAGTGGGAATTTGCTTGGGTAGGAATCACCAGCTGGAGCAGCAAGCAGGAATAGGTATCAGCAGGAATTATGGGCTGTGAGTCGTGGGCTCGGTGCAGTCTGAGGTGGGAGCACAGCAGAGCTGCTCAGAGCTGGGGGTCCCTGCACGGCCCAGGCCAGGGGCAGCTGGCTGTGGCTGATGGAGATGGGCTGTGCTCACTTCCCACTGGGCTCCATGTTCAGCTGAGACACCCAATGAAGCACCTGCCTGCAACGGGCAAATAAAACCAGGTATAATTTCATTACCTTCTGGTCTGTGTTGTGCAAAGGCGATTTCTAATTATTTCTTAACACTTGTAAGGTGTGGATTTAAGATGCGATTTTGTTTGTCTGGAAAATAGCCAGCACCTCTGCTCTGTCAGTACGTAACTGCTGTCTGTGAGGCAGCCAGGTTGTGCTGAGCGGTGCCAGCGACTCGTCTGCCAGCCGGGGAGGTGGCAGGTGCGCAGGGGCTGCAGGAGGGAGAGCTGCTCCCTTTGCCCCTGCGGCCGGCAGCGCCTCGTGCTGAGGAATGAATCCTGCACTGCAAGGGTCGGGCTGTGCTGGTGCCTGTCCTGGGGCCGCCTGACCACGGACAGGAGCACCCACGCCTGCGGAGAGGCCAGGCTGGACATCCGCACGGGAGCCGAGCCCCCTGACCTGGGGCGTGCCCCTCCTGCTCCCAGAGCAACCCCAAGGATCCACCTCCCGGGACAGGCAGCACCCGCGTGTCTGTCAGCTTTGTTCTTCATCTCCTCCCGGGGCTGTGGGTACTGAATCCGACTGCAGCTGACCCTGAGTGCCAGGTGCAGCACGGGGCTGCGCGGCAGTGCCGGCATTGTCCTGCTCTGCTGCATGGTGCCTGCCTTAAATCACTGCACACAGAGGGGAGGAGATGCTTCCCCGTCAAAGAACCTCCTTTGTGCTAGGGGGTAGCTCGTGGAGAGCAGCCCTGCAAGGGCTGCAGTGTGGTAATGACACCCTCCAGCCTTCTGCACCTCAGCAGCCAGAGCAGCCGCACCAGCACCTGTGGGTTGGCAGTGCTCTGAGCACCCTCCTGGCCAGCAAGGGAGCAACAAGTGCCCACAGGAGCTGGGTGACACTGCTGGGGACAACCACGCTGACAGCGAAGAGGAGGAGCCAGCCCCACAGAGCTGAACAGCGTCACCCGCAGCAGAGCTGAGCTCAGGGGCCCCACGGAGCTTCTCCAGGGCTCCAGCTGAGGTGGAGGCGTGTGGATCAGTGTGTTGTCCTGGGCCACCTCATCTGCTCTTCCTCAACTCCTGAATTGCCCCCAGCCGGGCCAAGAGACGCTTCCCAGACAAAGTCCAAGGAGCTTTGCGGGTATTTACTTTACTCAATGCGCCGGGTGCCTGAGGATCACTCCTAACAGCGCACGCCCCAGGTACACAGCAGATTACAACAGATGGTTAAACTTCATGCATATTCATTGTTTTCCTTAGAAAAGGTGTGGTTATGCAAATACGTCATTACTATCGTTAGCACAGGCGAAGCGCAGGCACAGGGCACTCCAGTGGTTGCACTGAGGGTCTTTCTGATGGAGGCTGAACGTCTTCAGCCCAGTGCACTTTTCACCTTTTTCCTCTAGACATGCGCAATCTCTTGTTAGCTCAGTTTGGAAATCCTGGGATGCTCCAAAACCCCCAAATCCCCTTAAATTTCACTCAAATGCCACCAAAATTCCACCACAATTTAATTTCTGGAGCCAGAAATGATTCTGAGGAAAATTCAGGGTCCTCCAAATGCCAAAATTCCCAAAATTCCACCCCAAATCCCCCAAACTCCCCAAAATTCCACCCAAAATTCCTGAAATCCCATTCATTGCCAGCTGTTTCAGCAGTGTCCTCACTGGTTTCAGCAAGCCTTGTCCTTTTTGCAAGTTTTGTTCCCTATTTGGTGCCAAGTTACATTGCTATCTTCTGTATTGGTTACAATGGATCTCATTCTTACCCAAGCATGCCTAAGCACGATGCTTTTAACTCTTTCACTTGCTCCAAGTAATTGATAGAGACCCTGTTGGACTCTGTGCCTTTGATCACGAATAAAGTTATTTTTACAGGACTCCTCTGTCTGCTCTGTGGACACTAACCTCTAGCGAGGTGAATTTTCTGCAGTTTGCCAGCCTCAGTCCTGTGGGGCAGGGTGGTGTCCACGCTGAGTGACACCTGTGTGAATTGCAAAGGTGACCCCCGTGCCTGCCACCGGCCGCTGGCTCAGCGGCAGCAGCGCAGCGCTCGCAGGGGGAGGCCGAGGCTCTGCCCGGGTGTCCCCTGGGCTCGGGGGGTTTACGGGAACCAGGCTGCCCAAAGAGGGACCCGGGGAATGGGTCTCACCGGTGAACCTGAGGGCCGCCTGTCGCACGGGGCCCGAGGGTCCTGCAGGTGCCTGAGGCTCTGCAGCAGGACGCGTCCAGCCCTGCTCCTGCCCTTTGCCAGCTGGAGAGAGCACAAGGGTGTGGGCACGGCACAGAGCCCCGCAGCTGCCAGAGCAGCCCCTCCTGCCAGACCTCCCCTGGCTGGCCCGTTGTGCAGAGGCCTCCCTCCTGCTCGGTGCAGAGAGGGGCCTGAAGAGCCCTTGCGGGATGTGTTGTTGAGGTCAGGATCAAGGCTGCAGCTGCGGGCTGCGGGCTCTGGGTGCAGCAGGGCGGGTGGGGCACAGCCGCAGAGCCGGGTGGGAGGGCAGCCCTGGGCCAGCCTGGGCCCTGGGGCTCATCCTCACCAAGCACTCGCCGATCCTCCACGTCTGCTGCGTCTGCACCAGGCGCTGGAGCTCCTTCCACTCGAGGAGCTCTGCGGCAGCAAGGAGGGCTTCCCTGGAGACCTGCAGGACAGCAGAAGCTGGGAGATGGCAACAGGACCCAGGGAAGGAGACCTTTGGCCTTTGTTCCTGGGGTGATCCCGCCCTTACAGATCCCCAGCTTGGGTGCGCTCCCACCAAAGTGTCTGGGGGTGTCTTGGGGACAGCCGTGGGGGACAGGGACCGAGGCTCCAAGGCCTGGCCTCTGAAACTGGTGGGGACAGCTGGTAAGCCTCTGGGGACACGTGTTCTGTGCTTGGGGGCTGCTGCCGGGCCCTGCTGGGGCAGGCAGGGCAGGTGTTGGAAATGGCCGTGACAGATCTGTGCCCCTGCTGCTGCTGGTTCTGCAGGGACCCTGGAGGGAGGAGAGCTGAGCACAGTCTTCTTCAGCACCATGCTCATGGGATTCAGGCTCTGCAAACAGGACAGCGACCGGCAGCGCTTGTGCTGTGCCCCCCAGCCCTGGAGGCCTCGTGCAGGCGGGCAGCAGGGCTGGGCAGCAGGGCTGGGCAGCAGGGCTGGGCAGCAGGGCTGGGCAGCAGGGCTGGGCAGGGCTGGGAGTGCTGCCCAGAGGCCTGGTGCAGGTGTGCAGCGGGGCTGGGCAGGGCTGGGCGCTGGCTCGGGTGGGTCCCTGAGTGTGGCCATGGTGGCCACAGCGCACTCGGTTCACACCCGGCCCTCTGGTTCCTCCTGCAGCGGCTCCTGCAGAGCACAGCCGCGCTGGGACACACTGCACCTTTCCTCAGAATTTCTGAAGCTCCAGGAGTAAAATCCTACAGGCCATAAAGGTCCCTCAGGTGCCTTTAGCCACAGATGTACCACTAGGCCAGGTTGGGCAAAGTCCCTTTCAGTTTTTACAGGCTCTGACAGGGGGACAGGACCTGGTGCCTGCTGGTCAGCAGCTCGAGCAGCAGCAGCTGTCGGGCTTCCTCCTGGAGAGGAGTTCATTGCCAGCTTCCACCTTTGTGGAGGAGATCAAACAGGGGTCTGGCAACAATGGAAACATCTGGAATTTGCTTTCTCCAAAATGCAGGTGTTCCCAGGGCTTGCTGCAACTCTCATTTGCTCTCTGCTGTTCTAGGGTGGAAAGATGTGCTGGTTTGAAAGCGAACCAGCAGGAGAAATGAACCCCACTGAATTACTTTCAGAGAGATTTCAGGTCAGAGTTCCAATTTCCTGGAAAGACGACTATGAATGCAACAGAGGACAGTGGCTTAGACCCACACAGTCAGAGTACAGCTGGGCACGCTGCTGCCCAGGGTGATGGTCGCAGTCCCGTCAGCTGGTGGCTGCAGTCCTGGTTCGAGGGACAGTCACTTTCAGTCTTGCTGAAAGCAGTGGTCCGGTGGAAGTTCCAGATCCCTCAAGTGAGTGTGGTGTTCTCACAAGCCCAAAGATTATATCTGCTCAGGTTTGGATGGGAATGGTCAGTGCCTCCCCCAGGGTGGGCAGTTTTACAGTGGAATGATATAAAACTGTGAGTCATGGGATATTCTGGGAGTCCTTGGTCTAAGTCATTGCCGCTGCCCATTCTGCTGGTGCTGCTGCCTGGAATCAGAAGCAAAACTTTTCCAAACTCTATTAAAGCACCAATATGAATGCAATCCTTTAATGAAAACTTTAACAGATTCTTTAATAAAGTGCACAAAATACAGGAATGTGCATGCCTAGTATAGAATTCCCACAATTTTAATAAGGTTGAATAATTAGTGTATCTAGCACGTACATGCAATAAGAGACCAGTGACAGAGGCTCTCCTCACCCCAGGAGGTTCTTCTTTTTCTCCATAATCTTTTTGGTCTGAAGCAAAATTTTATTTCATTCCTGACACTCAGAACCACCAACACCTTTCAGGTCTCTGTACCTGGCACCTTTCTACTGCAGTTCTTGGACCACCAGCTAAAACTGAATGTACTCCCAAAACACCTGAATAAAATTGGTACACGTACATATACATGCAGCCATACATTTATACAGAACGTAAAAATATCTATTTAACCAGATGTGACTGCCTGTCCCGAGAAAAACCCCAACCCTCAAAACACCGGTTTTCACCACAGGGGGTATCTCTGTAACTGTACAGTAACAGCAAAGTGCCACAACTCTGATCCAAAGAAGGACCAAAGGGAGAAACACGAGATTTCAGTGCTTCTTCCAGTCCTTTCACGTTTCTCTTTTACACTGCCCCTATTTTATCATCAAAGTCAGCCTGTCTTCTTCATTTCTCTGTTACCTGATTCAAGGGAACAGTTCCATTTCTTACGCTTTCTAATAAAAGATTTTTTCATTTTCTCTGTTAGAAGAGAAGGCTGTGTTTTAATTGGAGGTCACCTAAACACCATGTTGAATACTTCCTACACTTTACAGCATTCAGAATTAGATTATCCTTCTACTGTATTTTCATTCAGGTTTTCCCTGTTGCATAAGAAAAGAAATCTTTCTGGTTTTTTATGTTTTACATTTCCCAAGATGTCAGGTGCAGCTTCTTATTCTAAATACCAGTGCTAGCTCATACTGTGAACTTTCAGGTATGTTTTTTATGGGAACACACCAACTGTTTAACAATTCCATAGCTGATAGATACTGTTTATTCAAGGAAGTTCTTTTTGTTTGTAAGAATTTGTATTCTTGTCTTTTCGTATTCTAATTGATAGTCATCTTTCAAATGCAGTATAGTCATAAACATATTTTGTCTGTATTATTCCATGATTCATCAGAAAGTGAATTAGCAATGTTAATAAAAAGAATAGGTTTTGATCCACTCTATTTATGACCTATTTATGTCCCATTCTGTGCGTATAGCCTCATAAATAATATTTTATTGTTGCTCAGCCCAAAGGCAATTGAGTTCTGGATACTCTGAGCTGGTAGGGGAGTGCAAACATCAAAGGTAGTGAAATCAGTACTTAAATGTGTTCTCAGATCCAAAAGTTTGATCCTCTATGGCCTTTGACCCATGCCAGAAAAATACCTATTTATGTCAGGCTAACCTAGTGCAGTTTAGTGCAAAGAACATCTTAAACCAAAAGTGAAAAACGGCCTCTCAGACGACCTTTTAAAATTCCTTTTAGTCCAAGCTAAATGGGGTTGATGGTTTTATGATTATCTTTCAGTAATGCCTTCAGTAGGATAGGTTGCTTTCAAACACTGAGGAAGCGAAGCTCAGAATTGGTAGAGAACAGGACCAGTTCATCTAAATCAAATCCTATTTTATCAAAGTCATGGGAAAAAAAAAAAGTCATTCCACATCTAGCCCACATTGAAGAAATGGATCCAGGTTAGGAACAGATAAGGATCATTTGCCTGTTAGTTCAGTGCTCTGGACTACCAACCACGCAAGTGTGATTTTAGTAGTCATGAAATAAGATTGTATAGCTATAACTTCTGTGCTTTGTCTTCGTAGACAAGACATGCAACTAATATCTGAAGTACTTTTGAAAACATCTGCATGGAACATTCCAGTTCTATGTAACTGTAATTAAAAGTCTAAAACTGAAACTCTGAAAAGCAGCAAATGTGATTCTTAATTTCAAAGCCATACCTTATTTCTAATTCACACTCGTTAGTTATTAATCATGATTGCACCTTTAAAATGCAAAATGTGTTGAATAATAAAACATATTTGCTTGGTTAGCTGAACTAGTTAAATTCCTTTTTCTTCCAAGAAAATACTGGAAAAAATAGATTACTGAATCTAAAAAGAGAAAGCTGTAGAAAGAATAGCATTGATGAGTGCTGACTAGATTTAAAACACCAGAAGAGAGAAGGGTAGTATTTTTTTTTCCAATTTCCCATTGAAAAGTAATAAAAAGTTTAAGTTCCAAGAAGGAAAACACAAGCTAAGTGTAGGGAAAAGAAAAAATCTTGGATTACTTGTTGGAGTGAAGATTTAGCAGAGAAAATACATAATTTTCCAGAGTACATAGCTTAGGAAGCTGAAGCTTTTCAGGAGTTTAGCCGTGTGTCAACATGGACTGAGGCAGATGAATGGACACTTCTGTTTTTCCATGTTTCAGCAGAAAGTGGTGCCAGGAATGCCAAACCCTCAGGTGAAAGGCAAGTTTTATGTGGAACTGGCTGTCTCAGTGTGAACCTCACGGGTGCGCAGCAGGTTTTATTTCCACGAAGCTGGGATAATTCCGTTCAGCCATGACCGGGTTTGGAGCTGCGGATCCTCTCCTGTAAGGACTGGGCCAGCCCCATTCCTCCCGTTCCTTCCCGGCATTGAAATGCGCCTGAGGCCTTCAGGAAACCCCTGTGGGACACGACAGGCTCTCTGGGCGCCGTGGCAGGGAATGCAGGCGCTGTTTCTGCTCAAGGTGTGCTCTCGAGGTGTTTGGCACAACTTTGGTTTGGGTTGTGACGGAACCGCCCCGGCTGGGCTCGGCGCGCTCGGGCTGGACACCAACTGGGAGAGCCTTGCTAGCAGGGACACCCAGGCGAGTTCCAGGCTGTTTTTAAATAATTTGGCACACCAACATTGAGTGTATTTGTTCAAAGGGTCTCAGCTTTGTCCAGCGTGCAGGTCAAGGCGCGGGAGGGGAGGAATGGCTGCTGGCCTCCCTTTTCATTCTCCAAAGCTACAGGAAGGTGATGGGGCTGTTTCAGCTTTTATAACGTGTCATGACAGAGTGGAGATGACACATGATCAATGCTATTTTCAGATTAGCAAGCTGTATTCTTGTACCTTTATACCCAGAGATTAATAATTAATCTCACTAATAAAATGTCCTGGAAGATAACGGAGTTTATGACGCACATCCTCAGATTTTTTTCCTCAAGAAAATGATGACTGTTTGTTTTCTGTTTTGTTTTGTAATTATACTCAGTAACAGTGACAATTTTTGAAAATACAGTTGCTTATTGGTGAGAAAAAGTATAATATGCTAAATTCAATTAAGAATTTGGCTACCAATATGTAGCCAATATCAATTGTACCAATATGTACATTATCAGCCATGGAAATGTTTGTCTTCTGCTTGTAAATACATAACTTTTCTGTCTTCATAAAATTCCACTGCAGCACTACTGCACAGAGTGCTGATGGTCACATAACAGCTTTTTTTCTCTATTTTTGCTGTTTTTTAAAATAGCAGGGGTGAGGAGAAAGTCATGGACATGCTCAGGAAAGGCTTCAAAAGCAATGGTTTGCACAGGAACTTAAATCTCACATGAAATTGTCCACCTTCTGAGGCAAGGAATTCCAAATCATGCACACACTGTTATTTAAAACATTCTGCTAAATGTTGTACCACATGTGGGTGTCACCCATCACTGAGGGGACAGACAGTGATTCCTGGCACAGTGGTGACAGTGAAATCCCAGTGATGACTGAAGCTTTGTTTCCCTGAACAGAATACTGTGATTTATAGAGCACAGAATTTATTTTTAGAGTGGCACAGGACCTCTGCAAGCAGGGGTGCTGTGAAGTTGAGATTGTTTTCCCACATGAGTTTTTGCTCATGCCAGGTTGAAGACCTCATGAGCACACAACTGATTTATGCTTTCTGCTTGTTTCCTTCCTGCACCTCAAGAATGAAATAGTTCAGGTTTGGAAGGCAGGGTTTCCCTGCTGCTCCTGGGAAGAAAGCATCCTCCCATCTTGATCCACTTTTATAGAACTTTCTGTGACTGATCAACTGCATGTTTTGGGTTTTCAGTTCTGTGGGAAGGATAACGATCAACAAAGGAGTCTAAGAAGGGTCAAGATTTTGCAGGCTACTGGAGGATAGAAAACACATGATATAATCAGAATATTAAGGTTTGGGTTGGTTTGTTTTGGGTTTGGGTTTTTTTGTTTGTTTGTTTTGTTTTTAGGTTTTTTGTCTATTCATTATTAATCTTGTCTAGAAATAAGTTTGGAGCTGACTTTCACCTGAGTTTGCTCAGAATACATATGTCAGCCTATTGACAGAAAGAAGCCTTGAAACAATCGTCACAAAAAAGGAGGAAAAGGTTAACAGTAAAACTTACTGAAGTATATTGTCCATTGTCTTTGAATGATCTTTATTCTCCTGGATTTCAGGCTGCCAGGTCCAGATTTATTACTATGAAGGAGGGAACCATCACACAAGCCATCCTGATTGTTGCTGTGTGAACACAGGGAAGTTTCCTTCAAGAGAGGAAGATGCTTTCCAGTGTATGGCCCTGTAGGGATCCAGAAATCTCCTTTGGCTCTCATTCAATCTCATTTTAAATATTCTCAGTGTTGCACACCATGTTTTATTCATTTCAGCTAGACATGATGATGAGCTTGGAGAGCATAGTTTATTTTAATTAGGTCTTAGCATTGCTCATCCACATCAGCAAGCTGCAAAATTAGAAATGTTTGTTTATTTGTTTGTTTGCTTTCTGTGAGCTTGGAGCAACCTAATTAAAGCTTGGAAAACTGTAAAATGCTCAGACTCACAGGACAAAGAGTGGAAAGAGCTTGTTTCTTTCATTTCATTTACCATGTAATTCTTTTCCTAAATCTGTTACCAAATAAGATTTCTCAGCTGTGTGCTGGATTTTTAACTATTCATAAAAACTGCCAAATGCTGACACTCTGCTGCATGCTTGGTCTGTGCTCTCTCTTCCTGGGTTTGGGCTTTGCAAGGCTAGGGCTTGTGCAGGTGTCTCAGGAATGAAGTTTGCAGAGTGGCATTCAGCTGTCTTGTTTGGAGCTGAAAGCCATTTTCATGGAAGTTTTGTAAGTTAAGGTTAATTTCTTGAGTTCTTCACTCGCATGTGTACCCTGGTAGGAATAGTGTATAATATGTATGTTATTTTCAAAGAAATCCTAGTTTCTTGCTCAAATATTGGCTGTCACAATAAACTGCTATGTGTGACCTGTAATAATCTTAGTTAGCATCCTTCCATCCTTCTCTTCTCCAAAATATCTCTGCTGACGGGTTTTATTGATTTAATTTTTCTTTAAATCTAACCTACTTTAAAACTTTCTTTCTTTCTTTGGTTTTTTTTTTTTTAATTATGCAAAGTATTCAGACCTACATACCCTCCTTTCACTTGCCTTTTTTGGTGTTTGTTTCTCTCCCAGGAAGTCTTAGCAGAGGAATATTGTAATTGAAGGCTAATTGCCCTTCATCCAGTTCTTCACCCAGTGCACCACATACCTGCTCATCCCACAGCTGGACGACTTACAACTCTGGCAAGAGGTAAGGACAAAATGTTGAGGCTCTGTAACATGAAAAATGCACATCTTCAGCAATATTGGTTGTGTTGGTGTTTGCCAACAATCACCTTTCATGCATTCAAGATATATGTACTTTTGGGAAAGAAAGAATGTTCAAAGTACGGTGATTTCTTCCTTCTCACTCTAAGAATAATTAATTTTCCAGCTTCAATTTTGATTCAGGAAATTCATTCTGTTCTACAACATTACACTCTCTGTTAGGTCCTTATTCTAAATCTTGTAGTTTGTTTTAGTGGATTTAAAAAATTGCCTTAATCTGGCATTAATATGGCTGAAGGCATCACAGAGCTCTGCAAAGGAGGCTCTGAACCAGGGCTATGTTGTTTTTGCTGTATTTCCTACGGCAGCAACTTTCCTTCTTTTCCCCCTGCACTGGCAGCCTGGCATGTGGAATCACAAATACAGCAAGAGAAAAAAGGGGCTGAAACTGGTGAGACCCACGCCACCACCTCCATCAGCCACAAAAACACCTGTTACTGGTTTCTTGTGATTTCTTCATTGTTACTTTTCTTTTCTTGCTTCAGAAGCAGCAAGATGCCCATGGACACTGCCTAGACCGTCACCACAACAAAAGGAAACAGGATCCTAGTTAGCTTTGGAGTGCATTTCTTTCTCAGAAGGACAAGTACATTTGGTTACAGACCATTTCTCTGGCTAAATCTCTCTTCAGTAATAATCTAACACTTGCTTGGTCCACTCAGCAGAAAGGCTTTTTATCCCTCACCACCGTGAAAAATGCTGGCAAAAATCCCTGGAAAGAAAATAGGAAGATTTTTGGTGTGTGAAATTTTGTCAAGTTGAATATATAATAACAAATATGTATAATTTAAGTGCCATATTTCTCAGATACGTGGCTATTTAAAGCTTCCAATCACTGCAACTGCTGGAATTAGCCAAACCCAAAACTCAGTTATCTGTGTAATAGTCCCATTCTAGCCAACTTGAAAATACATGATTTTAATAGAGTTGAAATTGTCACTGAACAGCATAAGTGCTCCAGTTCCTTTCCTGAAGCACTCGCCCAGATCCCTAGTGAAGAAAACATTGGAGCACATGATAAATATATTCACAAACCTATGCAATTTCAAGAATTGCTTGTAAAAATAAATTCTTAAAAAAAAAAAAAAAAAGAGGAAGAAAAGGAAAAAAAGAGTATTTTTAATATACTTTTTATCTTGTTCATCCACTCCGTGTAGGACCAGTAGATGCCACTGTGCCCTAAGGAAGAAAATGAGCCACAGCATCGCCTGCTTTACATCCGGCACATAAACAGTTCCAGAAAGCCCGTGTTGGTTCAAACACTGCAATTCCTTGAAGTGTCTCTGCGAGCAGACACAGCCAGAGTGTTGGTAGGCGCGGTTCCCTGGGGCAGGGAGCGCGGTTCCGGAGGGTTGCAGCGCTCCGAGGTGTCACGGCCGTTCGCAGCGCGCTGACGGAGCTCTCAGCCTGGGAGCATCCCCCCTGCACGGCAGGAGCATCCCGGCAGCGTCCCCGCTCCGGGTGCGGCGGCAGCGGCTGCTTCCTCACCCTCCCCTCCCCACCACAGACTGGGGTTACAGGTGCTGGGATTCCATTTCCCGGAACCACTTACAGCGACCGATACTGGAATGCTCAGAGGGAGAAAAACAATCCTCCAGGAGGAGGAGCTGGATCACCTCAGCTGCTTTTGTGGCTCTGGCAGTTGTACTGGAATAAGGAAAAGTAGTTAGAATAGCTCAGAATACTGAATCTGAACTCATAATAATGAAATGATAGTCCATAACTGCAAAAGNTCTTAGCGTCCTGGTCCTATAGCAGGAAATGTTTTGTCCAGCAGCACAGAACAGCCATAATTTTATCTCAAAAGTCATCTATTGTTTTACCCTGTCAAGGAGGATGTGCCCATTAAGTTCACTGGTACTTTAATGAGGTTTATAGACACAGTAATACCTTCTCACCAATACCAGTACCTGTGTCTTAAAACCTTTTGCCAGCTTTATTTTAAACAAATCCTTATTAAAAAAAACCCCAAACCATCCCCATCCCCAAAAAAATAACCACACCAAAACCCAACTTCTCCCATACTTTGAATATGGTGCAGTTTTCGGAGAGTAAAAATAGAAAATTAGATATTTGAACAGGGAGGTCGACACGAGGAGCAAAACACTCCCTCTGGTGAGGTGAACCGTTCTGTCCCCACAGCGAGACACAGCTCTGTCAGAAAGGAGGGCAGAGGTGTTCAGGGGAGGAGGTGGGTGACATGATCCCACCTTCCTTCCTGTCTTTCTGTCAGTGCCACAGCAGGCCCTGAGCTGCTCTGCATCTTCTTTCCCTCGCTACAGCTGTATGAACATGTAACATATTTCAAAACAACACTTACTGTACACCCTGCACCAATGCCAAAAAAACCCCCCCAAAAGTCATTGCTATTAAAACATCCTTTAATTTCAGAGACATTTCCTCACAGGTGGGTGTATTTCTCCCCCTGTCTGGCTGCTGGAACATTTTGATACAGGCTTCTGTGATCTTTTTATTGCATCCACTTGGTGCTGAGCTGAATTTCAATTAGACACAGCATTTTTTCCCTCTAGATTTTCTGAGTCTTTGAGCAACCTGCATGACAAGACATTCAATGAAGCCCTGAAATACTAATGGTCTTCTACCATAACCCATAGGTAGGCTAAATCTGAATATCACCAATGGTAAAAAATATTAAAGATAGAGAAGGGAAGGGGAGGGGAGGGGAGGCAAGGGAAGGGAAGGCAAGGGAAGGCACGGGAAGGGAAGGGAAGGCAAGGGAAGGCACGGGAAGGGAAGGGAAGGCAAGGGAAGGCACGGGAAGGGAAGGGAAGGCAAGGGAAGGCACGGGAAGGGAAGGGAAGGCAAGGGAAGGCACGGGAAGGGAAGGGAAGGCAAGGGAAGGCACGGGAAGGGAAGGGAAGGCAAGGGAAGGCACGGGAAGGGAAGGGAAGGCAAGGGAAGGCACGGGAAGGGAAGGGAAGGCAAGGGAAGGGGGAAGGATCACAAATACCCACTTTTGTGCCTCCTTATGCAAACCAAGCAATGAGCATTCTCCATAACTTGCACCATTAACCTGTGATGAATTTTTTAGTCTGCTGAAGGTGTCTTTCTCTGTGCCTTCATACATTGCTCTGATTTGGTAGGGCTTTGCCTTCATTCACCTTGATGATTTTTTTTTCTGTCATGGAAAAAAAAACTTACTGAAATTTCTGTGGGGTCATTAGGAGGGAAACTTCAATGGATATCCTTAGGAAACACATACACACACAAACACATAAAGAAAAATTTTGAAATAGGAGTGCACTATAAGAATCAAAAGCTTATTGCATGTTGAGATTCCACAAAAAAACCCCCCAAAACCAAAACAAAACTCCACAAAAAAAAAAAACCCTCACAAAAACCAAAACCCAAAAACCAAAAAAACCCCGCCAAAAGCAAAAAACAAAAAACCCAAAGCCAAAAAACTGATTAAAATGGCAAGATCTTGCAGTGAGGTGAAATCTGTACCCAGGTGCTTCAGCCACACTCTGGCACACACTCAATTCTAAACACTGGCCAAAAGGAAAAAGAAAAGAAAAAAAGACAAAATCCACCAACATGTTACATTAATCTTTAAGATTTAAATTAAACTGGCTTCATATGTCAAGGGATTTTTTTGTGTTTGATGGTGTTTCACACATTTACTGATAATTTTTTCTGCAGATCCAGCTAGGCTATTAGCCCAATATATTGACCAATTAATTAGCACTTCTAGTCCAAACATGGAAAACTTGTAATGACAGATCTTGGGGCTTGATTAATTATTTTGGGTGTGCATTTGTTTACTTTGGGTAAATGCAGTTGCAGTAAATTATCTTAGAACAACACACAATGAGTCAGTGGCACAGGTAAATACAGTGATACTGTTACAGAAGCGGGTGTAGACACAGATAACAACAGAATATAAAATAATAACAGTAATAACAGAAGATAATACTAGAATGTAGACATTAGCACGTGGATTGAAGATGCGAGATCAGGAGCTTCTGCTCTCTTTAACCACAAAACGACAGGGACATTTAATGTGATAATAAAGGGATGAACAACACTGGTTCACACAGGAGGCTGTGACAGAACATCACAGGTCCACAAAATTCCTTCAGAAAGTTTACCAAAGTTTGTGTTCTCTTAGGATGAATTCTGTGGAAGTCATGTTACGTATTTTGCCAATGTTGGAGCCAGTGTCTCCCAGCGGTGAGGTGTGTCATTAGCAAATTGTCTCCATTTGCATGAAAATGGTCACTTTTGGAGACAGAGCACCAGACTGGATTGGCCTGGGTTTGGTCCAGCTGGGAAATCCCAATATTCCCCATGAGACATGCACCTGAAATGCTGAACAACGCCTTGTCACACCACTGGAGAAGGGAAAAGAGAAGTGAGATGTACAGGGTGGGGACTGTGCACGGAATAGCAGAAACTGAAATGTTCCACATTTTAAACTGCTGCCTGCTGCAGCAGTGTCATGTCAGAAAGCAGCTTCTATTCAAGCAGCCAGATTTATAGGTGGTATGAACTGTTCTCAACCAAGATTTGAAAGACATTGGAAGTTCATGGGGACAATCCCCTACAGCTTTTTCTCATGCAAAAGTGCAATTGACTTGAAAAGGAGTGTTTTGGCAGGGAAAATAACTTTTGTTCAGAGTTTATGTTTAGCAATAAAGAAGAAATAGCTTTAGGCAGATCATATGGCAAGGAAAAAAAACCCCACACAAAATGTGTTACAATGCTAAAAAAATTGTCTTAAAATTATGTGGGAAATGAGATACAATACCTCAATTAACACCCAGAAGTTGTGCAAGAACTTTCTTGGAAAAACAGAGAAAAGCAAATAATGGTAGGAATCTTGGGGCAAGAGGTAGATTTCTTCAACAACTGAGTGATCCAGATGGTGATTCTCAAGCTTTGGCTTTTGTTACCAGTCCAATTTCATACTTGATAAAAGAAACCAACTTTATGTCTCTCTCCTAATCTCTGCCCTGAAAATACTACACTTTTTTTGGGCTGTTTTGCATGGGAAAGACTGAGATTTAATTCTCAGATTGATTCAAATGTGTTTTGAGGTGTTTAGCAGTTGCAATTAGATTTGAAAGGGTCCTTTAATTTCATGGCTTTTGGTACCTAGAGGTAGAGGGTTAGAGACAGGGGCATCTAGGTTGGCCATACAGTACCAGAAGAAGTGAAAGAGGAAAGAAGAAGGGCTCTTGTAGATTGGCAACAGGTAAATTAGCTCTCATTTTGCACACACAAACCCACCTCAGTTTCTGGCAGAAACACAACATGGAGAACTGGCTTTAGAAACATTCCTAACAAACCTTAATAACTGTGACCTGTACACCTGGAAGATTTCTGTTCTGTGTTTCTGTCTCCCATTACGCCACTGTGTGTGGGACTCCATTACCAGGTAAGAGAATGTATTTGTCTTCAGAAACAAGAACACATGGAATCTTGCATTCTGAGTCCAATTGTGTGCTACAGCAAGGGTTTGTGTTGTTTTGGTTGAAAAGCCCTCTTTGAAAGCATTTTAGCCTTTTGCTTCCTTTCAGTTCATTTTCTTCCTTCATAAGGGTATTCTGGCTTTGCTTCTGTCCTTCCAAGCCGTTGTCCTGGTTCCTTGTGATAAGGCTGGCATCACCCTCACCGTGTGCTCAGGAGCCTCCCAGGAGGAGGGGTGGCGTTTGTTACAGCCAAACTGAACTGTGCAGGGGATGGGGCTCCCTGCTGCCTTGCTGACTTGAAGGCAGTGCCATGTATCCTTTCACCCTCTGATGTCACTTCCTCATTTTCTCTGCTAATGCACTAAAACTGATGGAAGTATCAGGAGCTGTGCAGGAAAGGGCTGTATGATAATTTATTTTTCTGCAGATATGCACGCGCAAACACACAAACACACGCTGCCTCCTTTGTTTGCAGTGCCAGGCTGGGCCTGTGAGCAGAAGACAGATCTCAAGTGTTTCCCCAACTCCATGGCTGTGTTGGCTCTGAACAGCACGTTTCATTCAATTAAGACACAAATGATGTTGTGCCAAAGCTATTATGACTGCTGCATCTATCACAATTAAATGAAACCCACAGAAGCAAGGACTGCAAAGTCACATTTCCAGACACAGACAGACATTCCTTTATCTGTAGACAGTCACTTTACTATTCAGAGACATACCATCACACAGGGTGTTCCTCAGGCAAGCTTTCTGCACATTCCTGCCCCCTTTTCCTCCCAAAATGCCAAACAGATCTGACCCCAATTTCCACCCCCCTCGGATTTGAAGTGTTTTGCTAGATGGACAAAAATGGCACGTGGCATAAAGTGTCCAGTTGGGACAGTCTGGAAAATGAGAGAGAAAAGAGAGACACAAACACAAAACCTTGTTGGAGTTGAGAGAACAAATAAATCAGTCTGAGGAAGTGCCTTTGGACAGGCTGCTGAGTGTGGTGCTGCAGCAGCCTGGTGTGTTGCCATCTGGGAGAGTTCAAGCAGGCTGTAAATCCCAGGCCCTCCAGGCTGTGGGAAGCTGCCTTGGAGAATTTCTTGTTTTCTTTCTTGGGAGGTGAAGTAGAGACTGGCTAGCTGATGCTGTAAGCATTCCCTGCTGGCTGATTAACATCAGACAGAAGAATTTTCTTAACCTCCAGCCAAAGATAAGGCCAGACGGTTTTTGTGACAAGTGAGAGAGTTTGCTGAGATAAAGGACAGAGCTGACAGAAAAAATCCGTGCTAGTTAGAGAGGACAATGGCCAAGGGCAGAAGGACAGGGATTTCAATCTCCTTTGGTTGTGTTACACTGACCACTGAAGGTCCTCAGACCAGATTTCAGAGGAACATCAGCGTTTCAGTGAGATGGGCACACTGAACACCTTCATGCAGGTTCTGCACTGCCTGAAAAACCCAACTGAGCCATTCCATGACAGAGCTGGGCATGAAGATGAAATGAATGTGGACCCTTCCTCAGCCTGGAAGGGTGATCAGAGTGATTGTTCCCAGTGGCTGAACAGGCAGGGCGGATCCGTGCTGGTGTGCTCAGCTGGGAGCTGCCCAGGGACAGCTGGCAGAAAGCACCAAGCACAGGAATGTACCCGAGCTCCCACAAACCTTTAACTGCACTCCCTCCCCAGAACACAGAACAGAGCACTGTTTGGCTCTAGGTGTCCAAGTACACTGGGCTGTCCTTTATAGGATAATTGCAGGCCGGTGGAGCTGGAGTGCTCTCCTACAACTGCTTCTGCTGAGAACATTTGGAATTTGGGGGATGCTGGCTGGGGGCTTTCTTTTCTAGAGTCAGTGAGAGCCCCGCTCTCCAGAGGAAGCCTTCATCACCAAGCTCCAAGAAGGCTCGTGCAAGGCTTGCCCTCCTGGTGAAGTTTGGCCATTGCCTGCTCAGGACTGCAGGAGCCCTCAGACAGGGAAGAGAGCAAGCCAGGAAACCGTGAGTTAGGCATCTGTCAGGCTGGGGCTTGGATCTACATCCCTAGCCTTGGATGGCCTTCCAACACGTATTGATAGCCTTGGAGAGCAGGTACTCAGCTCCTCAGAGGAGACAGTGCCAGAGCACACGTGGAAGTCTAATCCTGGCCGTAGGAAATACTGCTATTCACAAAGAAAGCACTCTGTTTGTGCAGGCAGCTATCAGACTTGGTGGTTATTGACAAAAAGAACCTCTGAACTGCATTTGGATTTGGATGCCTATAACCACTGCAAGGTCTCCTTTTAGCTCTACATCTCATTCAATGTGTGTTTCCTAAATTCACTTAATTTCTGGCTTCTGCATCTTTTACCTCATCTTAAGTTCTTCCAGTTCCCATCAGAAATCAAAAGCTGGAGTCTGAAGCTGTTGTAATCCCAATACTGTGACCCAGTGCTCATTTTCTTTCCTCTGGCAGCTCCAACTTTTTGCTGGGATAGGAAAATTAACCTCACACGTAGATAAAAGTTTCTGGAGAGTCAGTGTCTAGTTTCTCCCCTGGCTGTCAAACCCTACAGGAATGTAGCCATCATCTGTGAAAGATGAAACACTTTCCTCCGCAGGAGAGAACGCCCAGCAGTGCGGTGTGAGGCGCAGTCCTTCCCAACTCACCAGAGGCCCTCGCCCAGGTCTAGTTTTCATTGGCGTGCGTTTTCCTACCCACTCATTTCCCGCCGTGTGAACTGCACATCAGGAGGATCTGAGGGAAAGCAGGGAGGTCAGAAGGGATCCAGACAGGCAGAGATGGAGCTGGCTGTGTGTGACACGGCGTTGTGCAGCAGGGCACTGGGCATTAGTCACTGCGAGACCAGAAAAGCCAGCATGGCACCAGCAGACAACTGGTCTTGGTCCAAAGGACCAACAAGAGGGAGGATGTGAACAGATACAAACTGTTTGCTGGGACTTCCAGATTTGCAGCAACTTTTCCTGTATCCTTGTGTGAAATGGAGCACCTCGCTGGAACCAATGACACTGGGAAGGACACGACAGCCAGTGAAGCACCAGCAGTGCTAAAGGAGGATGGATGTGAGGAGCCAGGGGCCACCTGGCTGTGTCAGGAGCAGGATTTCTCTGAGAGGCTGGCGCTGCTCGCAGGGAGGTGCTGAAATGAATCCAGATTTTAGGTAACCATCCCAGCGTCCCCTACTCAGTTTTCACAGCACTGTAGAAGCCAGCACACTGCTGACCCAGTGCTAAATGTTTGGTTCTATGTCTTTATCACTGGTTTTCAGATAAAACCAGCTCATGGAAATGAAACAAAAGTGTTATGAGTAGTTCTGGCACAGGCAGTCTAGCAAGAGTGCTTTGTTGTGGGCAGCATAATTTAGTGCTAATACAGAAATGCATGTTGTCAGCTACAACAGCAGAACAGATCTGTCATCTCATCAGGAAAAACAGGGAGTGCTGCACTGACCATTTCACTGAGGGCCTTTGCAGCCCAGGCTGACTGCTTAGATCAAATCACCAGAGCAACGTCCAACGCCATCCACGACGGTTTAAATATTTAATCTGAGATGCAGGTGGGATTTTTGTGCTAGCCTAAAATCGAGGTCACCGAATCCCAGAACAGGTCAGGCTGGAAGGCACCACACTGGGTCATCTGGTCCCACCTCCTGGCTCAGGCAGGGTCATCCCAGAGCACCTGGCACAGGATTGTGTCCAGGTGGGTCTGGAGCAACCCCACAGAGGGAGATCCTCAGAACTCCTGCTGGTGTTATAAGCAGAGCTAAAACCAGCAAAGATCTCTATCTGCCTGATCCTGACAGACCTTTAAACGTGTAATGCTTTATTTCTAAGAGCACTTTGCCGAATTTCTCTTATGACAGCACCGAGCAGTTCCCTTTTAAAGCGCTTCCAGGATCCACACATCAGGCATTGCTCCACCTAAGGGTGTGGGAGATGGTTTATAGGACTGAGGGTGGCATCTGCAAAATCCTGATTGATAGCTTTTATTCATCATGACAAAAAGTGGCCACTCTGCCTCAGGTCGCTGCTCAGCAGGTCCAGCCCTTAATAAGCACACTGAAATTCTTCTCTCTGTGAGGCAGGTGAAGGATGCTTTTGTGCATTTCATCTGGCAGCGACTTTGGAGGCCAGACACCCCAGACACGTGTGCCACACCAAAATAATCCAGCAGTAGCCACTGGTAGGCAGCGAGTGGAAACCTGCTGGTAAAAACCCACAGCATTGGCAGGGTATAAATGCTGTTCAGGTTCTGTTCTCCCAGCTGCAGATGATCCTGGGAGCAGAAGCTGGTGCTTGGACCACAGAGGGGCAGAAAGCATCCTTGTCTGCATGGACTCGAACTGTTCTGCTTCTCTGTGCTCCCCGAAAGGCACCGTGGAATCTGCTTCAGGCCATCAGCTCTAGGTTTGAAAGGGCCTGCTTTCTCCTGCTGAAACAACGAGTTCTCTGTCCTGGGAGAACGAGAAGGTCGGGGCTGAGGAAATGGAATGAGAGAGGCAGGTAGCAGAGCAGAAAGGGTGCACAGATCAAATCAGCACATTGGCAGCTGCCTCGGGCTACGCCAGGGCTGCCCACACCTCCTGCCCTCTCCCAGGACCTGCAGGGCTTCCAGACAAGGGCGGGTTTTGTACAGGAAAATGCTGAAACTCGAGAAATTCCAGTACTTAGGAATTTGACACAGGATAGAGGAATAGCAGTGGTGCCCCAATGTCACGTTCATCCCACAGGGCCGAGCTCCCAGCTGCTGCACCCTGTCCCAGCTCCAGGGAAGGCTGATTCATCCCAGCCCATGTGTCCCACCCGAGAGTCTGTTTTCCTGAGCAAGCTTCCTTGTGCATTTCATAAGCCTGTCCTAAGTGCAGGTGAGATATTGAACATATCCCGGGCTCATTTGCTGCCCTAATCACTGATAATCAATTGAAATGCTGCTGGGACTCCTGGGGCTTGCATTTTGTTGATCCTAGTTGGTCCCTTCCAACTCAGAATATTCTGTGATTATTTGGGAGTAATTTACAAACTCCCTCCTCTCATAAAATATCTGCTTTATTGCATGTTCTGATATTAAAGGAATTAAAATAAGTGAATGTCTATTTTACCCTGCTATCAACGTGCATAAAGCTTGTTATGGGCAAAAAGAGGACACACCACAGACATAAAGCCAATAATTATTATTATGACTAATAACAATAAAATCTTTATTGTATTAATGGTAATTCCAAAAGATTTTCATGAGCCCAGGTTAAATTATTACAGAAAAATAAAGGAAAATCAAATACAGAACATTACTATGTAAAAAGCTCTGTTACACAAAACAGCAGTACTGCTTCAATATGAGGAGCTTTACTTTTCCTCCTTGCCATTCTGATTATTTTGACTCACCTTAGGGGAGCAATTTTTTTTACATTTTCTCACATTCAGCCTCTGCCATGCCTTGTACCCACCCCATGACTTCCCCTCTGCCACTGCTGCTCTCCTTCCATGCCTGCACTGCTCTGCACCCCTCCGTAAAGTCAGAAATTCCTGCACTGCACTGGAGTAATAAATACCTCATTCTCCACAAAATAACCACCTCCTACTGCCACCTTGCCCAGGAACTGTGGTTACACTGCACAAAGATAGGCAGAAGTGAGACAGATTGGCCACAGCCAACTGGCCACTAGAAAAATCACTCTGAGGGCTAAAACAAAGTTAAAACAAAGCCCCAGGCAGGTCAGGATGAAAGAGAATAAAGGAAACCTCAGTCCTGTGGCCTCTCGAGTGCAGAACAAAGTCCGTGGACTCTCACTATTGACAGCAACACTACATTTCCTGGCCTGCAGGTCTGCAACAAGTGTAATTTCAGAAAGGGACAGCATTGTCAATAGGAATGGCTCAGTTTTCACAAGGTTCTGAAGCTTATAAAAATCTTTAACATTAGGGGTTTTTCCTCATTTCAAGCTGCAAGGGTTGTCTGTTAACACAGCTGGTAAATTATTCCATTTTTCATTATTAACTTGGAAGTATTTATAGCCTGTGATCATGTATCTCACGTGGATGTGCTCTGTTTCTACAGTAAATAAATTTAAAACCCTTAATATCTGCTCAGACGATTTGTTTGTGTCATTTTTCTTTCCCTTGTTTTGTACAAATTGGGTGTTTGTTGTGAAAAGCACATAACTGCCATCATTTTGGTTTTGCTTTTTTTCAACAGCTTTATAACCTCAGGAATATTTATAATTTAGCTGTTTGCTAGGAGGAAACAATTTCTGTGAACCGATTAACAGCAGCCTTGTCACTGCCCCTGCGTTCAGGTAATAACCTTACAGTGCCTTTCCTTTTTGCTGCACTGACACCTCCATGTGTCAGGATCTGATGCCCATTTCCATTAATTCTTCTCCTGCAATGTGCTGCTCTGTTCCAGCATCGCTTCCACTGCACCCTCGTGCCCTCCCTCACTGCACTCCCTACCTCACACAGCAGGACTGTGGCCGTGGCGAGCTGGCAGCCTCTGATAGGCAAAGATGAGCTTTGGCTCCTCTGCACTTCCCTGCTCCCACTTTTCCACGTGCCTGGAAGTGAGGTGAAATCTCTCATCTTTCATCTCTCATCTCTCTGACTGCCCTGGAACTTGCTGCAAGAAAAAAAAAGGTTTTTTTAAGGCATAGGTGAAGAACTGCTCTACAAGGTGTAGACAACACACTCATCAATTCTGACCTGCTTGGGATCAAACTCCATTGGAAAAGTTTTCCATAAATGCTTTCTGGAAATGTTGTGTTTTTAGTCAGTTCATAGATTTCTTTGTATTTATAAAAGCTTATTTTCCCCTCCAGTCTAAACAGCACCTGAGTGAATTAAAAATTGTAGGCCCCCATCCAATCACTGAGCTAATTAAAACAAGCCATTGGAGTTTTAAGCAGTCTAATTGTTTGTGGTGCAGCTAATGACAGCACATTAACTGGGTCCTGAGATGACACGAGACAATTTTCTGTGTTTATTTTATGTCACTTTGCTGCCTTATGAAGTGCTGATGCTGTGATCTGCTCAGTATGGGTAACTTACACTCTTATGACAACAACATTTGCAGAAATTACGGTAGTTCTGTCAAAATCCTGAATTCATATCTGATTAATTTGCATTAATTGACTTAATCTGTATTGAAAATGCACATGGACACGAAATTTTGTCACTGCTTGAGCAGAAGACGTGGCCATGTGGGTTCAGGGACTCCCATGTGCCTTGACATAAAAGTAGCAGAGACGTCATATCTGACCAGCTGAATTACCTTCTTCTCTTAGAATATTGGTAAGTAATTGTTGAATAGGTTAGCAAATTATTGCAATCATTCGAAACCTCCAGATTTCCTGCAAGACAAGCCCTGATCCTTCAGTTACCTTGATGAAGGTGGGTCCCCAAATTCAACATATCCATTGGGAATAATGAAGGGCATAGCAGAGGAAAAAAGTGTAAAACCTGCATGTTTTCCCTTAGCACAAAAGTTTTTAGAATTTAATGTCTCTGACATTGAATAACAAAATAATAATTAAAAAAAAAAGTGACTTCAGACATTTTTGTGAGTGCTTGAAAATGCAGCACAGTTGTTACACGGGCTCAGATTTGGGGGAAGACATCACAGTGCATTCCAAAGCCTGCTCTGTGTCTACTGGACAAAAATCACAATTTGCAGACTGAAAAGGGTTCCTGTGCTGGCATGACTTTTGTTCAGTTCAGCAGAAGTTTGACAGCAGAGTGCAGGCAGAGAGGTAAGGCCTGAAAAAAGCTTTAATTCCCTGACTCTACCCTGCCAGCCACCCCTGTCTGTAACCAACCCTGGACCCAGGTGCTGCTCTTCTCCCCTTTCCTCTCTTTACACTTGAGGTGAGGAGAGTCTGAGTTTGTTCCTGTCTGGCATTCACACGTGACATGGGGGTGTGGATGTCCAGTTGTCCTTTGCAAAGAGAAAAAACCTTTGCTGACCTGGAAGGAATTGCTGCAGCTCAGTGGAAAGGGAAACTTTTCATCTTTGCAGCTGCAAAAAACATCAAACAGCACTAATAGTTCTCAAATAGGACCATGAAGTCTTCTAGAAGACAACAAAACTCACAAAACCCCGCTCTGTCCCTGCTTTGTGGCAGTGAAAGCAGAGTCAGGTGTGACATGGGGAACACTGCGCCAATGTTTCTCCCTTTACAGAGTTTCAAGTGCAGACAAAACCTGTATTTAACATAATTCGAGAAGTGTTTGCACTTCAGACCTGCCAGCAATTCCAAACAAAGTAGGAGCAACACAGGAGTGCAGTGTTACTGCTTCTCCCTCCTCCCACAAACATCCTTTCTCACCAATTCCACGTGGCTCGCTTGCTCTGAAAACGTCAAGACTTCAGTCTGTAGGGTAGTGCTTGAAAAACATCAAATCTTGTGAAAGCTGTAAGCTCTGCACAGCTCGAGTCCCAAAAATCATCCACTTACTTGGGGAGTGTCAAGTGTGTCAAATCACAGACCAAACCCTCCTAAAGAATTTAGCACAGAAGCAAAACCACTTCAAACAGAGTAACAGAAATTCAGAAATTATGAAACTGCAGTAGCACTTAGCAGCAGTGATGGCTCCATTAATCAGCTGGGTAAAGCTGTTCTTTTAGGTGACAGGCAGTTGAAAACGGTGCACAAGGATATCATGTCCTCAAAAATCAGCTGCTCACCAACCACATATTACAAAAATTGTTCACAAAAGTCCAGTCCAGTGTTAAGCAGTGACATGAAAACGTCCTTACAGTTAATTTGCTGTGTTTGGAGGGAACAATTAAAGATATAACGACCTCTAAGTCAGCAGAATGCAAACTGTTTAAAATTTATAAAATGGGAAAACAAAGTTTACTGTATTTTAAAAAAAGTGCTAAAATAAATCAAATCAAATGGAATAAAAGATTAAAAATCCGTATGCACTGAGCTCTCTGACAAAATAATCTATATAAAATATGTCGTCTTTCAATTAGTGTGAACTACGTGCACATGTTGGGCCTTCCAGAAACTCACTCAATCGTGTTTTTGCCACTCAGAATACAATTGGTCTCAGGATTTTGTTTTAAAGGTGATTCCTGGAACTATTTGTAAATGGTGAGAGTTTTTGACTTCATGGAGATCTAAGATTCAACTCAAACCATTACACCCTGAGTGGCCTCATCTTGTTTTTTCTTGGGTTATTGTGTGCTCTGGTCCAGTTAGTTATATCCTTTGTGTCATACTCCTCTCCATTTCTATGTCTTCCATCTATTTAGTCAAGATTTCTCACCACCAAAAAATCCAAGTCACACCTATTTAAAGTGGGTTAATAGTGGTGAAATCCTCAGAGGACCTGATGAAAATACCTTTTTCTTAAAGTTCAAGGAAGCTGCACTAGTAGGGTTTCTTCAAATTATGAAAACTGTTCTGTTTATGGTGCATGAGTTTATTAAGAAAAGAAAATGTTTCCGGCATTGTCCAAAGGTCACCCAGACTGAGTTAATTTAATAATCACCTTTGTGAAATTAATTTTCTTATCAGACTCCTTAGCTCAACAAACTTTGCTCTTGCCCCTCCTAAGCTTCATTCTGAGTTGCATGAATGCAGAAGAAAATGACAGCAAAAGCCACACAGTAAGAGCTGACAGGTCATGCATTATACATGGAGAAAAACAGAGCAAGAGACTCTTCAACTCCCACTGAAAACAACCTCTTTGGAGCAAATCTGTTTCCCATCTCCAGCAGCTCCCAACCAACCTGCCCGAAGCCAAGCTGTATGAAGCCAGTACAGATGTGCAAATTCAGTCTGAATAATTAACTGCAGCAGATGATGACTCTGTGTTACAGCAACTGCAGTCGCTGAGTGCAAAAGTTCACGATAATAATTCAGAAGCAGTTTAGGGAAATTGGATTCCCTGCCAGAGCTGCACACCAGGAGGAGAGCAGGCTCTCTGAAGTTTCCGAGTCAGCCACAGATCTGTAGAAATTGGGTTAATAAAGCACTGAGAGCAGCGCTCTGAGGCATGACCTGCTGTTCTTGAGATCCTGGCTCTGAGGTGTGTTACAGGTAAACATCCTTACTTTCACTAGAAAAGAACAATTCCAGAGGGGTCAGCGAGGGCAGGTGGGACACACCTGTCTCAGCAGAACTGACTTCTCTGAGTTGAGTTTTGCCCTAAAGGAGAAGCACAAATGTGGTAAAATTCAGGTGGGAACCAGGAGTGGGATTAGGCTTCCTCCATCCCACTCAAAGAAATCACTGGAGAGAGCCCGGCCTTCTCAGACACGTGGGACAAGGAACCACACACGGATAACCTCTGGGTAAAAAACCCACCATAATTATCAAAAGTAATTTGATACAAGTCAAATCCAAACCAGCTGCTGAAAACTCTGTGTCCACAGTGATAAATGCCCAGAGTTTGGTGAGCACCCACAGGTGGGAGTGGTGATCAGAGCCATGCTCAAACACACCCCGTACAGCTGTGCCCTCCACACCACCGTTACACAGTGCTGCCAGCTCATCTGCACACCAATTGTGCCAATATCACTGATAATTCCCCTTGGCAACAGGTCTCCCAGGGACACGCCGGCTTCATTGCTTCACGTGCCCCAGACGTGAAAAGTTCTGGGGTGAGAATGTGAAGACAGAAATGGGAAAGGGTTGAGAACAGCAATGCATTTCCAGCAAGAAAAGACACAGGTCTTGTCTGTTATTGCCTCCATTCAATGACTGTGGTGATTAAAATGCCTAAACCGTGTGTCTGTCAGTTCTTTAGACATATATCTCCCCATTACATTGTTAGTACTATCCACATAAAATCCATGTATTTTATTGTCAGAACCACTGTCATTGTACTATCATGAAAATTAAGAATGATTTTCCAATGACAGATAAATCTAATAATTCCTGTGGGGAACTATGTCATTACAGGCAGGGGAAAACCAAAAATAATAATTAAAAATTAAATAATTTTCTTGCTTTTCAAGTATTTGAAAAATCTATCTGCATCCATAAGCAACTACAAAAATTGAGGTAACTATAATTTATTTTCTTTTTTCAGTTTCTACATAACAAACCTACCATATACTGTTCCTAAAGACATCACCTATGCACAGGTTATAAACTTGTGCAAGAACTTATTTGAACCTAGATAAAGTAATTTCTGGTATTCAGACATTTGGAGAAAAAAAGGCAGCTGTTTTCCAAAGTTCACTTGAATACACAAAAGTAGTATTGGATATGAAAATGTGTTACTATTCTGTTCTTACTACAATTTCCATGGCTAAAATGGCTTTAAAATAATGTTGTGCTCAGAAATGCAATTAAAAGTTTGTGTGAATGCATTTCGATCTGTGAGTTTTGATAATTAGGGACTTTCATTGCGCCCTTGATGATTTTCTGTTCATCTGTTAAGTTTGTGCAATTAATCACCAAAATGTGCTGTTGCCATAGAAACTGTCAATCTCTAACTGTTCATCTCTCAGGTGTGAAATTTGAAGATGTGAGCATTAATCCACACTTTAAGAGCAGCTGACTCCTTGGTAATTCAATTCACTTTTTACAATTATGGATGGAATTGCATTGATTTTGATGAGGTTGCCAACACATAATAGTGTGGGAATTGACTCCAGTGCTGAACCTTCTGTCCCAGAGTGAGCAAAGACCAGGAGGATATTGCTGCCTGTACTGAATTCTCCCCCAAGTGACAGCTAAAGTACATCACACTAAACTGTGAAGAAAAAAAAAAAACCAACCAAAAAACTGTCCTAATATTTTATTTATGAGCTGAGAAATGGTTTAATTCACTAACCCCTGACTTGAACAGTTTTTACACTGGCTGCCGTAATTTGACCTCATATGTGATCACTTTATTGACTTAGGAGATTCTGCTGTGACAGAAAATGTCAAAACGAGAGTAAATGGAAAAAGTGCCTTGTGAGCTATGGAAGAGAAAGGAGGTGAAAGAAGAGGATGGGAAGGAGAGTTGAAGAGAAGGGAGGAAATAATGTTAGTGAAATATTAGCGCCACAAACAGCAGAGCTAGAACTGTTAAAACAAACAGAAGTATTCATTCATGTTGGCAATGAATCCCAGCCAAACTAAACAGCTCCAAGGCCTTTAATCTCCATCTCTGTAGCACCACCTTGTTCTCCTCTCCAGCCCACGACTGCAATTCATCAAACCTCCCTGGAAATCTGCAGCTGCGTTTTGTCTGTCCAGCCTTCATCCTCCTCTGGACAAGCACTCCTTTCAGAAATCCAAAACACATCAAAGTTATCATCCAGGACCCTGAGAGCCGCCTTTATTTCCCTGGGCTTGCTGCAGATGTCTGGTGGTGTGCAGGGTGCTGGTTTCCATTCCCTGAAGAGACTCTGTGAAATACAGAGCACACAATCCATCCCAGTGTAGTCTGTTCTATGAGGTATGGCAAAGACCACATGAACACAACAGGTTCTTGTGCTTCTATTTTTCCTGTGAAACATCCATATTAAACATTCTGACAACTTCAGGAGTTTTATTACCTCCCTTTTCACAGGTGTTCTTGGAATGAGAGAAAAAAATAATGTCTCTGTCTTTTGGGAGAGTTGACTCTGGGATGATGAACAAGGGAAACCCCAAGGTAATAGTCTGCAGTCACTCACTGGGCATCAATGTCCACAACAACTCACAGCCTGAGTACTCTGACATTGCCATTTGAATTTCACTGCAGTTGGTGCTACAGTGGGCATCAGAAGCTCCTGTGAGACTGACAATCCAGTTGGTGGCTGAACAGATTCTTTATTCTTCTGCTGAGGTTTCTTTTAGGCTGCTAAGATTGCTCCAAATTTAACAGATTTCATGCTGTGGTTTAAATAATTTCAGTGACATTCTATTGCCTCCAACTGTCGCATCATAAATTTCCCACATCCTCTAAGTCAGTCACATTGTTATGTTGTAATTTCTCAAAAATTTTCACTATGTCCTGTTGTTAATGAATTAATGTGCACTGGTGAAAAATCAGTACACAATGGTTTATTCCAAGTTTAGTTTTTTTGGTAATGATGGGAGAAACCAGTACAGTGAACTGGGAATGAAGTCAAGCAGCACAGAATGCAGTATTTCTGTTAGCTATGAAATAAATTTCATTGTTGATAATAATTCCTAAGCTCAAGTAGGCTCTATCCAGACCATGTACTGCCACGCCGTAAAAAGAAATTATTTTTAAAAGAATTAGGAACCTATGTTTCACCTATATTTTAATTATATTTCTGTGTTATATTTAACCAGTCAGATCACTTCTCCTCCTTACACTGCATGTATTGAAAGCATGACTTTCTTTGCCACTGCTTACTTCACTCTCATTAGAATTTAATCTGTGGTAGCTGTGCAGATTCAGTCAGTTTACTGTCAAGTTTGAAAAAAATTGCTTGGTAGTTGTTTGTGTGTTTTGTTTTTTCCCCCTACTATGTTCTTTAAATCAAGAAGCACAGGCAGTGTATGCTCCACTTCTGAAGTAAAGGGTATTCCCTGTTATATGTACACACATTTTTACTGGCACGGCCTGGGGTGGAAAGGATCCCAGGGCAACCAAGGAAGTGGTGCAGATTTGCTGGTCTACGTCAGGACGGGCTGGAAATTTGGTCTGGGTCCAACGCCAAAACAGAAAAGCAAATTGCTCTGATTTTTCAAGTGTTTCCATTAGAAATGATTACTGGTTCTGGAGACTCCTTAGCACACAAGAAAGCACTGTAAACCATCTTCCTTCTTTAGGGGCAGTTTGGAAGGGTTCAGCACAAGTTGTTCAAAGGGCGACAGTCAAAATGTTAGGGACAGGTTCACTCCAAACTCAGGTCCTGAAACTCAACAGCCCAGGTTAAAGGTACTGATGTGATTGCAGCCATACAAGATCAGGCACTGGTTTCCTCTTAAGGAGTAACTTTTATTCCTTCTTTCAACTGTATCTAAGAATTTAACCTGTTCAACACGATCTTTTTTACTGTGAGAACATGGCCTTGTAGCAAGCAAGCACAGGGGTCTTTTAAACCAATCTGGCAGGCAAGGAAAATTCATAAACTCACATACCCCTGAGACAACTGTGTGGTCTTCAGGCTCTTTAGTGAACTCCCAATTTCTTGTTGCCCCTCCAAATAAAAGTTCCACATTTACAGCTTCATTGGATTTTGGCTGTGAATGCAGAACTCAAAGGAGTGCACAGGCTGCATTCAGCAAATCCAGCCCTGAAACTGTGAAATTTCCCGGTCCTCTGTCCTTATGATTCCTCCAGCATAAGAGAACATCACTAGCTGGAAATATGTAACAAAAACAAATGACAACTACCATGGGAGTTAAATTATTTCAAGAGATTTTTTCTGTGGGGCATATTAAAAGGAGAGCTTGTGGAAAGCACTGCAGCTCTGTAGTAATTTGGGAACCGGAAAGGAAACCACCTCAGTTTCTTTATATCTCCCTCAAGAGAGAGTGAGATATAAAGATCAATGATATTTAATTAATAATAATTAAATTTATGTGCCTCTTTAGTCAAACTAAGCTGTTTTGCTTCCACTGTGGCAACTGCAGATGCAATGGGGTGTCCCAGAAGATGACTTTGAAGTCTGCTCTGGACCTGTCAGATCATGAGGGGCTTTTAAAAAAGGAGTTTGGGAAACAGTTGCAAGTTAAGCAAAAACCCATGGAAAGATAACCCAGTTCACATCCGGACTCGTGGTAACTCTTGTCCTCATCCCAGAACTCTGCCTCTCTCCGGACTGCTGTGCTGGCAGACAGGCCCAGGCAGAGGAAAATCACTTTTCTGCATTCCCACTGCACCAAAACCAACACACCAAACTCCAAGCGAGATTAGAAATGCTCTTCTGAGAGCGTACTGAAGGCTCTTCAGCTGCCTTCTTGTTTAGAAGAGTGATTAATGCATTTCAAAGGGGAAATGACTCTGAAAGGCCCAGTTCTTACTATTTTTATTTACTACACAGATAAGGCCCTTATCACTCTCGGCTTTGATGTTTATATGTGGTATTTCATAACTGTGCATGTCAGTCTGCGTGGGACAGGTCTCCAATGTCCCATTTCTTGTGAAATACGAATGTGAAAACAAAGAAAATGTAATTGTTCCAGCAAATTGGCCTTTTTTGTTCAAAAGGAAGCTTTTAAAGGTTAGTTTTTAGTTACTTACACAGCTTTTTTTTTTTTTTTTTTTTTTTTAATTACTTTCAGCTATCAAATTCATTTTAGTTTTCATAATTAAAAAAGAAATAATTAAAAGATTGAAAATCTTCCTGGAAAAACAGCTGCCAGATGGGCTGAAAATTGTTGCAGAGGATAATTTTTTCAAACGTCTGCCTCAATCTTGACCTTTGGAAGAGGAGACAATACACTGCTGATAAGGATTGAAGTTGTTATGCCACATCAGTTAATCAAATTAAATAACTGGACACATTTGCAGACTATAGGGAAGAGTGAAATCTTGTGAAGAATACATGATTGTCAGAATTATTTTTTTCCAAAAGAACTTAATTAAAATGTTGGTTTCTGAGTTAGAAGGCAGGTAAGATAATTATTTGGAAAGTCCTATAAACCGTGTTCAAGACACAGAGGTTCAAAATACAGGTATCAATCCTCTACATCTTTCCTATCTTAAAGTACATTTCTGTTTTTTATGGCTGAACATTTCAGGCTTTTTAACAGACAGGGAAAAAAAGAATTACTTTTGGATCTTACTCTATGGATTTCATGTCTTTTCACAAGAATTGAAAACGTGGAGATTTAAGAGTCTCTGTAGGCCCTGCATTTCACCAGATTCCGCCCGTGTGTTACATAAAAACCAATTAAATCCCTGTGTGAGCGGCCTCAATAAAGACACACGTGGTGTTAGATCTGTGTAGTGCAATATCTCTTGTGTCTTTGTTGGATTTTTCCTGACTTTCTCACAATCTACTCTGCAGAAGTGACCTATTTTGCCTTTCCTTTCTCACAATGTAACATTTTTTTTTTCATGACCCAGCTGTGCACCAGCAGTGACGGAGCTGATGGTGGCCAGGGGTTATGCATGTCACCTGTGTGGTGTGGCTGTGCATCCTATAAAGGCACCTTCATGGTAGGACAGAGGTGTGGGGATGGCCAAAGCTGATCTCTGACCGTGCAGGTCTTGTGTTTGCTGGGTTATCTCTCCACTGTCTGAATATTTCAGATCACTTCAGATGAATTCCGAAGGTAACACCCATGTGAAAAGCCAAGAAAGGCGTATCAGGCGTGGTGGTGCTTTTGTCTCTAAATGTTTTACTAAAACATGTGCAGGAGTGCTGTCTCACATAAATAATGGGGACGTTTCTGACTCAGATCTACCCATTCCTCTGCTCGGCTCCAGAAATGTCACATCCTTCTGACGAGGCCAGAGGGGTGGGAGATTAGTCTGCATGGTTAACATTCAGTCATGGTGAAAAGCATTTCTTCTTTGGAAGAAAGTCACAGCAGGCTGAAAACTTGCTTTCATAAAGGTGCCTGAAGGTTCAAAGAACCGCCCCCAGCCTTTGTCTGATGAGTTACTACCAGGCTTAATTCAAAGCTTGTTGCTGCTAATGGCAGCTCTGCTGTGGACTTTTAATGCGTGCTGGGTTGGCTTCACGGATCTTTCTGACATCACAGGAAGAAACTTAAATCATTCACGTCAATGATCGTTTGCCATTATTAAAGTCATGATACGGAGCAACACAAAGCAAAAATCATTTCACACTTTTTTTTTTTCCCCCTATTATAGAATCATAGACCCATGGAATGGTTTGGGTTGGAAGGGGCCTCAAAGCCCATCCAGTGCCACCCCTGCCCTGGCAGGGACACCTCCCACTGTCCCAGGCTGCTCCAAGCCCCAATGTCCAACCTGGCCTTGGGCACTGCCAGGGATCCAGGGGCAGCCACAGCTGCTCTGGGCACCCTGTGCCAGGGCCTGCCCACCCTCCCAGGGAACAATTCCTGCCCAATCTCCCATCCATCCCTGCCCTCTGGCACTGGGAAGCCATTCGCTGTGTCCTGTCCCTCCAGCCCTTGGCAACTGTCTCTCTCCATCTTTGCTGCAGCCCCTTCAGGTTAGTCCTTTTGTTATTTCCCTGGAAGTCTTGTTTCACCAAAGATAAATGAGAAACTTGGGGTCTGTGTTACCACTGCCTACTTCTACCACCTGTCTTTTGAACATTTTCAATTTACCTTGATCTTTATTTTTGGTAAAATATGGAAGCATGTCTGTGCTTAAGAGTACTGTTAAGGATCACCTGGATTATGATCTTTCCCACCTGGACTGAAGATTTGATTAAAAAATTATTTATTCTGTAGACTTGCTTTGGGAAAAATGCTTCCTACCAAGTCACAAATCCGTGATCTCCTGAACGGGTTTCTCACTTGTTTTGAAATCTCTCACATTCCATATGAAGTTACATCACATCTTTTGAACAGTGTGAAGACATTTTTTACCCTAAGGCACCAATTTTTTTGGTACCTAGTTAAAAAAAAATGATGCTATGTTTAAGGAAGCATAAGCAGGGCTAATGGCTCACAGCTAAAAATGGTAATTTCTAAAATATATCTTAGGTTTCTTTCCTAGCCTACAATTCCAGTATTGGGTGCACTGTTTAACGGATAGTACTGAACAGGAAAAAGTGTAATTTAGACCTAGACGGGAAGTTCCTGAACAATTTTTTTTCTTGCTTTTTCTGTGCTAATAGTATTGCAGTGCTCATCTTAGCTCATCTAAGTGGTTTCTTTGAAACTGGAGTTCTTTTGGAACAAAGCAGTAGATTGCCTGTTAGTGACTTCTTCCAGCTATGCTTCCAACATATCCTTTGGATTTTGATTTGGTCCTGTCTCTGCCCAGACCAAGCAGCTCTCTGGTGTGTCCATTTCTTAGCAACTGTCTGAATACACTCCTAATTTTATTCATGTCAGTGTGAGGGGCTCCAGACATCCCCAGACACTGGGGGACTCCACTGCTCTAATTTTTAAGCATTAAGTACCAGTGAGTTAGATTTTCCCACTCCAAGTGATAAATAAAACAGGAGAATTATGGGCACCTGTTTATGTCCTGCAACTATAGTAAATTTATTCTCATTGAGACCCATTGAAGTCTTAGAGGCAAGTTTATATTCCCCTGAAAGAATCCAGACAGAAGTGTTGGTGAGAAGTGCTAACTTGCTGCTAGCAATGTTTGAGACTTTCTACTGCTCTTGTGAGTGAAGCTGTTAGTGGAAATCTGGCAAATTTTGAAACGTCAGATTAGTAACTGGTGGTGCAATGCAGTAACAGAAGCTCATTAGAAGCAGAACACGTTGGTCATAAACGTCTCAATTTTGCCCTGAAATTAAACAGGTCATGACTGAGAGGCAATTTTTAAGTTTCATTTTTGAAGTGTTAAAGACTATTCAAGTGTGACTGTTTTTCTCCCTGCTCAGCACTACCATCCCTGTTTGTTTTAATGTTATACCTTTATCTTTAGCAAATGAAATGCTGCCTTCACATGAACTGGTGCCTAAATATGGCTTTACTTGCAGAAGTAGGAGGGGAGCAATAAGCAATTAAATGATGTCATAGACATTTTTTATCTTAATAAATGACCAAACAGTTTTATGAGTGGACAAAAACCCAAAGCCTGCTTTTCAAAATTTTGGAGAATCTCAAGCGCTTTGAAAGTCAGGCAGCTTTACTTAGGGGCTTGATTAAATATTTCTCTGTGGCGGTCACAGGCCACCCATGGCGTGCGAGACTGCTGCTCAGCCTGCCTTTTCCATGTGGGTTAACGATCAAGTGGATTGGGTGGATGATACCTCTTGGGACAGTGAGTCCTGAGAGGCAGGCAGGTTGGGGCGGTGTCCCGCCATGGGTTGCTATCCATCAAGGCACCGTCCCCTCCCCTCTCCCCTCACGAGTTATTTAAATATTCATGCAGTGGACTTAATATTCATGTATAACTAGAAAGTTCTGTTTCTCGGTTCTTCCCATTGGTTTGTTTAAATATGTCCCTCCTCTGTAATATGGTTATTGGTTGCTGTCACTCCCCTTCATGTACCCCATTTGTTCATTCCCTTTCTCCTCCCCCCTTCTTCCCCCCTTATAACCCTCTGTCACGGTCATTTTGGGGCTCGTTTTGTGGCTCCCGTCTTCGCAGCAAGTTCTCCTGCACCCTCCAGGGCAGGGAATAAACTCGAGGATTTGCACCACAGACGAGTCCTCCTTCATTCCTTCGTCGTCTCTGTGTCGCTTCTACGCCATCAGCCGCTTCCGGCCCCAGCCTGGGCTTTGGAAATAATAATTTCCCTCAGAGCTGTCCCACAAGGGCTGAAGGCGCTGCCTTGACACTGCACACGCCTGTGCAGTGTGAACCGCTGTCCGGGCACTTGAGGACTCTGTCACCCACTGACCAGCCGGGCGGTCAAGCGGTCTGCAACATTTCTCCTTGGAAATCAACTGCTGCACAGGGAAGCAGTTGCCACAAATAGTTGGAATCAACCAGCACGGAAGGACAGATGTGTTTGAGCCAGGAGCTTCTGGATGATACAATTAATTCCATGACATTGTTTTCCATTACTCTACACCATCAAATATCCCCTGGCCATTTACTAAAGACCTGTGTGGAGTGGGAACTGCTGTTATCTACATCAGGATGGTGAAAAAGGGGTCCCTACCCTGATGTTCGTATCTGCTACTCGTTGCTGCTTTAAATATGTTACATTTTCATTTATTTTAAATGTGCTGACAATTGAACAGAGCACACAGGGATGTCATTATAATGTGTTTCATTAGAAATTATTATTAGAGCAGACTCTAGAACTTGCAGCATGAGACAAATCCTTAATAACAAATTGAATAGACACCTAGTGTAGGTATGCTAATGTATATTCTAACACTGATTTAATGATTTAATCAGAAATGTAAGTGACCTTAAGTGTGTGGGGAAGGTTTTTTATTAGTTCCACAGAACTGTCCACATTACTCTTGTAATGAGCATTTCAGATTTTCCAATTAAAGCTGGCCTGTGAGAGATTTCTTAACCAAGCAGTACAGAAATTAGCGAGGCCATCACTGTGCATTTAAAAGCACAAGCTAAAGTAAAATCTGTTGCAGTTTGTCTTGCTATTCTTATGTCAAATTTTCTCTCTAGTGGTACAATCTGTTTCTTAAACTAATGACTTTAATGTGAAATGTAGGTTAATTCTGAGAGGTAAGTAGTGCCCATTTGTTAGGCAAATGCAGTTCATAGTCTGAACAGCTGCTTTGGATTCAGTTGTGATGTGTTGTGTATTACTTCCATTAAACACATAATGCTCATTTCTTTTAGTTTTCCTTCTTCTGGGTTAAATCTTTTGATCTCATTCATTTTATCCATGATGGCCTGTAGTTTCCAGGAAGAACTGCACTGATATTCTGATAAATACCACCGTGACACTATTTTGTGCTAGGTTACATATATGTAGTTAATATACATATTTATATTATCTTAGGAACTGCTGGAGTTGGATGAGTTGAAACTTCTGAAAGGTATGAACCCTTCAATAAATACTATCCAAAATTGGGTTCTCCCTGCAGCTGCATTTTCAAACCTCTTGTTTTTTTATGCAGTTTTGCTGATCTGTAGAAATTATGTTTGTTAGTCAGATCTTAATTCCTGATCAGTTGCAATTCACAATGGATGTAAGAAATTAAACTGTTCAGGAATGTGAGTCACAACATTTATTCAAATATGTCGAGATACCAAGACACATTACATCAGGTGGGGTTTTCTGGAAGGTGGGTGAAATAAACACTGAATTTTACTTGTCTGATCTCCAGTAGCTACAGTTTTGGACTGAAATATGGTGAAAATGTCTGGATGTGACTCAGGTAAAATTATGCAAAATAAACTCAGCAGTCCTGTGGCTCAGAGGGATTCCCCCCCCAGATTTTCAGGACAATGCAAGAAGGGTACATTGCTGAAAGGGTTACTTTTCTGTGCGAGTTATTTGGTTGAGTTTTTTCCCTACAGTTAGCCTTAAAAACACTTGCAGACAGCATGAAAACTCTAGGTAGAGCTCCTGAAAGTCTTAAGCCACCGTGCGTGGAATTTTAGTTGTGAGGCTTCTTCAGGCAACTGTGCCAAGTGATTGTCCCGTTGTGCCACCACCGGGTGCGGAGGGTGACACGGTGTTGCATTCTGACATCTCCGGGAGGTGGGTTATGACCCCGGCCGAGCAGATGCGGGTGGCAGAGCCGAAGCGAGCCCCGAGAAGGCGGCACGGCCCCGGGGCGGAGCGCATGGAGCTGCCCCATCTGCTACCAGGTGCGGGCGGGGCCGGCCCGGCCCGGCCCGGCCCTGCCCGGCCCTGCCCTGCCCGCCCGCTCTGCCGCGGGGAGAGCTCCGCTGTCAGCCTCTCGGAGCGGCACGGGGGCTGCCTGCAGTGTGTCATCAGCCGCTCCGGGCCCGCGGGGCGCAGCCGGGACGGGCGCGGCCCTGAGGCAGCTGCAGCCCCTGTCCCCGTCCCCGTCCCTGCCGCCGCCTCGCAGGGGACAGCGGCCCCCGAGGCCGTGGGCGGCATCGTGCCCGAGCTGCGGGCAGAGCTGTTCCGCAGGCGGCGGGAGCTGCTGGAGCCCGTGCGGGCCTGGCTGCGGCAGCGGCTGCGGGAGCTGCGCAGGGAGCGCTGGTGGCAGGGGATGGCGGCGGAGAGCACCGCGCTGCTGGCGCTGGGCCTCCCCGCGCCCGACAGGGCGGTGCGGCGGCCGCGGGGCCTCACGCTGCCCAGGGGCCTCACGCTGCCCAGGGGCCTCACGCTGCCCAGGGGCCTCACGCTGCCCAGGGGCCTCACGCTGCCCAGGGGCCCCGCGCCCCCGCCCGCCTCACCGCGGCCGCCGCGGCGCAGCGAGCTCCCGCCGGAGCCCCGGCAGCTCCGTGGCCGGCCCTGCTGAGCCACAGCAGCCCTGAGGGAGCCCCCGGCCCCGTCGGTGACGCCAGCAGGCTTTTCAGTAGTCGAGAGAAAGAAAACAAATCGCTGTTTCATTGCCGCAGCCTGCGCGTGCTGCTGCTTCCTGGGGCCTGTTCCCTTTCCCCTCACACCCCGCTGCCGGACAAGGGCGCCGCAGCCCCGGCCGTGTGGGCCTCCCCCAGAAAACGCTGCTGCGGCCACGGCGCTGGAAGAGCTCCTGAGAGAGCATCAGGGTGGTGGTGAGAGGGCAGGCATGCGTGAAACACCAGACATTCCTCGAGCAAGAAAAGGAAAGCCTGGAGAATGCCAAACACCATTTCTGCCAAACGCCTTGGGGACAAATGTACACCTTCTTCTTATGTAGAGAAGGACACAGGATGGCATTCAGAGACGGGAGAGGCATTTGCGTCCTCAGTTTTGCAGCTGTGCTGCTTGCCTGTTGATGAGAGTTCTTTGATGTGTCTTAAGTTGATTTTGCTCGTTAGGCACAGGTTAGGGAGGTCCAGCACATAAGATGCTGTGCGGCGCGTTTGAATCCCATAAAAAATTACACGTTGTAAAAACTCATCTACTGCACTTTTCACACTGTGCTTGTATACGGTGTGGTAGGAGCAGTTGTTTATGGGTTCTGCACGTGGCGCCAGGAGCTGCAGCAGTGCACAGGGGCTGTTGGATTAGGAGCATGACTGGCTCTGTGGGGACAGGACAGATGTCTGGCTGCTGCTGTCTGCCTCCCAGGAGCCCGAACGATGCCTGCCGTCCTTTGATGTATTGACTCAGGGGAAAGGGAGCCGCGCCAAAATGTACTGATGATACCAACAGTGTTAACACCCAAACAGGCTGCTGTAGGTATTATAAAGATTCCTCCTATATCTTCTGAGGGAATATGTGTCTGGTGTATTCTCTAGTTGCTGGTAGATTAAAAAAAATAAAAAGAGGCAAGTGATGAGAAAACAGAAAAAACGTCTTTGAAAATGTATTTTTTTTCCATCTTCTTCGGACCCCAGTTCTCAGTGTGTGTTTTTTCTTTGCTGGTCTCCTTTGCCAAATATCAGCTTCATGACTACAGTTCTTCTCTTTTAAAGTAGCATTTTTGCCTGTATGCTAAATTGTAAGAAGTGAGATAATTTAAGGAAATATTTAAAAGAAGACTAGCTTCTTTGAAGTTTAGCAACTAGCTTCATGAAAGATTAAACTACTATCAATGAAAAGCTTCTTCTGTGATATGTTCTCACAATGATACTGCATTTTAAAGGAGGTCTGTGTCCCTACCACAGCAAGACAACTACTTCAATCTTTCTTTACCTGATTAAAAGAGTACTTTTGAATATACAACTGCTGCAAAGGGTTGCCCTTTGCTGCCTTCTGAAACATTCTTCTGTGTTCTGCATTATTTTTATATATTTAAAACAAAAAGAGCTTAATTTAGGTGTTAGTAAATTCAGTCAGTGATTTGTGGGCTCAAATTTGAGAAGGATCTTACAAGCAAAGTTGGCTTTCTAAATCAATGTATCTATTTATGAAAAATGAACAAAGAAGCAAGCCTCCAAGACTTAAAAATGGTAATTTATAAATGACAGCGTGTCCTCTCTTGTTTCCTCCTCCAAAGGCCTTTAATTTTTAATTTCTTTTTTACCTAAGAACTTCAGTTTCTGTCTAGCTTAGCCAAATTAAAATGGCAACTGCTGAATAAAAAAAATCAGTTTTTTCAAGAGGTGAAGATAAAAACTTATCTGTAACCACTCAAAAATAATAGGGAGAGAGAAATTCATTAACATGTAAAACTTAAAGTATATTTTGGATAATCTGACATTGTCTGATAAAAAACCTCTTCTCCAAGTGGAAGAGCAGAGGAGGGGACACTGTTTTACTCTGATACCTGTAACTCGAGAGCACAAGTTGTTACTCAGCCACCAAAGCAAAATAGGTTGTAAAGCAAATGAGTGGAAAATACTTTTCCCTCAGTCTTTCCAGGAAGAGTCCTCTCCACCTGAATCCCTACCTTTATAGCTTGGACCACATCCATTTTACTGGAAGGAGAAGGTAAGGAATCATGCTGCTTGGAAGAGCAGCAGCAACTTATTTGTGTGAGGCAAGTTTGGTGTAAAGTTTAGAGCCTGCACCTGCCTGTCTCCAGAATTACCATCGACATTGCAGACACATCCACAGGACTCTGCAAGAGACTGAGAGCTTTTCACACTCACTCACTCGTTATTGTCCTCATGATGTTTTAAAAAATAAAAAGTATCTCTCAATCTCTTTACCAGGACTCCAGAGATTTTAGTGCAGGTCGTTGGGAGGCTGGATTGATAGGAAGCTGTAAGTTCAGCAGACCTTAATTTTCAGGTGTACTCCATGCAGAACACCTGAAATTAAATTTTGAGTAATATTTATGAAGGAATGGTAAATTCAAGTCTCAGCACTGGCATAATTAAGTCAGATGATCAGGTTTTTTTATAGGGCCCTTTGAAATGTGTAAATGAACTTGTCTGCTCTTAGAGTCCTGCCCCGGGCAAATATATGGCTCCTATTAAAGGCAGATTCTAACACATCTACATTTATTACCCATGTGTCCACAGGAAGAGATTGAGAGATGAAACCTACACCTTCTCCATAAAATCCTGCTGCAGTTACGCTGAGCAGTTACACCGAACGTTTTTATTAAACCCTCGGAATGTGAAATATTTGTGAGGGTCACCTAAGTAAGACCTTATTAAAGGCATTAATACAATGATCATGTCATTACAGCAGACTGAGGAAACTCCAGAGTTTCTCCAGTTTCCTCTGTGTCCTGACAAATGAGTGGAATTGCTCCCACAAGCTGTGTGGAAGGAGGAATAGTGAAGCCACTGAAGCATACTTAGTAAGACCTTCCCACTGAGACCTAAATCTCTGTGCTCATTGTCCCTTTTTTTAAAAAAAAAAATTAAAAAAATTTCCTTTTCAATGGGTCTAGGCGAGACTGTACAGGCATACAGACAACCTACTTGTGCAAGCAGGAGAACGGAGTTCCAGGAAAGGTCAGAAGCCGTAAAGAGTTTCTTGGCTAACTGGGAAAAAAAAGTATGTAATCAATCAGTTTTCCCAATTTATTTTTTTAGCTCCCATTAATTACAGGCAGCAAGGAACTTTCTGGCAGTGATGGTCATGCAGGCATGCAAAGGTATTTCCAGAAGTTAGATTTGTATGAACTAGGAAGGTTCAGTGAATCTACTTCTTCTCCGGCATTAACTCCATAAAATGTATTTACTCCTCAGGGGAAAAAAAAAAGGCAAATATGCTACAAGCGTAACATTTTTTATTTTTTTCTTCTTGCTCCTTTTCTTAAGAACAACCTAGATTGATTAAAACTAAAGGTTAACAGCAAATTTTCTGATATGTCTCTAAAATGCCAACAGCAAATATCAAGGATAAATTTGATTTCTGGTAACTCTGCATCCTGTGAGTCCTTAGCCTTTGCCAGGCTTCCTGTACCTGGTCCCAACCATGTTAAAAGAACCTTGCATGACCCAGGGAGATCCCAGAAACCCACGTGCTGCACTTTGGCATAGCAGCACTCTTGAATTTTGGAGCACCACCTTCAAAATCCACCTTCTTGATGCCACAGATCAGCTGTGATGCTGTTTGACACATGATGAATGTGGCAGCATGGATCTGGTGGGAAAAGCACAGGTATTTATCTGAACAGATAAAAGTGTTCCTAGAGAAAATGAGTAAGTTTTTGAATCCATTCAAAATTCTCCGAAGGGCAGGTGTATTTGAAATACACTCATGGAATATGAACAAGTATTTATTTGGCTCCACGTGATTCCTCTATCTACTGGCAGGCTCCAGTCTAATTTGAGAAAGGAAGGAAAAAGAAGGACCAATCTGAAAAGCAGTGATTGATTCAGAGCTGCTCTGGTCCCTCTTTCTCCGGCCCCTTACCTGGCATTACAGCACAGATACTGCACCACCTCTGTAATTCAGTTTTTAGGACATGACAGAAGAAATAGCTTCGGCTTATTTTTTTTCCTCCATAAGTGCATATTCATGGCAGAAAATCCAAGGTGAAATTATCTTTTCATGAGCTACAGGACCAAACACCCCGAAAGGTAAATGACTCTGGAATCTTTTACTGCATTAATTTTTTCCCAATGCTGACTGCTGATAGATACTTGTGGTCATCTAGAGTCGAGTGAATAACTCACAGTCATTTCTTCACCTAACAGCTTTTATCTCTCACTTGGTGACCTGTTTGCAAGTGGATGAGTTATCTAACCAAACAGAAAAAATTGGTGGAATCCTGCACGTTAAAGTAACTGCAGCTTTGCTTGGCAGGAAGGGAAAGGGAGGGACTTGTGTAGGTTTAGCAATTTATAGTGACTTGGACTTGTATCAGAGACTCAGGGGAAAGACCCCTTCTCTGATTCCTGGAGACTGGGTACTGGTAGATTATAAATGGGATGTTAATAGATCAGGCCAGAACTGTCAGGCAGGACAGGCTTAGAGATCTGCTACTGCCTAATGATTTAGCAATTACTTACCTCAGCTGAGGTCAGACCCTGCAATAAGAGGCCAAATGACGTTCAGTGATGTCTGAAAGGACATGAACAGGGTCACGTTGCTTTAAACCATGGTGACAACTTCATAAGCTGCAACGAGAAGAGGTGGTAGTGACTGAGCTGTGATTGCAAAACGTGGAGAATTGGGATTGTTCAGCCTGGAGAGGAGGCAAACTCACTGTGGCCTTCCACTGCCTGACGGAGGGACAAGGAAGATGGAGAGAGATTATTTACAAGGGGTGAAGTGCCAGGACCAGGGAGAATGGGTTTAAGCTGCCAGAGGGCAGGGATGGATGGGAGATTGGGCAGGAATTGTTCCCTGGGAGGGTGGGCAGGCCCTGGCACAGGGTGTCCGGAGCAGCTGTGGCTGCCCCTGGATCCCTGGCAGTGCCCAAGGCCAGGTTGGACATTGGGGCTTGGAGCAGCCTGGGACAGTGGGAGGTGTCCCTGCCAGGGCAGGGGTGGCACTGGATGGGCTTTGAGGGTCCCTTCCAACCAAATAATTCCAAGATTCTATGAATCTGTGAATGTTGTCAGTCTTTAACCATGTTAAATCCCATCCCTGTTAGAAGTTCCACAGCCATGTAGTGGTTCTTGGTGGTGATATGCCAAAAACACTCCTGGAGCACCTACACATGAGCCACACACGTCTGTTTTACTGGATTTGACAGAATAGGCAAAAGTTGCACTTCTTTCTTGCTTTCTTTTTTTCTTTCTTGCTTTCTTTCGTGCTTTCTTGCTTTCCAGCTGTAATTCAAGGTGCATTTTCTGATGCTGGGAATCAGCTGAAATGTCCCCAAAATACATGGTTAAATGCCTTAGAAAAGAGATGAGGTCCAATCAAGACAAGTTTTTTATAGAGTAATAAAAACTGGGAATGGAGACAAAGATGATCTCATGTGGGTCACCAAGTTGACGTTTTGCCCCAATTAAAGCTAAGGCATTCCTGACAGATGTTTGTCTAGCTCTTATTTTTCTTATCCCAGCATCTTTTTAATTCTCTGGCTGAACTTATTCTTTTATGAATCCAGCACTATCAGGTCTCCATAAAAGATTAAAAGTTCCCTTTGAATAAGAGACTGTACAGTGTAAGACAAATTGTGTACAGCAGACAAGGGAGAATTTCAGAAGGGAAAATGTCTGACCTAGAAACTGCTGTCATTACTGAAAGAGCTTCTTTATAATGAATCTGGGATTAAATAGTTACACATTGCAGCATATGCTGAGATTTTAGAAATCCTTGATAAAATCAAAATAAATTCAAAAAGAGTCGATTATACCTTAAATGGTGTTAATAACATGTATCATGTCGTCTGTGAATCTCACAGGAATAAATAGTTAATGCTTATTAAATGAAACCCTTGGCTGAAAGATATCATACAAGTGAATGCTGTTAATACGAGAAAGAATCACATATGGGAGTTTTCTAAATAATACTCTTATAACTGCTTTAATGAGCAGGGTATATATATATATA
>VZTJ01005795.1:87801-115382 GCA_013397795.1 Orthonyx spaldingii | reverse complement strand
CTTTGCATGTGTCCAGCTTTTGCCTTATTTACAGATGCTGTCTCTCTCCCAAATTTAGAAAACCTCTTCTTGGTGCTGGCTGCAGCCTGGGAAGCCTTGGATCTGCAGCAGACACTGTAAAGGAGCACAAGAGCGATGCAGATTTGCTGGAATTGTGTATTTTGGCACCGTGTCCCTCGCCTGTGATGCTCTGAGGGTCAGTCACAGAGCGCGTTGTGCTCAGGACCTTGCAAGAGTGGAAAGGATGCTGCAGAGGGCACCATTTACCAAGGAGATTGAAATGGGCACAGGGCTGGGGTTAAGGAGCGAGCCATGCTGATGAAAATTCAGAGGGTGCTTTGATCCTTCCCGTTTTTCACTCCTTTAACCAGGTGTGAAGCAAGGATTCCATTCAGTTTTTTCACCTCCCCGAGGTCATTGATCTGGGAATGTCAGCACTCTGACCTGTCTCAGGATAATGCGTACTCACTCCATTTTTATTTTTTCAGGAAGAAAACAATATTTACAGAGACAATATTATCTGATGCAAAGTTGTGTGTGAGGCAGTTTTTGTACTCTGAGGGATTTTTTTTTCCTAGTCTGCAACAACTTGCAGGAAAACCACAGAAAGTCAAAATGTAATCTCACTGAAACTAACATACTGTAGCTTTCCACAAAATCAAAACAAAACAGAAAAAAAAGACCCAAACAAAACAAAAAAAAACCAACTAAACCTCCACCCTGACACTAATAAAATGACTGAACCAGATGAGCTGGTCAAGTTCAGTGTTGTAATGTTCTCAGAGATGATGAGCATGTCACTCCCTGTCAGCACACAGTGCATTTTGTGTGTTGATTTAAACCCAGCCACCCTGCCAGTGACAATCTGCATATTGTAAACTCCCTGATGGATGTTACACAATAAACAAATGCAGAATTTTCATGGGAATTAGAAGGGAGGCGGGGAGATTCCAGGTGAGAGGATGAGAACTCTCGGTATCAGCCTCTCATGGTATTCCAGTCACAGCCTGGCTGCATAATTTTATCACAGTAGGTAGCTTTAAAAATTATTTATGAGACTTGCAGAACACTTAGTGTACCAAAGAAAGGACAAATCCCTTCTGCTCAGCACACATTTGTGTTGAATTCTCACTGGTCTGAAGCGAGGTTAAAATGAAGCTTCTCTTCTTTCAAGGGAAAGCGACACCAGTGTGATCCCAACAGGCGTTTGGTGGTTCAGCTTCTGGCACCTACACAGATATGGGAAATTGTTTTCTCTCCCAACTCTGCCACAGCCCTGTAACCTGCCCCGTTCCATCAGCAGGAGCTGTTTCCAGCAGCCTTTTGGTGGGTTACTGCCTGACTGAATTAAAAATGACAGAAAGATGCAATCAGATCAATTTTATGAGTGTTATTTTGAAAGGAACGTTTATCTCGAATTCAGGTTGCACTGGTCAGATCTTTTTCTGTTGCTAATAATGAATTAGATTTGATTGTAGTCTGGAGACAGGCAGACCCTCTGTCTTGATATGTTTCCATCATATTAATCCGGAAAATCTTCCTGGTGGCCCAGTCACAAGACACGACCTCCACAGTGGATTTCCAAGCAATATAATTTGTTGTATTCTGTTAACAGGAGTAATTCAGCAGTGGAGCCAACACAAAATCATATCAATGTGTTATTGGAGCACAATTTAAGTTCCCCATGCCTCACAAAAATTTACTATGTCTTGTTCATCCCCACTCCACCAAACACAGGGATCTACCACAGAAGTTCTTCAATCTCGTTTGCTCTGTGTTGTATGAAGTTAATGACATATTAGATGCTAATCTTCATATGCAGGTTTCTTTTGATTTTAATTGCTGAAAAAAATAAGGACAAACTGGCTGGGAAATGTGTTTGTCTTTATAAGAGAAATATTGGGATCATAAATTTATAGAATGGTTCGGGTTGGAAGGGACCTTAAATCTCTTTCAGTCCCACCCCTGCCATGGCAGGGACACCTCCCACTGTCCCAACCTGGCCTTGGACACTGCCAGGGATCCAAGGGCAGCCACAGCTGCTCTGGGAAACTTATTCCTGCCTGGAACAGTCAGCCTGTTCCAAATAAAATGATTTGCCCCTGATGAAGAAAGAGTTTACTTTTTAAATGTTGCAAAAAGCAGTACAAAGTTTTGATATAATGACTGGTTAAGAGTCAAATGTCTGCATTTAAGAAGGTTTCCAGCAGATACTCCTAAGATGATTTTGACACCAACAATGGTATAAACATGGAAATGCTACAACAGTAAGTTAGCTGATTCCTAAGCAGTGGAATAAAAGACCGTAAACACCTAAAACTGATAAATATATCTGTGCACCTATGATTTTTTCCACATGTGCTTTAGAGGAACAGCTGCTTTGCAGCTTCTTTCAGGATGAAATGTTTGATGTAGTTTATTTGTCTGGTCGAGTGAAGGTTATTGTGAGAATGGCAGAGAGATGCTTGGGAGATTTCCCTGTGTGACAATGCAACATTAGTTTTAGTAGGAGTGCTAATGTCTCTTTTTTATTTCTGCTTTAAACTCTGACTTTCTGCAACAATAGACTGACTCTGATGACTGTGAGTGCTCAGTAATGAGGACAGGAAGGTGCATCCTCTATACCCACAGCCTAAGCTGACAGTCAGCAGTGCCTACAGAACCTCTTTCTGATACAGGTAACTGAAATAATTTTGTCAGAGATTTGTAACTGAAACTGTGACTATATTGTTTGTGCATGGGGAAGTGAGCACAGATTTAGACTGCAGAGGTAAGGGAATAGAAAGAACCCTCCAGAAGTCGCCCAGTCACTGTGCCAAGGTGGGATGTAGGATTTGGTTGGCAGCTGTTCCGAAGGAAGGCAGCAGGTCTGCATCTGGTGGCCAGTTAATCCCAGCTGCATCCAGCCTCACGGGAACTTGGCTGGGGGAATCTTTGCAGAGGCTGAACAGGTTTATTTCTTGGACATCAGTTGGCTTGGTATCACCTTTGCTTTGTTCTGCAAATCTGCATAAATCAGGGATTATGATGATTCCAATCTACGTGGACTTCCATTAAAGCAGCAAGGTCAGTGGTGTCAGCAAGCCTTGATAAAGTTGTATTTCCTTTCGTTTTGTGAAGGTGAGAGAAGAACAGACCAGCACTGCAAACCCCAGAGGTCCTGGATTTTTGAAGGCAGAAATCCAGGTCACTTCATTGTCTCATTGCAGAAGGGTGGCTGGACCTGCTCCCAGCACTGACTGCAGGCTGCTGATTGCCTGGAGGAGAAATTCTGTGGGTACATTTTATGCACGGTGGCAACAGATCAAGTTTGACAGTGATATATTTGACACATTCTGACATCTAAATTACAGACTCCAGGCTCCAGCCTTTTGCCAGCGCTTCTCCCCTCACTCTCAGAAAGCACATTTCCCTAGTAGCTGTCCCAGGGCTGGCACCCTCCCCTGCCACTGCCGTGCCCAAGGCAGATCCCTTCTTCTCTCCTCCAGCACTGTGATGAACAACAGTGAGGGCTCAGGGCTGAGCAGAGCACGTTCTTTCCGCTGTGCTGTGCTCCCATGCAGTGTGTGCTGCTACAGGACTTAAGCAGGCTCCTCGCTATGACCAAACCCTTTCTGTAGGGAAGCCCAAGACCAATGGCACGTCTATAAGCCAAGTTTAAAAACCAAAAATTAAGTGCTTCAGTGAACTGCACCTGGCATGACACTGTCTTAAAAAAGATGCAAAAGCAAATTTTATTAGTTAACATCGCTTGGCAGGGAGCCCAGGATAAGATTAGATACTCTGCAGGAACAATAATAACCTTTAAACCAGATACTAAGATTTTTTCCCCTATGTTTTCATTAAAGTAAACCTACTGTGGTAGCAGTCATGAGAGAGATGACACAAAATCTACCCATAAATAATTTCTTACAACCATTTATCTTAGGTCCCTTAGGTCTTCTACTGCAGTCAGGTTTGCTATAAAAAAACAACAAAACATCATCTTTTGTTGCCCATGTAAGAGCAGCTTCATCACATTCACTAGTTCCTCAATTGATTCTGCCCCTGGAGTTAAGAGAATTCATTTTGCTAATTTCAGTGAGTAATGAAGCATGATCATACAGAGGAATCAGTGTGATTCTTGTTGAATTGTATCAAGAGATGTTTTTTATGAGCATTTTTTGAGCAAGTTGAATCTATGAGAATTTTTTTTTATGGGATCTCTCAAGTCATATGATCGTCTTCAGCATCTCTGCTTCCACAGTTCAAAAAAATCTAAATTAATTTCATTTTGGCTTAGTCTTACCCAGACAGCTTTTTGAGTGGTGAACTGTGCTGCCTTAGCTATTCAGAGTGGCAAAGGGATTGGCAAATGCAGCCCTTGGCACCCTGTGACTCTCCTTCCCACCCATGCCTGGACCAGAGGTATCCAGGCTTGTGAAACAGAGCTGCAGCTTCTTCCTGCACGTCTCTGAAGCAGTTCCAATCACTCCATTTCCAGTCTTGTCTCAGATTGCTCCCCACCTTAAATATCTGTTCCTTGGCGTATTTTAACCTTTTTTAAGGCTGAAAGTAATAAAGGGAAGGATGCCATATAACACTAATGTGTTTTTTCCCCTAAATAATCAGTGGTAATGCGGTAAGAGCTTATGAAAGAGAATATTTATGGATTATGTGACTGTATTGATGTACTACCCTCATCTGCAATTAGGTAAGTTCTTTACTTCACATGCCAGAACATACAGCATCAGATGTTACCAACTGCAGCAGCAGAAACAAAAATGGTCTTGAAAGTCTTGAGCTGAAAACAATTTTTAACTGGAAATGAGTTAATCCTTTACTTGTATACTAAGAAGCATAGAATCATGAAATTGTTTGGGTTGGGAGGGACCTCAAAGCCCATCCAGTGCCACCCCTGCCATGGCAGGGACACCTCCCACTGTCCCAGGCTGCTCCAAGCCCCAATGTCCAGCCTGGCCTTGGGCACTGCCAGGGATCCAGGGGCAGCCACAGCTTCTCTGGGCACCCTGGGCCAGGGCCTGCCCACCCTCCCAGGGAACAATTCCTGCCCAATCTCCCATCCAGCCCTGCCCTCTGGCACTGGGAGCCATTCCCTGTGTCCTGTCCCTGCAGCCCTTGGCAATTGGCTCTCTCCATCTTTGCTGCAGCCCCTTCAGGCCCTGCAAGGCCACAGTGAGGTCACCCCAGAGCTTCTCCTCTCCCGGCTGGACAATGCCAGCTCTGGCAGCCTTTCCTCCCAGCAGAGCTGCTCCATCCCTCTGACCCCCTGGAGCCTCCCCTGGCCTGGCTGCCGCAGCTCCAGGCCCTTGCTGTGCTGGGACCTCTGAACTGGAGGCGTATTGGTATCCTTCTGAGACATGCATATTTTTGACCTAAAAGAATTAAAAATATTCAAGAACAGCAGTGTAATCATGGAATTTGAATTTCTGCTCAGGATAATAGCACAGTTTTTCTTTGCTGTGGTAGGAGGCTGTCTGTCCAGCACAATCTGTGCAACTGCACAGCCACAGCCACAGAGATGTTCAGCTGCAGGGAGATCTCAGGTGACTTTAAGCCAGCAGCACTTTTCAACACCTGACCAGTTATTACACGTCAGGACATCCAAGGGTGTCTCACAAGGCACAGATAAAATGGTGTGTACTCCTGCCATCCCCGTGTACATTACAGGGAGACTCACAGTTCTCACAGCTTTGTGTTGTTGGGTAAATTCCTCCCAAAAACCTCACGGGGACTGAACCCTTCACCACCTCTCGAGTTTCTCTGTCTCTTCCACATGGTTGTGCTGCCATGGTTCTAAAACTCAGCTCACTAAAGATTCTGGATTTCAGGACTTCAGGCAGGCCCTGGAGCTTTTTGTTGGTTGGGAATTCTCAAGCAACAGTGAAAGGTTTCCTATTTGTGCTTTTAACTTTGAAGGAGGCTGTAGAGCAACAAATAAAGAATTTTATTAATGGGAGCATAAACTTAATGAACAATCCAATGCTAAAGACATAGGTACAGTGGTAGATACACACAAACCCTAGAGCTGAGATAAAGAAAAAGACCCCCCTAAAGAAAGGAGTCAGCTGAAGATTTATTTGTGAAATTGTCTGGTAAAGTGCTACTGATTTTTGGAAATAGAAAAAACAGGCGCAATCACTGCTGGTTTTGTTTTTTTTTTTTCTCTTCTCACTCATTAATCTCTTTCCAGCTAAGCCTTAATGTAAATGGTGTTGTTTCAAATTAAAATGTCTGAAAATGTTGAGTGACAGGACCCCAGGGATTTATACTGGAAACAGGTAGATCTTTGCTGCAGTGATTTGTCATCAGCATTAGCTCTTCCACTGACAATATATGGAATACCCCTGCATAGGATTTTCAAATACCAGCTCCTTTAACTTTGTGGCATCTTCACAGTTTTGAGTTAATGTTATTCCCACAGAATGGGTATAAGTGAATCTTATTAAGAAAAGCCATAGAAACTGGTCCCAAGTTCCTGTAAGTTTTCTGTAAATTTCAGTGTGGTAAACTTGCTCATGTTTTTCACTGTGCCTGTAGAAAACCAATTTCCTAGCTCATTTTTTTACCTCCAGGTGTGTCTCTGATACCTGTCACATAAATATAACTGTGTTTGTAGACAGCATGTGCTATTAAGCAAAACCATTAATCTGTTTCAGCCTGTGCAAAGGAACAAGTCTTAATTGACACAGAAATACCCAAAGGAAGTTAGGAGCTGGTCAAGCTTGTAGTTACAACCTTCCTTATTTTGACATCCAGGCACCATTTCCTGATGTGGGTTTGGAAGTCCTGTTTCAGTACATTACCACCATGACAACCTGCTTTAAATTAACTTGTAGGCTGAAGTCTAGTGAGTGAAAATAGAAAATGAACAAAAGAAATGTTGTTGGGTGTTTGTTTTTGGTTTTGGTTAGGTTTTGGTTTTTTTGCTTGTTTTTTTCTTTCTTTGCCAGGTGCTTGCAAAAGAATGTGTTTCCCTGCAGGCTGGAAATAAAAAGCGTCTTATTAAATCACATCATAAATGACCCATGTAGCACAGTTTATTTTACATTACCTAGGTGAGGAGGCACTAAGCCAAATAAATCAAAGTGAACAAGGCAATAATTGTTCCTCCTTTTATATCACCTAAAATATGGGAGTAATGAACAAACGTGATTAAACTGAGAATGCTGCATTAGTAATAGGCTTTTCATTTATTGTTTTTTAGAGAAATCATGTTCACTGTGGGTATGGAAACCCTTTCCCCTCTATTATCAAGATGACATTTTGTATATTTGAAAAGGATAATGCTGTACTTGTCCAATAAGAACAAGCACAAAATGTAGGTGGCTTTCTTTAGAGAGATTTTATGAGCTGGATTTGTTTTGGATATTTTTCCACGAAAAATAATGTGTTCAGGACGAGGTCAAGACATCTCTTTAGTGCTTGTATTAAAAATTCTATGATTTTCTGGAGACTAAAGGCCACTGTAGAGCCTTTCTTTCATGTGCCAGCTAGTTTTATTGAAATAAATGGAATTACTAAATGGAGGTTATATAGTGAATCAGTTTCTTAACTGACCTGTGTACTTTCCCATTACTTTCCAGAAGGATTAAGATTTCACAGAGTAGTAAATTAGATTTAATCATTACAGCTTAAGTAAATGAAATAGCAATAAGGCCAAGTGTAGAAAAATGGACTTAATTATGATTAAAAATACAAACCAAGGAGGAATATATCTTTATGACCAAGATCAGCCGAACACTTGGCAGGTCTTAAACATGATTAGGTTTTTAAAGGTGCATCTGAAAGGTTGTTCAAGGCAACATTCCAGCCTGGTCCTTGCTGGCTCAGACCAAGGGTTCTCTCCAAGCAGCATCCTGTCTCTGAGGGCAGCCAGAAAAGGCACAGGAACAAGAAATAGGAAATAACAGAATTGTGCAGGGGTACTAAATGCAGCAAGACACGTGGGTGCTCTCCTAGGACACCCCCCCACTCTTTCTGTTTCACAGGCAAGCGTTCCCTTGTCTGTGGACCCTCCCGTTGGTTTCACACTGATGTGCCTGTGCTCATTGAATCTGTCTGATCTTTTCCTGACTCTTTTGCACAGTTTTCAGCAATGTGTTCTGCAGTGGGATTATGCAGTCTGAAAAAAAGATTATTTCCTTCCATTTCTTTTGGGTGCCCCTAATCTATTATGGGAGTGGGAAATGCTGTTTGATTCCTGCTGGGCAGGAGGTTCCTGGCAGTACCAGAGCTGAGATTTTCATTAAACACAGAATTCAGATTTTGAGCTTTTGAGTCATCCAGACTTTGGGACAGAAGGACAGAGGCTGTGCCACATCAGCACTGCTGTTCCTCAGATGGCCCCCAAAGCTGTGGACTACATGAACTCAGTGGGCATCTTGTGGGCATTTGCAGATGTTTTAAGGACATTTCACAGAAGTGGTCCATAGACTGAGGGAACAATGTCTCTGCACCACACCAAAGGGTGGGAAGAGGGGTGGTGGTTCATGAGGGTGTATTGGAGAGTGCGTGGCCTGGGCATGGAAGGAGAGGTGGAGCATGGATTGCTTTTGGCTGGGGTAAGGTCAGCTTTGGTCACAGTGGCTGGCATGGGGCTGTGGTTTGGATCTGTGCTGGAAAGAGTGTTGACAACACAGGGATGATTTTGTTCTTGCTGAGCTTGCACCAAGACATTCCTCCTCCTCCCACCACCCCACCGGGGCACAGGCTGGGGGTGCACAAGGAGCGGGGAGGGGGCACGGCCAGGACAGGTGACCCCAACTGACCCAAGGGACATCCAGGACCTTTCAGCACCATGCTCTGCATGTGGATCTGTGGGGACGAGGAGGAAGGGGGGACATTCAGAGTGCTGCTCGTTGTTACCCAAAGTCACCACGACACGTGGCAGAGCTCAGCAGTCTGGGCTGGCTGAGTACCTGCCTGCCTGTGGGAAGTGGGGAATGGATTTCTGGCTCTGCTTTGCTGTGTGCATGGCTATCCCTTCACATGTTACACTGTCTCTGTCTCAGCCCACAGGTTTTATCACTTTTACACTCCCAGTTCTCTCCCTGATCCCACCAGGGCAGGGTGGGCAAGAGGCTGCGTGTGGGTGTCTTTCTGGCTGGTGTGAAACCATGGCACACATAAACCATGACAGATGATCATGAGATCAGTGATCCACTCCCTCGCAGCGATGCCACATTGTGCCTCAGGAGTGAATTCTGCATGATGTCCTCACCTAACATTTGCAAGTAGAAGGGCCAGGCCAACTCAAACTCTGAAAATAGGCAGTGGGAAAGCCTAGTAACAACCCAGTATAAAGCCTGGTTATTCAACCAGCCAAAATTCAATCTCATTTTCCCAAAGGAGTCCTTTAGAAATGATCTGGATGCACAGGCTGACTTGTCCTTGCTCAGGGGAGCAGTGATCAACCTTTGCAGAGAGGGCTGTAATCGCTATTTTCCATTAGTGGCAGGCATGAAACAAACTGACACTTCTTAAAGCGATTTGTAATCCTGTTGGGATGAAAAAAACCCAGTAGCATAATCCTCACTTGGCCTTGTGGCTCTCTCGTGTACAAGAAATGAAAGGAAAGGAAGAACAGTCCGTATCTTTTCTCCTCCTTTGTATAAGGTCTTCCATAATTTAAACATATAAAGCACCTCAAATTCACCTTTGCTTAAATCACAAACCTTCTAAGAGTATTGTTTTCTCATTGCAAATTACTTCCATGGATTATAAATAAATTCCTGGAGCCAGCTCACGGAATTGGCTCAGGAGTCAAATATTTGGGAGAAGAACAGAGGAAAGAGAGTTGGGCCAGCTCCCACCAGCTGTCCAGCGATGTGATCGACGCATTTGTGCGTCTGTGCTGACTCTGACCTGCCAGCCAGTCTGGGAAGCACATTGCTTATTTGGATCTCCCACACAAGGGTAACTTTCAGGATTGGATTTCTTAGTTTGAGGAACAGAACCGAGTCATCAGTACCAATAATTAACACTTTGTCAGGGTTTTTAGGGCCGAGTGACACTGGATGCATTATGCCCTCAGGTTACATCAGCCATCAACCCAAAAATAGACTGAAGCACCAAGGGCGTTGTGTGTGCTTCGAGACAATGTGCTGAAGGAGGCACGATCCTCTCTGCCACACTGTGTCCATATTCACCCTGAAACCTCTCCCCGCACTGACATTAGCAAATCTTTTGAGTGCAGGCCAACAGGAGAATAATGGGGGTCATTGAGAGTGGTCCCAAGAGATCAGTTTTTGGCTAAATAGGTCTGTGCAAAATGAGACATCCCTGGGCTGTCCTGGCAGCCTTTTGGTGCAGGCAGCATGGAGAACAAGCAGCACTCGCCAGGAGTTCTTTTGAAGGGATTCTGGATCCAGCAACCCGGTGCAGGAAGCCAAAGCAGAGTCAGAAGGGTGTCCAGCCCTTCTTGGCAGACGAGCACCACCTGTGTGTTGCTGATGGCTCCAGTCTACAATTGAGCCGTGTGTGGATTTTGTTCATTGCCACTGAAGATGACAGAGGAGTGAATGCTGCCTTTGTGTGCCGTTTGTTGTCTTCAATGGGTGGCTTTCAAGGCAAAGGTTCTGCCCTGCTCTGCTGTATTGTGCTGGGCTGGGGCTGGGGGCTGTGAGTGTTGCTTTGGTGAAAATGGTTTTCTGTTTCAGTCAGCTGTAATTGAGAGGGTGAGAGCGCATCCAAAAGCAACATTAAACAGATTGTGCTAAATATGATGCACTCCCTTAATCAGATGTGTCGTTTGAAGGGTAACCAAACACGGCCACAGCTTTACTGCCACTACATGGTCATTTCCTGGGAGCCAATAAATTACACAGCGCGTGTTAAAACCGAGCGACCTTTTCAAGGCTGAGCAGAGCACTAAGTGTATTAAACGAGCCGTGTTTCCTTATCTGGCATGACAGATGCTTGATTTTGTTGACATTTTCAGGAATGCACAAACAATTACGACTTCAATTGTTTATTCATCAGAGAATGCAAAGCTACCTGATGGTGCTTATATACTGGAGGGCATTGCTCAATAAATCTTGCTGGGGTTGCTGGTGCCACCTAAGTTTATCAGCATTTAAGAAGACATAAGCAGTGATTTTTTTTTCCTTCGTGGAAAGGTCATTCCTTTCTGACAGGTGATGTTTTAGGCACCAGCAGTATCTCATGGAAGCGTGAGACATTTAACAAATTACTTCCCGGCACTGCAGAGGAATCAAGCATTGGCACAAAACCACGTGAAAAGGCATCTAATTTGGGTAATCCTGAATTTTACCAGACTCACCAAGCCAAGGAGTATCCTGCTCCCTTGGGTGCTGAATGGATGGGGAGTAGCTGATGGATGTCTGACTGGAAATTATTTCCCTTTACTTGGTGGCAGTCCAGAATTTCTAATTTTTTGGCAAATGTTTGAGCATGCATTTCAATTTTCTTCCACTTACAATACCTATTATAGCAACAGAGCACTGTGAAAACACTGCCTGTTGAGAAAATGAAGTAAGGGAATGATTACAGTCCTTTGGACATTTGTGTGAGACCACTTGAACTGAGCAAATAAATGAAGATTTAGACAATATTTATTCAGACATTGCAGCCCTATGTAAGTAATAATTCTGTGCAAAGACTGAAGTTGTAGGAATTAAGTTTCATGACTAAGAAGTACAGAATACAGGGAACTGTAATGGCAAAGTTTTAGAAATTGTTTTAATTTCTTCATTCTGTGCATGTTCATTTCCAGGTGACAAATACTATTTTCCAGTGGAACAGAGAGCAACTCCAAGCATTTACATAATTATTAATTTTTGCCTGTACACCATGATACATATACATAAAAAATGGATGTAAACCAATATCTAGGAAAAGATGCATCACATAAAGCTAAATAAAATGGTAGGACAAAAAGCTGACATTGTTTTCACACAGTTTTGTTTTTTTACCATATCTACATAAGTTTTACAGTTCATTTGATGTGCAAAAGAATTTCTTAATTGGATAGACTTTGACTAAATCCAGTTGCTATTTTATAGCTTCCCTGTCAAAACAAACCTCATAGAACCTTTTGCTAGGACTTCTCAGTTTTTATTTATTTTGTAATAGATCTGTCTTTTAAGCAATGCAAATACATTTACAAGGTCTGAAAAGACTCAGTAAGGAAAACCTGAACTTCTGTTGTAAAAGTCTGCTTGGTGTCCCATCAGCAGTGCCATCCTTCCTATCTTAAAACCACATTTCTTTTACAACACGTACAGTAGCAAAGAGTTTCTGGTCTTTTTCGGGGTTTTGAATGCTTTCGAAACTTACAGTCTTTTTATGATGAAAAGAAACTGAATGTGAGAGAAGAACCTGCAGAAGGTTATGAAGGAGAGGGAGCAGTGAATTTTTGATAATCTGCGTGACTAACAGAGATATTATGAGGCCAGATGATGCATTGCCTTCTAAATTACTTTTGCATTTTACAAAAAGACTGGAAAATTTTAAAGTATTAGCAGCTGAATGGGATTGTGAAATAGGTATTTAATTATCGGCACTGAATGGCACCAGTGTTGAAGTTTCATAGGGTATTTACAGCTAGAAATGGAGAAACTGTAGTTTTACAGAGTGGTTGGTGACATAATGCAAGTTTTTGAGAAGGAAAATGTTTGGGATTAAGGGTAAACAACAATATATCATTTTTTAGCGTATGGGCTGATTTTTTTTCTAAATTAATTTTAGTTTAAAGGCTTCTAAGTTTTGGTCATATGGCCTCACAAATTCTGCCACCGATCTGGTATTCCCAAAAAGAGTTGGAAGAATTGTCCTGAAAAATTGTTCTGTGTGAATCATTTGAGATTGGGTACTCTGAACTGCATACCTCATGGGTATCATAAATGCTGTAAAAAGGGATCATAAACGCTGAAGAAAATACGAGCCAGAATAAGGAGATCCATTGCTGCTGCTTTACTTTTAAAGCACTTCTGCAATTATAGAAGGCTTAATTCAGTAACAGGTGATGTAGCATTTAAAGTGTAGGTAGGAATGCTGGTTTCTGTTTCTTTGTGAAAATGAAACAATATTCATTTCTTTGGCACAGAGCTACCTAAACCTGTTCTCCTCTCTCTCATGTGTGTGTTTGGGGTGCTAAAACCCTGAGCCTGTTCTCTGAGCCCGGCAGTGGATGTGTGGTTTGCACCTGCACAGCTCGAACCAATGAGGAGAAACACCTGGGAGAATTTGGGTCCTGATTTTTCTCTGTTGTTTTTATTCACCTGGAGGTGGCCAAACACCATTTGGTGGGCAGTTTCTGCCAACTGTGATTTGTTGCAGATGTGAGACATTTTAACCTTCACTTAGTACCTCTCACCCAGCAGCACCCTCCACTATTTCATTTTCAGTGAGATAGTTTGAACTCTTGATTTTTTTCCTCTTTTGTCAATAAACTTACCTTGAATTGTCTTCTATTTCTGTTTGGTCACTAATTTTTCAAAGGTCATTGATTCCTAAGGGAGAACAAAGGTTTCATTTAGCAATCTCATGCAAAAATTGCTAGGGGGTTTTAAGAAACGACCACTTTCAGTCCCTGATTACATATTGTCTTTTTCCTCTCCTGCAATTTCAGAAAAACTCTTCTAGAGTGTGTCTCTGGCAATAATGCCACTTTCAAAAGCAGAACCTGTGGTTATTTCCTCTCCTGCATGATCTGATTTAGTGGGTGTTCAGATGGATGCTGCAGTGGTATCTAAATTTAGCTGGAGAAAGAAGAGGTGTGTGCTCACCTTCCTTGCACCCAGGTGAGCTGCTGTGCAGAATATGAGAGCCCAGGCTCAGTTTCAGGTGATCTGTGGTGGCTTCCCAGGGGTGTTGCTTTAATCCACACTGTTTGAGCTCCTCTGGGGAGGGCGTGCTCTTGATGCCTTGTCAGGATACCTCGAACAGAGGCTAGACACAATTAAGAGAACAAAAAGCAGTTATGTGTATTGAAGGGCCTTCAGGTACATTCAGGGCAGTCACAGCCACCCAGGGCTACGCCCAAAATGGATGACTGGTCACGCATTTTTCATACTTTTATAAGTTTGGTCCATTCACATATCAGGGGTTAATCCTCCAATTACAGCCTCAGGTAATTAAGTCATTTACTCCAAGTTTGCTCCCCCCAGTTCACAGTTGTTTGCAGATCTCGGGGCCTGAGACAGTGAGGTGTCCTTGAGTTTCAGGCCTAGAGAGGAATTGTTCTGTCTAAAAGGTGAGAACAGTAGCTTAGCAGTGTTTATGGAGTCCGGAGTTATACACTAAAGAATTACAGGATTACAGATACATGGAAAATACAGAAGCTGAAATCCTAAGCATCACCCTCAGCACCACCCGCTGAGCTATTCCACTTTTCAGGGATTGTTTATGGCATAGGATGGATGGTTGTGGAATTTTGCTAGGACAGAAGGGGCCTGAGCTACTGTTCTAATAAATAAAAATAAATAAGTACATACAGATTTATTTCAACATGCTCTTGAGCAAGTGCCGAAAGTCCAGTCTTCACTCACATAAAATTAGTTTGACTTTCAATTGATGGGCTCTCTGTATAGAAAAGTGAACCAGTTGTGGCACTGAACACCCCATAAAAACTTGGGGGTCTGAGCTCTGTCCTTGTGCTTGGTCCTGGCCTGGTGCTGATGCTCTGCTTGGCTTTCTGGGCTTTGCACTTCCCGTTCCTGGGATTGCCTACGTAGCAGGAAAAATAACTTCAGTAAACTTAACCTATCTGAAGTGTTACTATCTTAGGTTTTGCTGACCTGCTTAGGATTAGAGTAGCTGGCAAATTGTTTTACATAGTTTGATTTCAGAGGTATGTTCCAATTGAACTGCTGCAGTGTTGCTTTAACGTCAAAGCAGTGTCAAACAGAGATATCTAAATAAAATTTAGGTAACCTTGAAGTCACACCTTCAGCTACTTTAGTTGTACTGCAGGTAGGCTGTCAGGTGCCCACACTCTGCTTTTGGATTATGCAGTGGGCAGAGGAATTTCAGCTGTGCCTAATAATTTAAATTATGCAGGTATTTGCCGAATACCTCCCCATTTGTGCTGCCACTCCAGAATATGAAAATAAAGGACCTTACTCAGGGGTTGCCAGCTTTCCCCCTGACTCCTCCAGAAAAACCCCATCCCTTCCACACCCAGCTTCATAAAGGCAGCACTAAAATATTCCCAAATGAGCTATAAAGAGGCACTCACAGCTCCTGTCAGTGGGTTGAGACTACAGTGAGTTAACTGAACTCCTGCTGTTTGGCTGAAAACAATTCTCTGCAGTACTGGATTCAGAGGACAGCACCACGTCTGAGAGAAACAGGAAAGAGAAGTGACAGTGTGGTTTTGGAGCACAGGGATGTGCACATTTCCAGAAAAGTTTCCAATTAGATGTTCCCCAAATCTGCTTCGGGCTGTCAGAAAACAAGGTCTTGGAGAGATGGGTCTTCTTTAGGGAGGCACATCTTCTTCAGTTTTCACTTTCAATTACCTGGATGGCTCACAGAGGCAGCCAGAAAGAATTTGTCATTCACATTAATGACTTGTATATTTGTGTTCGTGTTTTTTCCCTGACAGCCCATTCTGCCACTGTTTCAGGCGAAAGCTTTGGTTCACAGCAAAGCCCATTTAGCCGAATATCGGTGCTGATTGAGGCAGCAGGCTTGGTGGCTAGCAGGTTTTCCCTTCCTTGGGGAAGAGATCTTTCTTCTTGTCTTCATGAAACTGCATTTAGTCCAGAATTATGGAATTGTGGTTTGGGTTTTTTTTTTTTTTGCTCAACTTAGTTTAAAGAACTCTCAAGAATTACGGATTTTAATGGTGTAACCAAAACTTCACAAAAAGAAACAAAACCTCAGACCACACTCTTCCCTCTCATCTCTGTCCTTCCATCACTTGTGATAATTTTTATATACATTTATACACATTTTTATATGCATGATTTTTACCCCTTTTTTTTTTTTTTTCCTGCCAGCAAGGCACATTTCCACATTTTGTTGCTGGCGGTGGCTTAGTCAGGTTCTCAGCCACATTATTTATACAGTGACATTTTTCAAAGAGCTGCATGCTCTACATAGCTAATGGAAAAAGGTGGCACAACCACAGAAACGAACTTAATGTTATTCATGGAATACCAAAGGAGAAAATGGAAGAGTGGATCACATTAATTCCGGCAAAGACTATTATTTTCAACTCATTTAAATTCAAGTCAAACTTATTGAGCATATCATCCCAGAGAGCAACTAACATTTATCTTCCCTGTGCAAGCAGAGCAAACAGGAGCTGAGCTCGCTGTTTGCTGGAGGGGCTGCCTCTGACAGACCATGGAGAGGGCAGGGGGAGAGCCCCCATTTGTATTTTAATTGAAACAATAATTATTTGCACCACAGAGGGGCTCACAGTTGCTATCTTTCCATCTCGACCTGCCATAAACCACTCAGTGCTACCCCAAGGTGTTTTTCCAGTAATCCATGTCCCAAACTTGCACCATTCCTCCTATTTTTCAGCCCATGTCTTTTTGTGATAATGGAAGTGTAATTACGACACCTTTAACAATAAATTAGTGTGTTATTGTGCTCCTCTGATACACATTCCAATCTCCACTTAAGCAGTCCAGAGACTTAATCTGTTTTGCCCTACTATTTCTGTCCTAATGTGTATTTTCACACATTAAAATAATGATTACAAATAGGTTCTCATAGTTGTTTAATGTACTCCACTCAGGTGGGAACAGGCAGGAATATTTTTATAGCACTGGATATTGTATCCCAGCTCTGATACCACCTATTGGGTTTATTGTTTGACCTTTATATAACTTTATTTTCTTGATCATGAAATTGAGAGCAACTAATTTCTTTTTCGTGGAGGCAGCAAATTTGTTTTCTTTCCCTCCCTTCTTTCTCCTTAACAATTCTATTTCATTTTTAAAAAAATACCCATTGATGTTACTGCACAGAAAACTCAACCAAAGTAATGAATTGCAATATATAGATGATCTTTACCTTTAATGGATAAAAATAGTTTGAATGTGCTAGCCTGTGCAATACTAAGTTCTACTTTCATATTTTCTTCCTCCAGCCATGTTTGTTTATAAACCTCTAATTTGTTTAACGTTCAGACAGAAATAAAAATCTCAGGCTAGCAAGAAACAAGAAAAGAGTAGCTGATGACTTATATTATAAAACATTTTGAATTTTTTCCCCTACTACTTAATTAGCAGTAAAAAGATCTTAAAGCAATTTTCATAAGTAACTCCCACTCTTAATTAGTGTTCAGGGCAACACTTAAAGTGGTCACAATTGAAAGGAAAAAAGAAACTTAGTCCAGGTTTCTGTTGTACTTACATCAATCTATTCTGCAAGTGTTGCCCACAGTAATTGAGAAGTGTGACTCATCCAATCCTCTATCTTATCTCCAACATGGATTAATACCAGATGCTTCAAAGCACAACTGAACAAGACTTAAAAGTTCTGTTCTTTGGGGGGAAAAGAAAATTAAATTCCCAGTGCTTTCTGAAAAGTGGATATGAAAAGGATACACTGTCAAATTAATTGCTGGACAGAAATTCTAGAATAATTTGATTTGAAAAACAATATATTCATTTTCACCAAATTAAAATATTTACCCTGTTCAGTGTCACTGAACGCAAGTCCTTCCAGACTTGTCCCTCTGGAACAGGAGTGTTCCAGAGTTAGAAAGAAAGAAAGGTGGACAAACTGAAAACATCCCAAATATTAAAAGATAAGGACTTCTAATTTACATCTACTCAGATTTAATTCAGAAACTACTTGAAGACTATACCTAACATAATTTAGATGGTAAGCTGTAAGCTCTGTGGAAGCAAAGCAGAGAGGTTTTGAGTTTGTGCCAATACAGAAATCATGAAGGCTAAAATTATAACAGGAAAATTGGAAAAAAATCAGGGATCATGTATGATTTTCCTTAAAATTGGCATCTGGCAAGCAAAAAAATACAATCATTCACACAGATGTGTTATTTCTCAGAGGTCCTTTAACTACTGCCTTATTTCCTTCATAAGATTTTAATGACAGAGGAGCACCACTTACATACTGCTTCTTGCCTATTTTCAATTGATTTATTTCCTACCAAGTCAAGGTGCCCTAAAGGGAACCCAAAAGGCTATTTCAAAATAAATATTTCCTTGGGCACCCAGACTATTATATAGCTGAGTGTGATGGAACACACTGTTATGTTTTTACACAACTTAATTCTGCAGCCCATGGGCTTTAATGAATCTGATCCATCCCTCTTAATACTATTAAATGTCAGTTCATTCTTATATATTTATAGTGACGTTTCTGTCTCTAGAATCACTCAGGGCTGGGTATTTCCATGTTAATATCTGTGGTGGGGATGTGTTCAGAGAAGGCATTCTGAAATGAGAAAATGAGGTGAGAAAAAAAAAATCTGAATTTCTCTGGCTCACCTCTTTAGCAGTCAATAAACAAATAAAAGAGTAGGAGGACTTAAAACAATAAACCATAGAATGGATAAACTACAAAAGATTAAGCTCAAGGTAAATGCGGGGAGTAAATGAAAAAACGGGCAATTAAATGAATAAACAGATGAATAAATATGGCTGAATGAGGAAGTGTTGGGTGAATGCAGTGAACTCCTCATAAGAGCAAAGAAACAAAAGCAATCTGGAGTTGTGCCTCTGTGAAATGAAAACACAGTCAAACACTTGGTATTAATGACAGGAGCCACATCTCTCTCAATGAAAACCTGTATTTTCCACCCAGGCAACCAAAATAATGAATTTTAGACTTTGCTTTATTGAGCAGTGATGAAATTACAGATAATCTACAAGTACAAAATGCCTTTGGGTAGAATGCAGACCATCCCATTGTGCAGTAATAGAAAGAGCAGCACAGATCTGTTACCATGTTTCTGCAGCAGAAGCGAAAAGTTCTGAAATCCTAAGGGAACCAATTACTTAAGTCAGCAGAGAACTTAGGGACTTGGTAATTGATGGGGCTTGAAAACGACTGAAAACTGCCCGAGCAACTCATGTAGGGGAACAGCCCAGTTCTAAAGGGACCAATTACGGCTTTGGCAGCACGCAGGAACGAGTTTGCCATGAACGGAGAACACAAGTGCTCATTTCCTCACCCACAGCGTGCAGGTGTTTTATCAAATACACAAACTGACAACCAACTGCCCTCAAGGAACCTTGAATGAGCTGACCATATTAACAAAGGCTACAAAACTGTGCTACACTTGCTTTGTAAATGGAAGATTAACTAATAATAGCACACCACAAAGCCAAGTTTATCAAATAGTTTGTGACTAACATAACACATTTAGCCAGCTCTCACCAGAAGCAGGGCTGATCTGGTTAATTTCTCCATAACTTGTACTGGCACACAAAAGCTGGAGTCATACTGGGGGTGACAGCACAGAGGAGGCTCAGCTCCTCCACCCCTCAGCACAGCCATGGAAATTATGTAAAACAGCAGTAGATGAAAGGTTATTGGTGATTTATTTATCTGAGCTGGTAGCAGGATTGGAAACAGGGTCATGAATCAGAAGCTTCTTGCAACTACTAGCCCCCAGGACCTTTCTGTTCCTAAATGGCTACCATGCGTCAGTGTAACAACACTGTGGAAAGAGGTGATTACAGTTTTAGAACACACCACAAGAGGAGAAAGTCTCTAACATTTCATCCAAAAATAATTGCTGCAAGTTTAACCACCCGTGCTCAAAATTATCTCTGCACACCTCAAGAGAGGGCGGCGGCACTCAGAAAGGAGATGGTTTTAAGCACAGTGAAGGAACTGGTTTGCCTGTCCCACAGTGTGAACCTGCAGAGGTGATTTGTGCTCTCTTCAAATCCATCAGGGACTGAGGAGTGAGGGGGAAGAGCCATCAGCACTTTAAAGTCACCCCTGAAAGGAGAAATGAGGCACCCAGGAGCTGTTCTGTTACAGGCAGCGCGTTACCACTCCCACGCACTGCTGCTGAGGGAGCTGGATGAGAAAGTGGCGTCCATGCAGATTAGAATGGCAGGAAAGAATACAGAATTTTATGGAACTGTTCAGTTTGCAAATCCTGATGCTTCCAGCCACACAGGACGCACTGTGCTGGAGCAGGAGGGTGTTTGAGTGGGGGACAAAGCAAACCAGAGAAGCTCCCAAGTACCAGTTTTGGGAATCACAGTGTCACCAGTAGATTTTTCTGCTCAGAGTTGTACCCACCTCACCCCCCTGAGCCCAAAGCCTCCTGAAACCTTCAGGGCAGTGCCCAAGCCCCTGCTCAGAGCTGGTGCCATGGAGACCTGGGAACAGCAGCTCCACAGAACTGCTGAGAACTGTGGAAGAGACGCCACAGAAAATCCTCACTGATGGTAAAAACCCTGCAGCACGGGTTATGGTGACAGGATACCCACTGCTGTAAACTATCCCAGGTCATTATTCTGAGCAGCAAAAGAAGTTCAGCCCAATCCCAGTTTGGAAATGTGATTTTCCCTGCCCTCTGCTGTTATACACTGCGACAATTAATTTACTGGCAATACACTGCAATTTGAAGGGGTTCTCAGGACGCACCAGCTGTCAAAAACACTTCAGGAGTGTCACAAAACACACAGCCCAGTGCCTTGGGGTTTAAGATTTTATTTAGAGACATCCAGCATGGGCTGCAGCTATCATTTTCCCATTGAACAATGCTGTGTAGAAGACTTCAACTCTGCAAGAAAAAGAAATTAAACAAATTTAAGAACCCTGTAATTAACATATTTTAATTAGAATTTTTGATGGACTTTGCTTCATCCACTGTCTGGTTTTGCATCAGAGGCCTTGACTTGCACTAAACCACACAGTTCTAAATGCTCAAGCTGAATACAAGTCTCCTGATTTTGGTTTTCTCCTCAGTCCAGGGTAGAAAAACATCAAACTAGCAAAGGCAATGCAAAACTTGCTCCAATTGTGAGATTCCAGTGAGGATTGTTATTTTCCTTCAAGAACTATCTGGGTCACTCAAGCTCCTGAAAAACATTCATTTAATTTGTCAGATTACAGACAATATCAGAGATTTTCAAAGTGGAATCCATTTAAGACAAACTGAAGGGGGCTTTCAACTGGCAGTGGCATGCTTGCACTTCAGTCTGAGTCCTGTCTGAGGCTTGCTTTATTGGGATCATCAGCAAGCACCAATTAACTTCTGTTAATGACCTTATCTCAGGTAGGCAGTAAGGCACAAATCATTAGGAATGATGTAGGTGGTGAGACTGTTTTGATACAGGGCAAGTTCAAGAAAACTCAATTTCCCCCTGGGCTTTATCTGGCACATCAGAAAGCGTTTACAGCATCACAGTTTCTCATCCTGCTTTGTCACATCACACGTGCCAGGGCAGACCACAGCACCTTTGGATCTCCTCAGGGGAGGGAGCAGACCTGGTTTTGGTTGCAGGCAAAGAGGTGTGGCCTCTGGGGAGGTGGAAGTCACGAGCCACCGCCTGCAGCAGCTCTGTGACACAAACCTCACCCTGCTCACCATTCCTGCTTTGTTATTATTCAGCTGCTGGCCACAACTCTTCAGCACCTGGACTGCAAAAGGCTGAGGACTGTGAAGGTTTTTGACCAGGTCAGGCTCCCTACATTGCACTGTGCTATGAAATCCCACAAAAGCAGTTACCCAGCCAGTGCAGCTGCAGCCTGTGCTCCTCATTTCTTCAGCAGCTGGTGTCTGACTATTAAGAAAGGGGCACTGAATCCACTCCCAAAGAATGCACACATCATCACCAGCAGCCGCCACTTGTTGTCCACAGAGAATGGGAGGTTCTAGAAGGGAAAAAGGGAGTTTTACCTTTGCAATCAATGCGTTAATTCCTTTCTCATCCACTTAAAAATGCTAAGAAACTCAGGGTGGAAAAAACATGCGGTTTCAATGCAATTTCAATACATTTCAAGGAAAGAAATACAGTATTTATGATAACATATCCTTCCAGTGTCTGCAGGACACCTACAGGGAAGCTGGAGAGGGACTCTTCATCAGGAACTACCGCAACAGGACAAGGGGGAACACATTCTAAATGAAAAAGGGGATATTTCCGCTGGATATTAGAAAAATTATTCCCTAGAAGGGTGGGGAGGCCCTGATTACCCAGAGCAGCTGTGGCTGCCCCTGGATCCCTGGCAGTGCCCAAGGCCAGGCTGGACACTGGGGCTTGGAGCAGCCTGGGACAGTGGGAGGTGTCCCTGCCCAGGGCAAGGATTGGAATAAAATGATCTGTAAGGTCCCTTCCAACCCAAGCACTCCATGATTACAGCTTCGGTGTGACTGGAAGTCACTTTGCCCTCTCTTCTCCTCTCCCTCCAACCCAAGGTGGGGCCAGCTTGCTGCAGGTCTCACGCAGTCAAATATAAAAGCCCCTGAGGATACACATCCACAGCCTCCCCAAGGTTCTGGTGTTTAATTATCTTCACCGCGAAGAATTTTCTCGTATCAACTACACATATAATATTAAGGTTTTAAACCGAAGGCTTGAGAAGACAGGCCAGGTACATCAGAAAGCGTTTACGGTATCATTGTTGCCCCTCATACCGCAATGCTCATCATCTGTATCACCGCAGGGAAGGGCGCCGGGGTCCGTCACCACACGATCTGCGCTGCTGTGGCTGCAGCGGCATCACCCCAAAGCCCACACAGCACCAGCCCGGCATAAGGCAGCCATCCACCCCCACCCCGTGACCTTCCCCGGCCGGGGCGCTCCTGCCCACCTTCCCAGGTCCCTCCTCATAGTGGCTGCGGCGGATGGCAGAGGTGGCGAAGCGGCGGACGCCGGCGGACAGCATGACGGGGACAGGAGGCGGCGGCCACTCGTCCGCCCTGCGCGACCTTCCCGAGAGCGGCGCGGCCGAGGGGAGCCGGAACCGGAAGCGAGGAAGATAGCCCCCGAGGGCATGACGGGAGTTGTAGGCCCGCGCGGTCACGTGGTGCCAAACGGCGGCCTGCGGTTGGTCGAGCCCCGCGCGCGCTCCCCGGGGCGAGAGAGTCCCGCCCGTCCCCGCCGCCATTTTGTGGTGGCTGAGGGGCGGTGGGGAAATGGCGGCAGGGGGGCTGAGTGCTCCGGGCCTTAACCACGTCTGGTGAGCTGCAGTGCGCCGCTTTTAATGTAGAACTCATGGAGCCCGCCAAATGGACGGAAAATACAGTAACACAGTGGTTTGTGTTGGAAGGGACCTTAAAACTCATCCAGTTTTACGCTTCCCGCCCCCTACGGGCAGGGACACCTCCCACTGTCCCAGGCTGCTCCAAGCCCCAGTGTCCAGCCTGGCCTTGGGTACTGCCAGGGATCCAGGGACAGCCACAGCTTCTCTGGGCACCCTGTGCCAGGGCCTCAGCACTCACACAGGGAACGATTCCTTCCCAGTCTCCCGTCCAACCCTGTCTTCTAGTCTGCATCCATTTCCCCTTGTCCTCTCACTCCATGCTCTTTGTTTTGAAGAAGGTTCCTCTCTGTCATGATGGATGGTAATGATGTACACATGACTTACTTATAAGGTATCACTACCGTTAATGACTGTTTTGCGGCCTATTTAAACTTTAGAGAAACTTTGGCAATGTGAGGGGACAGAAAGACTCCCAGCACCCTTCACGTTTGCCAAAGGAATAACAAAGTTGCTTCCAAAATTCGTGGTCTCCATCTGTTTTCTGAAATGGAGTATTTTAAAGACAAACTGTTTTGTTTTAGGGAAAAGAAGTTTGATGCTGCCATTTCAGTGTTGCAAGGAAGCAATTTTTTTTCATAGCATTTCTGCATAGTCTGTCAAAGGATAAAAAAACCTAGGATTTTTATGCTCACCAAAGTAATACTTTAATAAAAACGGGTTAAAATGACTTTGACAAGTGAGGCTTAATTACATTGGTTGGTGGTCCTTGACTATTATTAGCTGATAGAACCCTAGGACACCTTTTGTCATTACCTGTGGATCTAGTTGTGATTTCTTTAGCTAGTTGTTTTTCAGATTTTTGTCCTCTGTTTAGATAGACTTTTATTTTTATTTGTCAGAGTTTGCAATACTTTTCTTTCCTTCATTTGCTAATTCTGAGGTCTACTGAAGGATGCTTCCCTGTTCTGCTAACTTCCACTGCTATTCACGCAGCCAGGCCTCTTCTCCCCTCCCTTTCCCCTTTTCTCAAGCATTTTCCAATTGGAAGTAACAGCACAATAGTGCTCTGCAGTCTGCTTTATCATCTTTATCAGAAATGTTCTCACTTTAACGTAGCTCTTCTCATCCTGTAGGGGATTTTATAGTGTTGCTGCAGAGGAGATGCTGAATAGAGGCATAAAGGTTCCTGTTACACAGTTGCAGTAATAGCAGTGTGATCCTTGATGCTCTGCAGATGTTTTCTCTATTGCAGAAGGGGGGATCTCTAGGTAAGTATGGTAGAGAGCGGTAGATCTCTGAAGTTGTTTTACAGCTGACGAAATGTATCTGAGCGCTCGGATCTGTTCTTCAAAGCATGAACTGATACACAGTAATTGCTCACCAGCCCCTGAAAGTGGTGGAGGAGGAGTTTGGAGTGACACACTCTGATGGCATTGATTGCAAGTTTGGCAAAGGAATGAAAGGTAGTATCTTCCAAAGTGTTAGAAGGATGGTGTGCCTTAATTGTGATGAGGATAATCAGGTAGAAGGGCAGATTATTGCAGGAGATGCTAAGTGCTCCACTGTGTGCCTTTGTAGAAGGCTGTCCCACTCACACACAGACTGTGTGAGTGACAGAATTAATTACTGGGTGAGATGCCTGTGTCATGCATGGGGGCAGAATGGGTGATTATAGTGGCACCTTCCAGCTTTTAAATCTATCAGTTTGTGATTCTAGCCTGTTAGTTCACCTATATCTTTTTCTGTCTACCACTTCTTCTTTCTTTAAAAAAAACTGTTACTTTTTGCCGGGTTATCTTTTCCATCTTCAATAATACATTACATTTCCCTAAATTGTTTTGCTAGTGTCATTGACAGGGGACTCAGGAGACCAAACAGCCATCATAGATGACACAAACCCATTGTTTTTTCTACAGAAATTATCCTCTATTTTTGTTGACATGATAAATTATTTTGTCTAGCATTCAACTTAGGAATTAACCTCTCTTCAGTCACAAGGTCAGGTATTAACCACAAGATTAAGCAGTTGTTAAATGCTAAGTAATGAAAGGGAAGGGGTGAGTAGAAGCTGTGAGAGGCATTATGTAATGGATATTAATTACATGTGTTTTAGGAAAACTGGGTTAACGAAAATACCTCTCATAATTCATCAGTCTAATTTCACAGTTGTAGAAGTATGTCTTTCATAAGAGTAATTAACTTGCCTCACGTGTGAGAATTGCTTTTTTTTCATAAAGTAGGTATTCTGAAATATAACAGTAAGTTACAAATGGAAAAGAAACAATTAATAGTATTAAAAAGAATGTGGGGATCTTCAACTGCAAAAAGAGGTATTGGTATGTGAAGCGTTTCTGTTTAGCACCATGAAAAGCTGCAAACCTTGAAATGAAGCAGAGATAATATTAGTTTAAAAGAGTTATTGCTCATAGAAGATACTTACCTTGATTCCAGAGAGCCCACACAAGTCTCAGAAGTGGAGCAGTAAAAGGAGTTGTCCTGTGGAAGCAGTTATAGAGCTGTTGCAGGCATTGACAGCAATGGGATGCCCGAGGGAGAAGGCTGGTAGGAGAAGTAGCATCCTTTATTCTTCCATTATTGTTGTTAAAACCAGTCAAGCTTCCCCATGTGCAAGCTTTCCCTAAGGTGAGTTACTTTCAGATGTAAATATGCACTGGTAATAAGTTTTTTTATATACTTACATATCTGTATATCTATGTATCTCTATAACAGTTCAAAGGATGCTTTCCTCCCCCAGCTGTTTTTGGAGTGGATCATTTCACAGATCCAGTTCAGGGTGCAGTGGCACTAAGGCTTCACTGGCCCACGGAAAGGTGTGGAACAGCTGTAGCATTAAAACAGGAGGAAATGCATCCATAGAATTAGTGCTTTTCTTGGCAGCAACATCAGTTTATATTGGCAAAAAGAGCTTGTCCAGCTACGGCTTTGTTGCTGAATACATATATATCATTTGGTATTAGGGCATGAGAAAATTATTACACAAGACAAATCAAATTCTTTCACAAGCCTCAGACTGCTAATGTCTAATGCATTTATTAATTGTATTTCCCAGGATCATTCTTGATGATATTCAAGATAAGGTGGTGGGTATTAAAATATTATGCACCTAAGAGGACCTCAGTGTATCATGATATGTTATAAACAAGAGGACAAAATAACTGAAAGTTTCCTTTTGTACCGTTATATCTTTGTGCACAAACGTCTTCCTGACAATCTACTGTTGTCATTTGTCAGCCACCACTCCACAAATTGTCTTTAAGGCTGTATAATTCACATTTTTAACCTTTGCCAGTTGACATGTTAACATAAGAGTTAACATCTGCAGCTCGATTTAGCGTTCTCAACTTGGATTGGAATACTGTGAGTTTTGCACCTGTTTGAAACCCAAAAGTGGGCCAGTGCATCTGAATTTGGCCTGTTAACTCTGCTTGTATCGCTTGGCTTGCTATAAGGTTGTAGGAGGAAGTAGCACAGTACCTGTGTAAGTATTTAATGCTCTTAAGTCATTGTGGATATAAAAGTGCTGTAGGAACTTCTTTGCTGTGTCTCTGCTCTTTAGTGTCATTGTTTAGTGAAAAACACAGGTAGTAAGGAAAGTTGAGCACAAATTTATAGATTGAATGTTACTCATGAAAGCAGCTGTAGCTGGATGTGCATAGTGACAAAATTACAGTTTTGGCAACATACCTAGATAAATTTAGTTTCACATTATGTGAAATAGTCCAAAAATTGCCCCTTCATGTAAATGATTCCTTATGGATGCACAGTCTCATTTGTATGTACTATCAGTATTTCAGCAGCTGAATTAAATATAATAACAATAATATTTTACCCTGACAGAATTAGTTTTTTTCATTAATCTTTTTCAGCACTAATTAAATCTCCCAAAATTCTGTTGAAAATATGTAAGGGAAGGTTGGTTACACAGAACCTATTCTAGAGGCTCACGAGAATACAGCACTTACATGGTGAGTAAGAGCTACTTTGCATTATTTATTTTGTCTTCATGTCTTTCTCTAAAATGGAGTATGTAAAGCTCTGCATTTTTATCGTAGACACCAAGATGGTTTGCAATTACAGCAAGCAGCGTTATAAGTACTTGCATTTTGAGCTATCTCATTCTAACAGCCATTGCTTGGTTGCTAAAGCTTGTGCTTGAAGGAGCTGCTTTGTGTATAGAAATATCTTAGGAGCCCTAAAATCACCATTTTTCCTTGCAGGTGCAGTACTCAATTTACTTGGTGGGAAAAGTAAAAAATACCCTCAATTTTTCTGCCTTCTTTGTGGTTATTTTTTCCATCGTTTAAAAAGGGATTTTTTGGTTGTATCTTCTTACTGGTTTCTCCATCAAGAGGATGGTATGTGGTTGAAAATATGCAAGGGAGTGAAAAAGAGCCCTCACAAATAAAAAAAAAAAAAAAAAAAAAAAAAAAACCCCT
>VZTJ01005795.1:64984-87760 GCA_013397795.1 Orthonyx spaldingii | reverse complement strand
ATTCTAGTATACATGTTATATATATGATTCACATACTTGTCACATTGTTTTGTGGCTGTTTCCTTCTTTACAACTCTTTAGTCATGTACAAGCCTTTTAAATATATTTGTATTCCTGTATTATTTTCTAAAACCTTTTATTTGTAAAATCTTCCACTGATGCTTTGTTTGTACTTGCTCACAGCTATACACATTGTCATCCTGACAGGTACGTGAAACACTTGCATATGTCTTAGTTAAAAAAAAAATTAAAATTGAGCATTTTTTTTGTCCCTTACTCTTGAAAAGAAATGCTGAGGGGTAGAGCTCCATTTGATCAGATCAGTGTTGTCAACAGGGAATCTGTTGTTTCCAAAGCCATGATAGATATTGTCAACATTTCCTAGGGAAATATACTCTTTACAGTAGGCTAAAATTTGTGATATATTGCCTAACCCATAAATGCTGCTGGCTTTTGAAGAAGGTGTTTAACCTATCCATTTTTTTTTGTTTTTTACAAGTTAAAAGACCAAATTACCCCTCAAACTACCAAGTGAAGCAGTTGATGTGCAATGAATTGGGAAGGGCTTGTTTGTGTAGACATGTCCTGCTGTAATATATGGTAAAATGCTGTGCTAAGGTACCAGATTTCTGTAGTTTCTGTAAGAAGGGGTGACCAAGCACAAGAACCAAAAACTGAGGAGCATTTTCCTGGTGTGGTGTTTGTTTTTCTCAGTCAGTGTAGCCATGTGCTCTGGGTGATTCCCAGTGTTCCTGTGAGACAACAGCAGAAGAAACACAGCAGTTAGAGAAAACTGCAGGTGGGAGGAGTTAGGTACTTTTTATGCAAAAAATCACTTTTAACCATGGAGGATCAGTTTGCATTCCTCTATAACCTGTAACAATATACTTACAGCTCTGTTTAGTATTGTTTTAAGTACTTTCACAGAACACTTTCTGGACTGATGTTCCCAGCAACTTGTACTTGGCCATAAGCAAGAGCTCTCTGTATTATTGCTTCCTCTCTCTAATTATAGAAGACGGTTTAGCTGCTAAGCAAGTCTTGCTCTAATTTTTCTTGTTTATATGTTGTTGGACCATAAATTCACTTGTGACAGCAGCTCTTAACTGTGTCTTTTACAACAAGGATGCCTGCCAGTGTGGTTACTGCTGACTTACCATGAGGAAGAATAGTAACTGCTGTTCTTACAATCCATTCCCAGGTACCGTGGGCAGACAGGCCCTGTTGACAGGAGGTGAAATGGTGTAATTTCCATTCTGACATCACTGAGGATAGAAAAATGATTTATCATCTTAGTCCTCAGAGCTCAAAGCTGAAACTTGTGAAGTTCCTGAAGGTATCTGAAGGTGCTCTTGTTTGTGGGACCTGATGAGATTCACCCACAGGTCCTGAGGGAATTCCTGTAAAAGCATCACGAGAAACTATGCATGTTTCTTACAATGATTCATTAGTAACATTCCAGTTCAGTCTGGCTTTTTATTTACGTGTGAGCCTGTCAGTTCCTCCACTGACCTGTTCACTGATTGCTCCTCTAAACTTAAGTTTTTCAGAATGTTTTTGTAATATGCTGGTGAAATTGAATGTATCACCTATCAGTGATCATTATCATGAAATATTAACTGTTTGAAATGTTGAATGTGAAGTCAACTGGTGGCCTCTGGTTTATATTCATTGTGCATCAACATTATCACCTTCGTTTATGGTGTCAGCAAAGAGCAAACGTCTTCCAAAGCACAGACACTTTTTGTGTCAGACCTGGCTGTCTGGTCAGCAGTCAGGCATTCTGAAAGGGCAGTGAATATTTTGTCTTGGACTTGGTTATCAGTTTTCTGTGTAATTCAGACTGTACTGAATAGTTCACTTTAAATATGAATTTACAATGAAGTGACAGTGATGAGGACTCACATCATCTTCTTTACAAGCACTAACAAGGTCACTGTGCTAGAAAGTCTGGGGTGAAGTTTTACCAGTCAAATGAGTAAGATGAGGAGGAAATATTTCACTGATACACTTTTCATATTGGGTTAACTAGAAGATTATTTCATAGCATTTTCAAAATGCTGGTTTTCAGCTGCTGCCTTACCAGGAGTTACTAAGTATCCACCACAAAGTTTGTGCCAAGCTGCAAGCGCCAAATGCAGCCCGAGAGCAGAGTAACCACTATTTTTCCTAATGGGAATCTCAGGCTAGTCATTGTTGGCAGTGGATCTGCTTCTGTGACATATCTAAGCATTTTTGTGGAACATAACCTGGATTTTGATAGCGTGCAGGTTCCTGTGCTGGAATGTTCTCTGTGTGTGTTCTCCTTCTCCACCTAAAACTGGATGTCTTTTTACTACCCAATAGTGTGTGTTTGCTCCACTCTGAGGCACCTTGGGAGAGCTTCCTGCTGCATCAGGTTTATGTGGCACGGTTTTGGTAGTGGAAGGCTGCAGGATAAGGTCCTGAAACAGCCAGCCTGTGTTAGGAAAATTTACATTTGCCCTCCTTACCTTGGAAATCATGAGCTTGACTCTCCCTGCACTCCTTTTGGCTCCTCTCAAGTCACCTAACCCCAGGGTCCTTACTCAGGGCTTTACTGGAACATTTTAGAAAATATTTTTTATCAGCTTAGTATTTGTTCCTGAGATTAAAAAAAGCCTCTTAAATGTCTGAAGAAACACACTCTGGAATTCATATTAGGTGGACTTACTGTCATTTTTAATCCTCTGTTGCTCCAAACTTTATCAGATGTTTGATCTATTTATCAAATACCTTGAACAATTTCTTTTGCGCAAAAGGTTATCTTCGTTTCATGTCTCATCTTTGTCTTGTTCTATGTCTTGAAGACATGTGTGCAAAACCTTCCCTGAAGAATGTGATAACTTCAGCAGCTTGTCACTGGGACCCAGCTCTCTCTTTTAAAATAGTTCATTTTATAAATGGCAATTCAATACATTTTATAAGAGGAAATCACTATCAACTAGACATGGGGATAGCAGTGGATTTTTTTTTTCCTACTGCACATACTCAATTGCTTCACAGAATTTCATTTCACAGTTGGAAACTTGACTCCTGACTAGAGCTGCATGATCCTGCCAATTTTTGCTTTGACTATTCAAGTGTAAAAATAGCTAACTTTGCAAGAATACAGCATGTTTAATCCAGCTCAAGTGTGTCACGTTATTGTAGAGCAAGTGGTTCTTGTCTTTGAAAATAACTGGGCTGAAATCATGGAAATGTGAAGCAGAAAAATGTCATTTACCTAAAGGTACTCAGGTTGCATCAAAGGTTATTTATTGCTTATCTTGATTAGAAATTAAGATTCTGAATTACTAATTCTTATTTAAAATTACACAAAGCTGAACAGATTGATGGCCCACTGTACCCATTTGTTTCCTACTGTTCTGATAGCACAGTTAAATCCAGGTAAATGTGTTCCCATGTGGCTCCTCAGAGTGAGGGGAGAGGGCCTGGACAGCTGGGACACGAATTTCTGCAGGGGATGGTGCTTTGACTTCGGAAGGACAGGCATGTCACTGAGTACCTGTTGCTGAGTCTTGCTGGAATACTGCTTGTGGAACTTAAAAACAGTTTTTCAGATAAATAGGCAGCATGGATGGAAATGTTCTTGAAGCTTCAACTCTGAGAGTGAGAATTCAGGGACAGGTTGTAGGAATATGGGGCAGAGATACAAAGTTTCTCTAAGAAACTCAGTTCTCCCACAGCCTTTACTTACATGCATGAAGTCAGACATCAACTTCTCAAACAAAATTTTTATCACCAGTAGCACTTTCTCCTAGATTATGTCTAAAGTGTGAGAATTATAGGATGGGAACACTGAAACTTCTTGTCTGTTGAGACTGAGGGCGCGTGCCATAGCTTCATCCCAGTGCTTATCTCTGCTCTGTATTTCTGTGATGTCTTTCCTTTGGAAAATACTTGCAAGTCACATGACAAGAGCCAGAAGTTGTTCTGTTATTTATTCTTTTTCACCAAATCTGAAGTCTCTTTCTAGGCTTTCTTGGCAGATCCCTTGAGGCCATTTAATCTGTTGATGTTTTACAGGATTGCCTTAAATGACAATTCCATCTCTTGAGTACTTGATGCATGCATAGTGATTTAGAGAGAAAGTTGGAAGGAAGCAGAGCGCTGGGGCTGGAAGCAAATAAATCAAGAAAGGATATTTGGGAAAGGGTAAATGAGGAAAGGTCCAGTGAAAGAAGATATAGGGGATTGGATGCCATATCCATGAGATAACAGCATCAGCCTCTGTTCTGTGCTACCATTTCCTCATGGATTCTTTGGGCAAGGCTCTTTGGGGTACAAATGCCTGATACTGGATGGTGCTCCAGTGTGTGCTGAAGTGCATCCCAGACTGGGACTGGCTTTACAAGTGAGCTCATGTTTGCATCTGATGCACCTAACTTGGTGTCTTAATGATAGGAAGGCAGTAACACATAGTTCTGCTGTCATAGTCTCCAAAGGACATGTGAGTGTTATAAGGAAATATCTGTTAAATCTCCTGGAATTAGGAGTGACAGTATAATAAACACTTTCAGTTTGTATTTACTGTGCCTTGTGTGATGTTTATTCTTTTGCCTCCTACTGAGACTGTTATATTTGTTGAGATGATAAATATGTTTTCACATCTGTCATTCTCCTCTTTCAGTAAAACATTCAAGTTGTTGTCCTGGATGGTGTGCAGAGGCATACTACTGTTGGTGATGTGATGCATCATATATCATACATGTCAACGTCATACATGTGATGATAATGTGTATTTATGATCATTTGTAGTTCTTAATTATTGTTTTTTTTGACGGAATATTTTTGTGCAAGTCCTTGTTCTCTTGAAATCTCATTCTGTTAACTGTTCTTAACAATCCTAACATTCTCTGCAATTCTACCTTCCTAATTCACTTTATGGGATTTCTGAAAGCCTTTTATGTCAATTTAGCATTTTTTTTCCAGAAGTTGTAGCCAAGATTGCACAACTGTTATTTGGAGCTAGGCCTGGGTTCAAACAGCTGATCACCAAAGAAGATTACATAGTCCTGTACTTCAAAGGAAATTTTAAGTCACTTGTTCAGGAGTCCTGCAGTGGCTTCAGCCTTAGGAAGCTTTCCTTGAGAGTCATGTTCATTCCACATAGAGCAAAAATATGGGACATTTTCCAGTTTATGCTTGAATTTATGGCAAGCAAAGAAAGATGAGTTGTGCAAAGTCCAAATCTGAATGTAAGCAGTGATTTAGATCTGAAGGGGTCAGCAGCACGTCCTATCTGTACTAATTTATTCTCTCTGATTGATAAGAAAAATGATCTTATTGTTTTTCTTGGCCTTGTGCCTGTGGCTGTGTGGTCTTTGGAAGAAAGTCTTGTCAAAATCGCAGAGATTATCCAGCATTTGTCCACAGGAACTCTGCAGAAAACACAGGTGCAGGGAGGGTTGTGCTGATGTTTAGTGCCTTTCTGTGTTACTCCTAATATTTATTAGTCCTTACTCTAAGTGAAAACTGCCCTCAACAATGTATTTTAGTGATTGTCTTTTCTAGAGAAATTGTAAACAAATAAATTTTAAAATCCCATGACAGTTTCTCTAAGCAGTATGTCAGGGTTGCTGGTTATTTCTGTTTGCATACAGACATTTTATAACTTTCTTAATTTGATTGAGGAGACTAAAATATTGGGTTATCAGAAGAAAATGAATTTTTCTTGTTTCTAGTAATTTTGGATCTCCTAGAGGAAGAGGAAAAGTCAATCCTTTATCTGAGTGCATGTAAAGAGAGATCTTGCAGATCATATTTGGTGTGCTGCAAGGGCTTATTAGCAGGATTTTTATGGTCATGATAGTTTGGTAGCAAAGCTATGTTCTCGTTATTCAGTGTAAGCACCGTTAGGACTTGCAATGGGGCAAAGAATTTGTGGGGTATTAAATAAATTTGAGATGAGGTGATATTGACATGAGACTGTGCGTACCACAAGTTCTGTGTGTGATGTGGTTTGTCACTACAGTGGCACACAAAGTGAATGAAAACGTAAGTAACAAAAAACTTTTTTCTTAACATGGAGTATTTTGTTTTTATAATCTTCTCATCTCAGAACTTTGTGCTACAGGGAAATGTGATGAGTAGTGAGAAGTGTAGTGTCCTTACGCAAGGATGTGTAGTTAGAGCTCACAGAACTAATCTAAAACTTACAAATACCACAAACCTTCCAAATAACAATTTTGCATTGATTTCAGTAGGACCAGGATTGTTCTGAAATTTGACTATCAGTCAGTTCACAACTCTGTAGATTCTCCTTGGTAGTTTATGGGTGATGTTTGAGACTCTGCTTTAGTTTGAGCCCTGGAACTGATATCCTTTAATTACTGACTGATGTATTGGAACAAACCTGATCAAGTGACCTGTAAAGTTTTTTTTTTTTCTAAACTTGCAGTGTGTAAAGAAGCTGGTGACTGCTTGGCTGTAACTGCAGTTTTAAGTTTGTTACTGCTCTTTCTATGAGTTTGCTCCTTGGGTTTTTTGTGTAGGTCAGGAATCCGTGTCCCAGCTGCAGAATGCATTTTTCCCTTAGCCCATGGCAAAAGGAATGGGTTTCCTGCTTCTGATCCTGGTGTGGAGCCTGTCTCATTTGGCTTCAGCCTCAGCATGGTGCTAGTAGGGCAGTTGTCCACATCTGCCTGGAGTGGCTAGGGGCATGGGAAGGTTATGGAAAAATTCAAAAGCCAGATCAGGAAGTATGAGAAAACAGACGGGACATCTTATATTTATGTGTGAGGGAATGACAAGTTAGGTGCTGTTGAGTGTGTATATAAACATATATAGGTACTGTATATATAAACTGTGTTTGGATACAGCTATAAAAACATAAGCAGCTAGGAAAGCAACTTGGATATTTCCTGTCAGAATCTTTGTAAGAAGTTATTCCTTTGCTGAAATTGGAGCTAGAGAATTTTCCTGGGAAAATGTTTGAAATATCTCACCCAGACTTCCCCACTGGTGTTTTTTATTGTTTGAAATGAAATTGTGCAGAGATAGCAGAGAACCTCAAAATTGGTGTCTTCATGCCCTCTTTTTACCTTTAGAGGGAAGAAATGAAAGATGAATGTTACATGACAGGATCTCCTTTAGTTTGGCTGAGGTCTGTTTCACTTCAAGATGAGTTATTTTTAAGGCCTGTAAAAATGTCTGTGTTTCACAACCACATCAACCAGAAGGGAACAGACTTCCACCAGGACCTTCGGTTCCTGCAGGGCATGTGGAAAGATCCTGTGGATCACCTCGTGGGTCATGGCAGCTTATGGCAGAGCACTGGGACAGCTGTTCTTCCCTGTGAAGTAGCAATACGTGTATTACAAGGCTCTCAGTTTTGTTTTTGTTTGTTTGGAGTTTTGTTGTGCTGGTTGTTTTTGTTTGTTTGTTAGTTTGTGTTGTTTGTGTTTTTTTTTAATCAAACACAAAACCTATAAGGATTGTGCAAATAGTTTAAAGACAAACATACAATGGTATGTTGTCTCTTTAAAATATACATGTTTTTGTCTTTCTACAAAAGATGGACAGTGTGATTGTTTTATGTCTGCAAAATGCATATATGTTATTTTCTTACCCCAGTCATTTATTCTTTCTCTGGGAGATGAGTTTGAATTGCTGCTCATTCTAGACATGAACAGTTGTTACACGTTATCTTTAGTCGGCGCTGGTTTCAGTGGGTTTTGCTCCTAAACCAACTGCAAATAGGAATAAGGTAAGAGCCACAGAATAATACATATTATGTTAATAATTGTCTTTGTACCAAGCCAAATTCTGTTAGTTTCTTCCCTTCCCTAGGCTATATATTGGAGGACCAGCAGAAGTGGTCAGGTCTGTATATGGAGCTCTTTTCTCAAGTCACTTTCTCATAAAGGAGGAAGAATGCATTTTGTGAGGTTGGCCTTTATGGAGTAATGTCTTTTAATGTGTGAAGGAATTGTCTGTGGTCTGTGCAGCACCAGCTGAAAGCCTCAGCTCCTGTCACCATCAACTGGAGCAGGAAATACAAATGAGCTTTGGGAGAGGCAAAGGGGGAAGTGAATGTTAAAAAACTTAAATAGTAGGTGTCAGCTGCCCCAGTTGGGCTGGAACCAGCTAGGAGCTGCTGACACAAAAGGGATGCTGTGAAGTAGGTGATCATAATGAGAAGATGGGTGAGGAGATCTCCCCAGCTGCTGCAGCAGCAGCCCGAGAAAATCCCTGCTGAAGGACCTCTGAAGGGCACCAATCCATCAAGAGCCAACTAGCTTATAAACGGTGCTAACATTTCTATTGTGTGTGCAAATGTTGAAAATGTCAATTACTGCAATGAGCAGTGCAATTTACTTGTGCAAACTGATAAAACGCAATAGGGAATATCCAGTTAATACAATGGTTTCATTCAGCCATCTAATGAAAAGAAATCTTTCCACTCAAGATAGTAGTTGCATTAGACACTTTCTTATACAGTGACAAAACAATAATACTAAGTGCTGTAAGAAAGGCTTTCTTAGATGAAATGTAATTTGAATTGTAGTAGTTGTAGGTTTCCTTTAAATATTTTAGTACCTAATAAATATTCCTGCAACAATGCAGATGAATTTTAACAGAGTGTCTTGCCGGTACTACTCATGCTAATTTACAAGATTTACAGCAATTACTATTCCTGAAAGCTAAAAAATAGTGAGTGATTTCATGAACACATAAAACAAGGCCTTTGTAAACATTTAACAGGACTCTTAAAATGAAATATTTCGCTCAGATATCATTTGGGACGGATACAAAATTAAAGTGCACTGTCATTCCTGACATTCATAAAAATAAATTATTGTGCATTGTTTCCTTCTCTTTATTTCTGAATGCAGATCAGTATGAAAGAAGCTAGATACTGTCATTCTCTTCTTCCTTAGGGTGTTGGGAGTTTGTTGTGTTCACATCCAAGTAGCCAATTAACCCTGGAATCAAAGAAGCCTGTTTCATAAGGTTATGTTTGGACAACCAGGAAGATTAGTCTTTTAAGAAACTGGAACTTTTTTGTAAAAAACATATTAAGAAATTTAGTTCGTTTTTTATTGCTTTTTCCATACATTCCTTAGGCTATTTAATCTGCAGCCGTTTCAGCAGTATCATATATGTAGGGACTTTTAAAGGGGAGGCAGAGGGATAGCATATGAGAAGGAGTTCATGGTGTTTCTGTTCAGAGTTAAAAACTTGATTGTAGTGAAATCAGTGAGAGAAAAATCTATTGATTACTGAGAAGGGTTTTGCTTATCACCAACATTTGCCTAGAAGTTCCTTTAGAGGATTTAAATGAAAGAATTTGTGTGTGCACTTCCCTCCCTCTGGTGCTTATTATCCTATTGAGTTTCTGTGTATACCCATGTCTTTTCACATCATATGGTACTGGGTAAATACTGAGGTTTTTCTCCATCTCATTTAGGGATCTTGTACTGACCACTGTAAGACTCTAATTCATAATATTTTTCTTCAATTGTAAATCTATGTTTTTTAAATTTGGTATCAAGTCTCTGACATTTTGTATTACCATACAGATTGTTCTCTCAAAATGGTGTGCTCTACTTGGTGCCATCCATAAATGGCATCATGCCCTGTAGAAATGTTTTGAGGATCAACAGGGAAAAAAACTCTTGACAGTGCTTCATGAGCCGAAAGCTTATAGTCAAATAAATTTGTATCTTTAGGAGATACAGAAGAACTCTGTAAACTACTCTCAGTATAAATCAATATAAGCTGAGTTCTCTACTAGTATCGTAGTCTTTGCTGAAATTAGGTTTGTAGTTTTCCACATGCAAAATGTTCCTTAATCGTTTTAAGTTCAGATAGAGAATTAAAAGAACAAAGTGTAGTAGCCTAGTTCCCCACAATTAAAAAGGAGGAAGCAAGTGACAAGTCACAGTGTGTATTAAGTCACACACACATACATGATACAGAGTGTGATATGTAGCTATACTTGTACAAGTGTAAGAATAAAAGTGATAAAATTTATCTCAGCCCCTGACTGTGGCCATGGGAACAGTTTAGTTGTATACTTTAGCAGCCATTTTTTCTTCAGGTGTTCAAGAAACATGTTTTGAGCTGAAAAGCAACAATTTCACACCATGTCAGAAAATAAGCTGCATGTTTTTGTTACAAATTGTGTCTTTTTCATTGGAATATACTGATAAGTACATAGAAATCACAACTGATAAATGCACAAAATGTTCAACAATCCCAAGCACAAATCCAGGCTGGGCAGGGAAGGGGTAGCAGCCCTGGGAGCAGCCCTGGGGGTGCTGTGGGGAGAGCTGGGACCCCAAAGCCCCTGTGCTGGGCTGGGCTCCAGCGTGGGCAGCAGGGGAGGGGGGATTCTGCCCCTCTGCCCCTGTGCTCAGCTGAGACCCCACCTGCAGAGCTGCCCCAGCCCCGGGGCCCAGCACAGCAAGGGCCTGGAGCTGCTGGAGCCAGGCCTGGGGAGGCTCCAGGGGATCAGAGGGATGGAGCAGCTCTGCTGGGAGGAAAGGCTGCCAGAGCTGGCATTGTCCAGCCTGGAGAGGAGAAGCTCTGGGGTGACCTCACTGTGGCCTTGCAGGGCCTGAAGGGGCTGCAGCAAAGATGGAGAGAGACAATTGCCAAGGGCTGCAGGGACAGGACACAGGGAATGGCTCCCACTGCCAGAGGGCAGGGATGGATGGGAGATTGGGCAGGAATTGTTCCCTGGGAGGGTGGGCAGGCCCTGGCACAGGGTGCCCAGAGCAGCTGTGGCTGCCCCTGGATCCCTGGCAGTGCCCAAGGCCAGGTTGGACATTGGGGCTTGGAGCAGCCTGGGACAGTGGGAGGTGTCCCTGCCAGGGCAGGGGTGGGAACGGGATGATCTTGGATGTCCCTTCCAACCCAAACCACTCTGTGATTTTATGACATTACCTTAATACACACCTAGGTATTTCTTAACTTGATGATATTCTTCATAATTCTGCTTTCACAACTAGGTGGTAGTACATGCCCACTTATATGTAATTGGTAATAACATGAAAGCAGTTGGATATTCCTTCATTTTCCTTGAAAACAGAGATTGCTTTTTGTAAGAAAAATTGAAGCTTGGAGACTATTTCCATTTGTATTCTTCAGCTGTTCTACTTGCCAACGATCTTGAATGTAAGCTGTTTTGAATGTTGCCTCATGAGCATGTACTGCCATAATCACGAGGAATTGCTAAATTTATGCATAACGTGCCACACTGGGATTTTGAAGTGGCTTTTGTGCAGTTTAATTAGACTGTTGCTTTCCTTCTCATTTTGATACCTATATGTATTTATATACACACCACTGCTGTGTGTACACTTTTTCTTGCAGTTGTTTACAAATGATACAGAACAAGCATCCCAAAAGCACATTTCAATTGCAAGATGAAAGAGAGAATCTTGCTACTAAGTTTTCGAGTGGTGGAGAGACAGCTGAGTGGTGCTCTGGCTGTGAGCCATGTTCATGACTGCTTCTGGTCTAAACTTGAGTGTCTTCAGCTTGACTGAGCCATGCAATTGCCAAATTTCCTGGTCATACCAACCATGTAGTCCAAATGCACAAGTTGCCTGCTGTTCCCTTGCTTCAGCCATTGGCAGGAAACTCTTTTTTGAAGCTATTACAAGTAAGCTTGAGATTAGAGGATCATTTGTGCCATGGTGTGCTGGAAGAACAGTTCCGGAACACGAAGCAGAGTTCTTGCTCTTCTGGGGTGTTGAGAAGAGCTCAGTGCCTGGAGGCTCAATATGTGTGGATGCTCTTTTGTGTCAAAAGCAAAACGTGCCTCAGTCAGCATGAGATGTGTTTTGCCATCTGGATGGACACCAGTTATTTTCTTTACTCACTCCCAACATGCAGAGAAAACAGCACTGCACATAAAATTGAGTTGATTTTTATGTTTAGATTTAGTCACATTATGTGTGATAAATGCAGAATAATATGTTCCAAATATTTTCTTTGACTACTGAAATATTTTTAGTTTTGAAATACATCTGATAAGTTATTCATAGGTTGTAAGCGTTTCTGAAAATGGGTGCAAAATAATGGGGTGGTAGGGTAAGGAAATAAAAAATATTTTTAAAATCAGTTTGAAATGATGTGAGACAATATGTGTTTACATACCCTCAGCACGAGAGAAGGGGATGTGCTGGATGCACGTCCAACAAAAGGCTGTGATGATGATGAAGAAGATGATGATGATGGTGATGATGATGGGACCGGAGCATCTCTTTCATTAGGGAAGGCTGAGAGAGCTGGGATGGCTTAGCCTGCAGAAGAGGAGGTGCAGGGATGAACTCCTGAAAGTGTACAAATACCTGAGGGAGGGTGCAAGGAGCAGGAAGCCACACTCATTTCAGTGGTGCCCAGTGACAGGACAGAATTTATACCAATTTAATAAAAGTATTCCTTAGCACTACTATAAAATTATGAATGTGTGTTACTTAGATACCTTAGTGATTTTTTATTGCATGTCTACATTTCTCTAGTTTCATTTGAGGGCAGAATACTGTGGATTTACTGTTGTAATATTTTTGACCTCAAATTAACAGGTGCTGTCAGTGTTAGTTGTTTTTTTTGGGGATTAGTCAAGGGTTAAAAAAGACATGAGTTTCTGTAAGACTAGAAAATGTGTCAGGTTGACTAAAAGAGGAAAGTACAGGAACAGATTTGTTGGGAGAAAAATATTCCTGGTTCTGAATATTTCCTAACCAGGTACAAAATGGGTAAATGTTGGAGAAATTTCTTGGTCGTTTTAACCTCGTTTAATTTTATTTTATATCTTAGCTTTTATATCAGGAAGGAAGGGGGGAGTAGAGAACTGTCAAAGTGTGAGAAGCAATACAAATAAAATTCTTATAATGGAAAGGAAATTAATATCAAAGGCAATGGAGAAGATAATATCACCCAACTATCCTTAAATGCCCAAATCCTTATTTGTAGCTTGGAGGTTTTTTTGTTTATTTTGCATTTACATTTCACAGTTCTCAATAAAATTAAGTGCAACTGAATTATTATTTCCAGCCTTAACCTTAGCCAGAGGAAATTCAATTGACAGCAAGGACAGAGGAAAAAGATAACAAATAATTACTGCCATTCTTTTTACTTTTTTTTGAATGTAGATTTACGTTCTGTTAAACTAGATGTCAAAGAAAGATGTTGGACACCTGAGGAGCTTGTAAATAACATCTCCAGCTGGTTTGACTGGTTTGTGTTAAATAAATTAGGCTTTTCAATTTTATAACTGTAATGGGTCCTTTTTTGCTAATTTATTGAAATGGTGCTCCTTTTTTTTGCTTCACATGTTTTTAAAGCTGTTATTTATGGTTTAAATATTTTCAACATCAGGGCTCTGTTTAAATCTTTATGTTTTGTAGACCAGCTTTGGTGTCTTAGCATGACATTGATAATATACATTTGACTGGCTTTTTGCTGCTGGAAGCTTGAATGAATTAAAAAATAAACAAAAGACTAGAAAATGAGATCTGGCACAGCATGAAAAGGAAGAAGCTTTTCTTGAAGAAGGCAAGAAAAATAAGAAAATAGAAAAAAGCTGGATTACTTGGGCTGGAGGGAAGATATCAAAACTGTTAGTGCATAAATGTAATTGCCCCATGACACAAATAATCTGTTTTTAAAGATGTGACAAAAAATACTGGCCTGAAGAAGTATTCACATGTTTTTTCATATCCTTGTGAATGTTTTCTTTCTCAAGAGTGTGTGCTACTGACGTTCTCACATTTGGCATTAAGAAATTGTCCATTGTCTTAAACTTACTAAAACTAGTAATGTGCACAAACTGGACTAAAGGCATAAAAGATCTGCAAGATCATTAAGGATTTCACTAATTTATTTACAAAAGGATAGATTGACAGTGAGATCTGGTATACTCTGCAATCTGAGTGGGCTCTTGGAGGCTTCACAAATGTAGTGAAGGTTTTGTTTGGTTTGCTAGTTTTTAGTTTTTTTTCTTTTTTCAAGTGAAGAAAGAAATCCTATCAGGTTGTCTGCAAAATGATCCCAGAATCTGGGGATTTAATTTGCAACTCATCCAACATATGCAGGGCAAATTTCTGGTGATCCCTTAGTTTACAAGTCTGAACCTTCAAAAGATTTTCCTAACACCAAGGGAATTTTGACAGATTAAGTGATGAAAATTAATTAATTGCAAGTGTAGAGATAACAAATAATTATTGCCCTTCTTTTTTTTTTTTTTTTTTTTTTTTTTTTTTTTTTTTTTTTTTTTTTTTTCTTTTTAGTAATTCTAACAGCAAACATTGGACAAAAACAGACTGGAAAAAATTGCAAGTCCTGGACCCTTTTGTGTTGAGAGTGACTGGAATTTTGCCAGTACCGGCAAGATCTTAGCCTAAACATTCATTTCCTGAGAGGTCTGTAGGACCTCGTCCTTGGATTTCCAATATTAATTGCAGACTAATTTCCTTAATTTTTGTTGGTGACTTCTTGTGGGCAAGCATTCTTTATTGCTGTGTTGCTAATTGCCAAAGAAATGAGGAATAGTAAACTAATATTAAAAATGTGTTTCACTTATTACAGAGGACAAAGATTTGAGGTGAAATCCTTCATCCCCTGTCAGTAGGATTGTTCATCTGTTTAATTTCTGATCCTTTCAGTGGTGTGATTTTCAGGAATGCCTGTTCCCTTACCTGGGTGCCTGAGGAAGTGACAGTGGTGCTAAACCGCTCAGGCAGTGCCTTGGGAATGTGTTCCTCTGGTGTGGGACTGGTGGTGTCTGCCTGGGCAGCATCACCTAGATGAGATTAGCTAGATGCGTGACATCTGCATTACATTTTGTTTCATGATGTGAGCAGGTTGACTTTATGATTTAACGCTTTGGTGAGCGAGACATGGCCAGGAGTGAGTCTCTTCCATCAGCTGCACCAGGAGAAAAGGAGGGAGGAAGGAAAAGCAGTGGGTTTGGAAACCTGTCTCAGTATTTCATCCTTAGCCCCACGAAGGGGAGAAGTGGATACACATTTTAGGGAGCTTAAATGAGGTTGCTGGGAAATAAGTGAGTGTTGATTTGCAGAGAGTGCTTCCTTGGCATCAGTGTAAGTCATGCACTCAATCACAGGAGCTTGTCCCTGTTAACCGCAGTGATTCTCGGAGAGGGCGACTATCACAAATGGGACAGTTGCAATTATCTGAAGAGATTTCCCACCCTGGGCCCAGCATCTGTTTCTTTTCACAAATATGTTCTCTGTCTGCCTGAAACAATGACAGTTCATCCTTTTCTGAAACATAATAATCTAGTTCCTTGCTTCTTCACTGATGTGCACAGGGCACCTACGTCTACACAAGTTCATTTCTCTGAGGGTGTTTGTTGTCCTTCTCCTTCCTTTCTGGTGAATTTACCTGGGACCAGAAGCTGGGATTGGTTCTATTCCATGCTGCCATGCTATTGAAGATGATGTTGGACAGCACTGAAGGAGGGAAGGCAAACAGGACAATTCTCTGGCTTGCAGGGGTGACAGCTGTTATTGCTGAAAAGTCTGAGTATTAAAGGCAAGCAGATTTTGCACTGCAGACAAGACCAGAGCTAAACCAATGTGGAGCTCTGTAAAGACACAGAGAGTTTGGTTTGAAGCATTTAAGCAAGGATCTAACTTTTTAATTTGCTATATAGGTTCAGATTCCTAAAACACCCAATCAGTCATTAAACATAAATCACCTGGATACTTCTCAGTTCTTGACATCCCTGGTTGCCCTAGTTTGAGTAGACATCTCAACTCAGGGTGTCCTGAAAAATGTAAAAGAAAAGTAAAATTTGGGAATTATTAGAACAGCAGAAACTTAAAATTGTCCTGGTTTCATTCCTTTGCAGTCTTTTTCCCCCTTTTTTTCCCCTGAAATCTCTTGTAACCTTTTGTTTTGTCACTGCCTGGGAATTAACAAGATCTCTAAAGAGAGATCACTGAGGGTGCCATCAAATTGCAGACCTTCTGTTTTAACAACTGTGAAAGATTTTAAGAACATATTAAACAAGTTTTGTATGAGAATTCATGTCGTTTTCCCTGCTCTTGGGGAAGGAGGTGCCTTAGGTAGCCTTTGAAACTCCTTCCATCTGCCTTTCTGGATTCTGTGATTCATGGAGCAGTGACTCATTTCTTTGTCCCTCCTGACTGGCTATAAAGTTCCTGATCCTTTTCAGGATACTGTGATTTCTACAGCACACGGGACCTTACCTCGCCCCTTGCAGATCTGTGTCCCTGCCAGAGTCAGGCAAGAGCTCGCCACGGGTCCCTGGGCTTTTGCAGTGCACAGTACTTGTTTGAGAGAAAAGCAAGTGGAAAAAAAACATAAACAATTTAAACACAACTAATTTACTGGATAGTACCCATTGGTTACTTGACGTCTTAAAATCAGATTTTCCTCAGTGCTCAGTTCTGTAGTGGGGCATTTTATCTGTTCTTGAGTGAGCCTCAACCAAGAGTTTGTGTCTCCATGGCCCCAAAGACAGCTCTGTGAAAACACTAGTTTGGTCTGAAAATTAAGTTTATTAGCCAGGTGTAGTGCCTGAGCTAATAAGCCATCCTTTCATTAGGAGACAGCTTTTCTACTTCTGTATAGTGACAAATAAAATAGGATTGTGCTGTTCACCTCTGGATCTTAGAACACCTTCATAATTTTGGTTTTTAGGCTCTTTGATGCTAAACAACAGCATAAATAATTTTACAGTGGAGCAAAAGAAAACTTCCAGATTTATGTATTTTCCCAGTGACATATGTCTGTTACCTTATGGAGTTTCCAGGCTCCCAAAGATATAATGATTGATTATATTTAGGCAACAGATTTCTTTCAAAACATCACAATGTCAGACATATTCATATTTAAAGGTTCACATTTTTCTCATATTTTTCTCTATAATGTAAATGGTTTTCAGTCATAACAGTTGCTTTGATAAGAGCATAAGATAACTTTAGAATAAAATTTATCTTTTAAAATTTTTTTTTAAAGACACAACCCACATTTTAGTGCCTTTTGTAAAAAAATGAAATTTCTTCATTTGAGAAAAGAGAAGGTTGGTAACTGTTTGTCCATTAACATTTAAAGCAGATGAATATTTTTCTGGTTTAAACAGGTCAGTATATGGAAGTCTGATAGAATTTTATTTCTAAATGAGCAGTTTTTGTCTTGTTTTTATTTGTAATAGCAAACCTCCTGAAACACAGAGCTTTCATGTCCATATGCATGTGCTGTGGGCTCAGCCCTTGCCTTGCACCCGGTGTTCCATAAAGGTAACATAAACTTTGTTCACCTCTTTGACTGCAGCTTGTGAAGCTGGGTACCAGCAGCAACCTTGCCCCTTTCCCCTCTATACTTGCCCAGATGTACCCTGGAATTTGCAATCCCTCAGGCAGCTGGTCGAACTGCACTTCCTTCTGGCCACCCTTCCCTGCCAGGTGTACCAAGGATTAGTTTAAAAACGCCTTGGAAATGTCAGCACCAGCTGTAGGTGCACCTCCAGCTACAATACACGCACATCTTTCCCTAATTTTGTTTTCTTGTTCTGACTCTGGGATGGTGGAGAGTCAAAAAGTGTTGATGCTTTCTTAGGGAGCGAGGACAGCACCTTTTAAAGTAGGGATCTCATCAGTATTGGAGGGGTGCACTGATGAATCTAAACCGGTTCATATAAAAGCTGGTTTTGTTCATTTAAAGTCTTAGGTGCACACAAATTTGTAGGTGAATTCTTAGTACATCACCAGTTACTGGCTGTGGCCCAGCTACATGCAGTCTGCTTTTGGTGAGTTAATTAATTTGCTGTTCTTCCTGATGATGTCAGAAATGCTAAATAGACCTTCTCTGCTTATTTTGGCTGTAGCACAACTTAAAAACGGCCGTCTATAGCTCTGTTGCTTTGCATTTTTCTGCCTGTGGGTTTCTGAGATGACAGATGTGCAGGAGTCTCAGAGCAAGTGCCCTGCTCACGATCTAACTCAGCTCTTTTTGTGAGTGCAGGTGGTCTGCTTGTACCTGATCAAATATATGCAGGCACTTCACCAAGGCAGTGGATCATGTCCATACTTTCAGGTAAGCCATGCACTCTTAAATCTTCCAGTGTTGAGAGATTTGCTTGTAAAGTAAGTGAAACTTGCACTTAGCAGCAGTCTGAAGTAATTTGTGTGCTGCCTAACATTTGTACCACGCATGACTGTGACTTACACTGCCCCTTTTTGTGTCCTGCTGCATCCCTGTCTCAGCAGAGCATGGTTGTGATCCTTGTTGTAATATAGAACATCCTTTCCCATCAGTGGCAGCATCTCCTAATTCCAACACACATTTTGGCAACTGGATGTGAGCTGGAGGAGGTTGAAGAAGCCAACCTGTACTTAGACACGGTTGTACCAATGGATTTGTGCCAATAACAATCTCTGCAGAGCTGCGGGACTTTGTAGCTGGACATGAAGTTGGAGCACTCAGCTGAGTATTGCAGCAGATTTCTGCAAAACATGGTTGGGAACAGGATGGAAATGAGCTCCAACACCACTATTTTGCACTGACACAAGCAAACACAATGTGGTTTATATTTACCTTGATGCTGTGTTGGGAGCAGTGCCGGACCACAGTATCAGAGAGCCATAAGCATCTCTTTAACCCCATCCTGCCAACTTTCAGCCTCCCTGGTTACTTTTTGCTCAGTCAAAAGAAAGAATGAACACTCTGAGAGGCCAGGTTTTCAACCACTAGCTTTCTTTCTCTCTTCCCATAGACAAACCCAGGCCATTGGATCCATTCACTTTGTTCTATGTGTATGGGAGGAAGAATTTTTTGATGCAAATATTAACAAGGTTTCACATTTCTATCGTTTCTCTCCTGAACAAATGTATTCCTTTTCACTACAATCTTTCCCTGGCTTCACATATTGTATTTTCAAGGACACAGAGATAACTGTTTGGTTTTTGTTTTCTTTTGTTCTTCTGAAAGGGAGGATTGTCAGTTCTTTGTATAACTGCAATGCTGCTTCTAATGCTGCCAGCCAGAAACAGGAAGGTGCATTGAAAGGCACCTGGAGAGTTTGGGTGACCACGATGAACAGATTTTTTGGTTGAAACGTCACACTGATTTTTGGGGTTAAAGATTTTTCTTTGAGTGTGTGATGAGGCAGGAATTCTGCAGGCAGCATTTGTTAAGAGGTGCTGTTAACCTGAGCTGCTTCTGCCCAGCTTGCAGGGTCAGAAGTTGCATTGCAGGACTGTCATGTCATTTAAAACAGCATTAATTCTCCCTAGTGTATCATAGGTACTTTCCTCTTACCTCCTGACTCCTTGCATCCCTCCTGTTACTGCAGAAGATGTTTTTATTTCACTGTGCAGTGCTGGTACCGTCAGTTGGTAGCTCCTAGAAAACCTGGAATTTCTAACACAGCTTCTGGCCTTTCATAAACATATTCTCAGAGACACTTGAGTGTCACTGCATTCATTATGTTATTAGTGAATGACATAAAGAGGAACTATGGAGTCTATTGTGATATTCATTTTGAAAGGAAAATATAATTAATAGGGAAGATACAAAGAAATATTAAGAAAAGAGGAATTTTTCATGAAGTGTGTGTATGCACCTATTTTTATCCCTGGTTCATGAGGAAAAGTTGTTGTCATTCCTGGTCACAGGTATGTAGTTATGTTGGTATTTGTGTGCACTTGTAGTACAGGAAGAAACTTGCTTTCCATTGCAGCGCTAGAAAAACAGTTATTGATCACAGAGTGGGGGAGACTTTAGGTGGTAAAAACAATCTGTAAAACTGAATGATAAAGATAGGTCAAAAGGATATTTTGAGATAAAGGATGAAAATGAGCTTTCAGAAAAGCATCACATTCTTTTTTCCAGCTAATTTCAAACACTGCTTGGAAATGAATTGTCAGCCATGTCCTGGGCTGCGTCCAAATCAGTGTGACAGGAAAATTGAGGGAGGTGGTTGTCCCCCTCTGCTCCCCTTCTGTGAGACCCTTCTGGCAGTGTTGCTCTGGGGCCTCAACATACGGGAGGACATGGAGCTGCTGGGGTGAGTCCTCAGGAGGTCACGGAGATGCTCTGGGGGCTGGAGCTCCTCTGCTCCTCTGCTCAGGCTGGGAGAGCTGTAGGTGTTCCTGGAGAAGGCTCCAGAGAGACCTGACAGCCCCTTCCAGTGCCCAAAGGGGCTCCAGGAGAGCTGGAGAGGGACTGGGGACAAGGGCTGGAGGGACAGGACACAGGGAATGGCTCCCACTGCCAGAGGGCAGGGATGGATGGGATATTGGGAAGAAATTGTTCCCTGTGAGGGTGGGCAGGCCCTGGCACAGGGTGCCCAGAGAAGCTGTGGCTGCCCCTGGATCCCTGGCAGTGTCCAAGGCCAGGCTGGGCACTGGGGCTTGGAGCAGCCTGGGACAGTGGGAGGTGTCCCTGCCATGGCAGGGGTGGCACTGGATGGGCTTTAAGGTCCATGCCGTTCCATGCCATGCCATGCCATTCTGGGATTCCATGTTTCTGTGTGTGGAAATTCTCTACTCATCTCTTTGAATCAGTTATGCACCTAACCTCTTTGAAAATTTGGTCTGAAGCTAAAATAAAGTAGATTTATTAAAAACACAAGAGTTTTATAATTCTGTTTATAATTTCTGAAATGTCTACCTCTAAGTCAGTTTGCAAACACTGAAAACTTTTAATCAGTCCTTGTCTTCCTTTTCCAGCTGATTTTAGCAAGACTGACTTTAGGAATGAATTATTATCCATGATGATGATGATGATGATGATGATTATTATTTTTGTTATCCGTTGGTCTGGCCCTCTCAGTTGTTTCCTGTGGTCTTATGCAGTCTTGTGCATTCCCAAGTAAATATGAGCAATATCTTCAATGCATGTAGTGTTAGTGAAGATGGAAAACAGATACAGTGTTTGAAATTCTGACTAGATCCACTCTATTGATCCAGGTAAAACCTGGTGATTAAGAGCACAGTTCACTGTCCTCTCTCACATTCTTGATTCTGATTTTATTGCTGGTTTCTAAAATTACATTAGGGACAGAATAATGTCAAAAAAAGCTTTTCTCGTGTGTTGTCTCTTCAAAAAATGAATTAAAATTTTTTTGAAGCTTCAGACTTTTCTATGGTTTTAGGGTGGTAAAGTTATTTGAAAAGTTTTTCTCAAAATGTATTTATTGAGTGTTTTTACTGCTGTGATGAACCACAGTGACAAAAGCGTACAGATGTTATTGTCTCCATTTTTTTTTTTTGAATTTTCAATGTAGGTTTGGTGGATTTAAAAAAATTTTTATGGAACTATTTGTATCATGCAAAAGCCCATCAGAACTTTGTACAAATAACCAAAATAAATAGAAGGCTTGCTTTAGGGTGTAGGTAGGTGAGTGCAGGGGAGTACAAATGCATATAATGTCCTTTTATAGTTTAAAATGATAACTCTAGATCCAAAAGTTAGATGTGCTTTATTTTCTCATGCTGTTAACTTTCTTCTGCCATAGAAATCACAAATGGCTATTCAGTTGAACCACTAAAGAATAACATTTTCCTTTTTATCATCTTGTTTTGATGCTGTGTTGGCTCTCTTGGAATCATATTCTATTTGATCTTTTTCCTTGTCCTACCCATACTTTACACCTACAAATAGTGGGAGAGAGAGTAGAGACAGAAGTGAGTTCAGTGAGGAATCGGAACTATGGAACAAGTTACTGTAAAGAAAATGAGGAGAAAGGGAGTAAATAAGCCAGAGAGACGCAGTTTTAAAATCTATTGAATATAGATGCAGCTGTGATGAAGACTAAATAAAATGTTGACACTTAAACTGCCTCAGCAGGCCACAGGACAGCTCATTTTTGATCCTAAACGTGACAAATGACACCATGTTGGCAATTCTGGAACCCTCTGGAACCAACTCTGTGTCTGTGCAGTGTTTTTTCCCGTGGTCTGAATGACTTTTTGACTGGAGAGCATTGTGCCACGTGCGTAGGTAAGGTTGCTCAGCTTGGGTTTGCCAAGCTGAAAGCCTTGCCAAGGTTGAGAGGTACCTTGAAGGGCTTCCCACGGAGCCCCTCTGAACTGGGCTGTGTCCTTGTGCTGCTGGCTCTGAACTGGCTTGTCTGAGACAACACACACAGAGCTCCTGAGGCACCTGAGCTTGCAATTCGCTGTACAGAAATCAGTAACATTTGCAGCTACTGCAGGACAGAATAGCTTTTTATTGCTTCGAGGTTCCAAACCACCTTTTCAAGATAAGGAGTTGGATTTAGAAAAAGTCTGTTTTAGAATGGAGGTAGTTTTAACTATGCTGGACCTTTGCTGCCTGCAACTCAGAGAAGCTCTACAAGACCAGTAAGATGTGATTGCATTTTATGGAAGGAAAGTGTCACAACTCCCCAGTGTTTGCTAGTAGAGGTTATAACTCTGTAATGGGCTGTAACAAGCAGATTTGAAGCCTTTATTCTCCCACATGCAAGTTTAAGTGTATGTAAGGGCAGATATTGTACTTTCTAAAGTCTGGAGATAAGCTGTTGTGCAGGTTTATTTTTTTCTCCAATGATTTCTTTCAAGGTTGCTCAGGCTCTTATGTAGGAGTCACTGCTTGGTATCACATGCTTCTGGATAATACCTGAATGGCTGCAGTTGGACTTCAGTGATCCTTGTGGCTCTCATCCAACTCAGGATATTCTATGATTTTTGAAAATTGTCTCAGTCTGTGAAAGTGGAGACATGAAAAACAAATTACAGTTATGATAATGAATACAACCTATTCCCATTTCAGTGACACAAAAAA
>VZTJ01005795.1:0-56371 GCA_013397795.1 Orthonyx spaldingii | reverse complement strand
TCCTCTCCTCTCCTCTCCTCTCCTCTCCCCAGATTAATAATAATAACATTATCAACAACAACAATAATAATAGTGTTGATAAACCTGACACACAGCTGTTGGTTGTATAGTGCTTTAGTAGGTATTTATATCTAAGCAGAGACTTGTGTGATCAAGAGTAACTAATTTCTTTGGGAGTTTGTTGGATTCTCTTACCTGCCTTGGTTCTGAATTTGCAAGGTTCAGGCCAAAACCCATTGCTGTGTCTGAAGGTTTAGCACAAAGGTTCTTAAACAAGGGCACAATCATGTGTTTCATTTAGGCAACTGTCAGGGCATTTGCTGACATATCACAGTTTGTACACAGTCTGCACATGAAAAAGAAATGCCTGACTTTTATATGTATTTCATGATTCTTCGCTATCCTCCAAAATATTAGTTAAATGGCTTAGTCCTACAGTGTCTGTTCTTTTGTACTGATTGCAATGGAAATAAGGAAGGAATGAAAAATATTTTTTCAGAAAACTTTGAATTTCACATAATTATTTCTAGTTAAAATATATGGAGTAGAACTATGCATGGCTCACAAAATTTAGGTAGGCATTTGCCAACCTTCTCTTTCCTAATTTGCTCTTCTTCCAGACAGCAGTTTCAGTTGGGATCATTGGTACAATTGGTTCAGATGATGTCCAGATGCATATGTGGGTACATTCCCCTCGAACTCACTTGCCCAAAGGGGAGCAAAAATCAACATTTCTCACTTTGGATTATGTATGAAGTAGGGATGGAGAATGAATAGAAAATGGCCTCTGCCTGCAAAAGGATTGTAAATAAAGCATTGCCTGTGGATCCATGTAGATAAATGAACATTCCCACATGCAGTCACCTGTTTCTTCCATTTCTTCTGTTACAGAACCCCCAGATTGTATTCCATTTCCATATTGAATGCAAGAGCTTCAATATTCAGTCATTTTTGTATGTTTTATGAAAGCTGTGAGTATTTTTCTTTGTTCTTTTTCTTTATGAAGAACTCCTGATGTAGTTGTGCTTTTATAACTATTACGTTGGATGCATTGAAGGAATGTGTAAGATATAAAGTCCTGAGTTCACAGGACTATATTTACCTTGTACTGTCTACACCAGGAATTACCTGTTCTGTTATGGCACAGGGTGTGTTTCTCTGCCCAAACAACTTACAAATTAAGTTGAAACTTGAGATTTTTGCTGGCAGCAGCACAGCCTGGTATCTGAGCAGTTCTGTTCTACATATTTCCTGAATGTTTAAGGGTAAATCTATAAAAATTGGAGGTATATAAATCTGCCAGGTGTGTTCCAAAGCCGTAATCATTCTTTGAAATAAATCCTCAGATATACATCTGCTTCTTTTAAATATCACACTTCTAAAAACACAGTAAAAACTATAACATCAGTGGGCTGATGGTGTACAGTAGATACAGCAGATGTTAGTAGTGTTTTGCCTAAAGCTGGAGGATAGCCCATGTGCAGAAATGTGATTCGGTGTATTTTTAACTGACTAATACTTCATTAAAAGCAAGTCTATTGCCCAAGAGATGTATACTTCACAGTACTTTTAGAAATAAACATCTTTAAAAAATTATGCTCTTTCAAGGCCCTCTCCTTTTATGTCTAAGAAACACATGTTTAGACAAAATCACACTGAAATATTTGAACAGAATTACATATTCCTGCTGCCTGGGTATGTTTTTTAAAAAATGTAGCATTTCTCCAGGTTCCTTCATCCTGAGACTGGTGGCGATTGCTCGTGGAAGGGAAGCTCTGTTTAATGAGGCTGGTCTGGAGCACCTCTGGGTGACATGGCAGCTTGGTCTCCAGTGGCACCAGGTGCAGCATTCCTGGAGTAGCTGTGCAGGGGGGAGGGATGCTCTGGCCACCTCAGGAAGGGGGTCAGGTGTGCAGTCAGGGCATTTGTCACTGTGCTACAGTGTCTCTGAGTTTCACACAACCCAGGAATCAAAACAGGAGCAGTCATAGCTGTTTTCTTTACAGGCAGTAGTTTATTAAGTGGTGATACAACGGGGTTTGTGGTAAGACATTACCAAGGCTGTAATTCCAGGATGTAGTTATTAGTGGAGATTACATTAGCTTTGCAATGGAGTTCCATGCAGATGAAACATAAATACCCACAAACTCCTGGTACCAGGAAATGGAAAGAAGATAAAGTGCCACAAATGATGACTCTTTATTTCTCCAGGTTCTTTTAAAGTACCAATAGATAAGTGCTTTACAAGATGAGGATTGCAAAACAGATTCTGTTCCTGATGATTGTTTTATCTGCCAAAGAATTATGCCTGGTTTATGCTTGCTCCGCTAGCATAGGTTATTTCAAGAGGAAGCTTGTGTGCTATCAGCTTCTGTAGAGACATAAGGAATGCACGTGAGTGTAAATGTATTCCAGATACCAGGGATGTTTCTTGTTTTGTTTCAGTCTGGTTTGTTGCTCTTGGTTTTTGTTTTGTTTTTTGTTTTTCACAGAAAATGGTAGCTTAGGGCTCTATAGAGACTATTCCTGTGGTTTTGCAGAAGATTGCACAATATGGTCTGACTTTCCCAAGTCACTAGGATTTTTAAGATGAGAGTTTACCATATCTTCCAACATCTCAACCTGCAAGACAAATATGGAATTGTTCTTTTTTTATTAAATATACTGATTTTGTTTATAAAAAGAGAAAAACTGTACAGTGGTTAATGTCAGCTAGATATCACTGAAGACTGATCAGGAAGGCTTATTTTCTTGGAAAAAGTCTGGCTATCAAAAATGCAAACACAAGCACCAAAGCATTCTTTTCTCAATTCAGCTATCTGAAATTTAACACTTTACATATTCATTGGCTGCAATATGGCATAGGACTATTGATTGTTTAAGACATTGTTCCTAAGGAAGTGTCTATTTAATTTTTGAGGTTACAAGATTTGTTCTCTGCCAACATTTCATTTGGTGAAATTTATATTTTAATTAGGGGAAAATATTCCCACCCCCCCACCCCCCCCAACAGTAATTGAAGTTAGATTTAGGAAATTGTTTAAAAATTGAAGAGTAGCTAGATGAATACAGTAAATTATGATATGCTAAATTCACTTGTTCACATGCTCAGCTTTTCAATTTATATATATTCTACTTGTTTAAAAATAGAAAAGGCATAAAAAGAACAACCCTCATTTAAGAAAATAAATGTAAAGAATGTTAGTAAGTTTTAATTTTGTAGAAGTTACTTTTCTATAATACGGATTTAAAAAAATCAGCCTTAGTCATACCTAATAAGGTTTTAGAGTGACCAGAAGAGGAATGTACTGAAAACACCCAAATAAAGTTTTAAGAGTGTGACAGTGAAAGGATACTGCAGGCATAATACACAGCACATGAAGACCTGAAGGCCAGGACTGACATTTATTCTTTCCCAGAGCAGTGAGGGATGTACAGGTCAGATTTATGTGCTTGAAGTTGTTTACTCCATGACTAAGCACTCCATGACTAAGCAATGAAATTATGAGAAAATACACTTGCTGCATTTTGGTGCTCCTTTTTCCTTGCCTTTTCCCCTTCCTTTCTTATTTTCTTTTTTCCTCCCCAGCTTTTTGAAGAGGTGAAGGTTAATCTTTATATCTGGCTTAGATTGGTTTCTTTCATACCTGGGTTTAGGATGGCTATCCCTCCCTAGGGATACTCATTCTAATCAGCAATGAGAGACATCATCCAATCTTGTTAGAAACCCATTATCCATCTCCATTGAAAGCTTGTTCTTCCTGCTGGATGTTGCTTAATTACTCTGTTTCACAAAGACCCTTTGGCGCAGACCAAGGGCTGTGATGCTAAAATGGTGAAGTTAATAATTCCAGTTTTTGAGACACTGCAGATGTTCCTCTCAGATTACCTGGAATCCTCTCAAGTTTTTATTAAATAATAGGATAATTTGGTGACTGATGTCACTGGTCTCATTGATGGCAGAGAATTCAGCTGGGCTGAGGGATCGTGTGAGCAGCATGAAGTGTGGCTGTGTGCCGGGTTTTCCAGGCTGGTGTGTATGGATATGGATGTGGGTATGGATATGGATATGGATGTGGATGTGGATGTGGATGTGGATGTGGATGTGGATGTGGATGTGGATGTGGATGTGGATGTAGATGTCGGTGTGGATGTGCATGTGGTGATTTCATCTGAGACATCTCACCTCAGGGCACTGTAAGAACAGGAAAAATGAAACTGGAAATGGGCTGCAGTAAAGTGCTAGTAGATGTTCCTCCTGCAAAAGTTCAGGGAGGTCTTTGCCTGGATCTAACCTTAAGAAGAGACCTTAAGAGTTTGAGTAATTTTTGAATTTTTGAACAAAAATCTGCCAGTAACAAGTGAATATCACTGGTGTTCAATGTATTTCTGACAATTTCAATGCAATCTGAGTTAAATCAAGGGAACAACAAAACAGCAAAGCTTGTCCTCAATTGCAAAAAGGGCACAAAGTCTGCAGAATGCACCCCTTGCTGCTACCACTGAAGGTTTTAGGGGGAAAGAATTATGATCACAGCTCTCTTGTTTCCTTTCAGCACAAGACAAAGTGTTTCTTTTTCTTTTCAGAAATCTTTAATGAAACTGAAGCAGCTGAAATGAATTCTGAGAAAAATTTGCCAAATGAGGAAGCTAAAGCAGGTCAGTGCTTTTTAACAGTATTGTAATGACAGACACTCAAATAGAAATTTGTTCAATGCCCTGTTCTGTTTGTGCTGATTTGAACCCTGATGCCCATTTGCCTGGAGAACTTTCAGGATAAAAGACATTTTAAAGTATAATTTTGTCATTTGAAGCCAATTCAGATTGAGTGAAAGACTGAAAAGTCACTGCAATGAGAACCTCTATGCCCCTCCAATAAGTGCTCTAATCACCCAGTCTGTGATTGTGTCACTCTCTCTGCTCACAGCCAAATAAATGGCAAAAATTCTTCTGGGTTCTGTAGGAATATGGTGCTTTTTAACCTGACCTTTTTACTGATTAAAACCAAAGAAAACGTTATGCAGCAACAGGGGTTTATATGAACTTGATTGAAAATGGGGTGCAAGATAGTACCGGGTGATTGAAATTAGTCCGTATTTAAAAATCAACTACCAAGAGTAGTTACAGTTCTGTTCAGAGCATCTTTCACAAACTATGAGAAATTTCAATTAAATTAATCATCAATTAATAAGTACTGTCTAGAAGGTAGCACTGTCTCTATTCCATGTGTCTCGAAATTCATTAAACAATGGAAAAGCCTCTACTCAGATAATTTGATGATGAGATAAAATCCACAGAAAACTGAATCTGCAGAAACGATCCTCAAATTAGTCTTTCTAGAAGTAACTATCCCTCCTTTCACCAAGAAAAAGAGAATGAAAACCCCCCATGCCTTGAGGTAGAAAATACCTTCTCTGGATCAACCATCAGGAACTGGTTTTAGCCTTACATACCAACCAAAATTGTAACATGCTGCTGGCGTAGTAGAAGAAACTGAAAAATGAGAAAATAATGTATTTGTGATCCCAGGGTTTTTCTGACAGGTCCCAGAGAAATTGGTGAATTTCCTAATGGTGACAAACTCACTGTCAAGCAGATATTTTGTGTTGGTTTACTCAGTGATTATGAAAACTTCCAGTTTGTCTGTGAATGAGTCACAGCTCTCAAGGAGATTTCTTGACAGTCAAAGGCTTGACTGTTTTAGTTGTCAGCAGAGAGAATCGTTATTAAATTCTCTGGACAGACACACAATGGTATTAATGTGAGACATTATTCCTTGGGGGCTAATGCCCAGTGGAGCTTCAGAGTAAGGAATTCCCCGAATCCAGAAGGAAATGTGGGAGAAACTCTTGATATTCTAGAGAAAAATAAAAGTCAGAAGTACTGTTTGACATCTACTCAGCACTGATTTGTGACATAGAAAGACATTCAATATTTTAATAAAATAATAATAATTATTATTATTACTATTATTATTATTATTGTTATTTTCTTCCAGAAACCTTTCTAGCCAAATAAATGATACTTTCTCATTTTAGTAATTTGATGGATCATTGACCACTGGTCTTTTAAAATGATAAAATGTTATGAGTGGCAAAATTTTAGGTGATTGAATATGTTTAGACATACTAACCTTATTTAAGCATTAATTTCTGCAGCATTGGCAGATAATAGACTTTTGCTCCCATATAATCTTCATTGTGAGACAATTTAAACTCCCCAGGAGCTGTTTTTATTTTTGTGGTGTACAAGATAAATTACTACAATCAAACTAGCAGGAAACCAATTACATTATGCATATGTATGAAAGCAGTTAAAAATATCCAAATAAACGTTTAAAATTTTTCTTTCATTTGGTAGTTAGTATTCTGGAAGTGGCCGAAGAGAAGGTTTTTATTGAATATCATACAAGTGAAACGAGTTTCAGTTTCTGTCCTGTTTAAGAAACTGTTAATTGTTATTCTCTCTTTATTTTTACTTTTTACAATTTTATATAGTCTTTGCAATACAAAAAGAACATCAAAGTTTCTGAGATTCCAACTTACATAACTGAAATGCTGATTATGAGCAAGAAAGGAAGATTTGGAAGTCGGCCCAACAATGGTTTAAATACCTGAAGAAAAGTCACAGATACCCTGATTTGTTCATTGTAATGGTGACTGTTCATCTGTTTTTAATGTCTGTCTGGGTAGGGGAAAGGAAGGAAGGGCAGGAAGAAAAAGGAAAAGGTGGGCAGGTTTTGAGCCAGTGTTTTAAAATCAGTTCTCAGCACCTCTTTTCAGGCCCCAAAATTATGTTTTTGCTGTACTACTTTAATTTTCGTCTGTTCCCTGTATGTTTATGTCTCTTTTCTTAAAAAATGATTGCTTGCCAAAATTTAAAAAATATTATGTTAGATAGACTATGAGGAAAAGTTTATGTTTGAAGGAGTGATAACTATTCAAGGTATCTATCTTTGATATGAAAATCTTCAAAATTAGAGGAAAAAAATATGTGAAAAAATGATATCACTTTCACACACAAAATCTTTTTATCCCTTATTCTTTTTTCAAATTCTAAAAATCCCACTCTCCACATTTTATGGCAGCAAGCTTGACATCATAATTTTGTACTATACTGAAAGAATAATATATTCTATTCTTTTAAATTTAGTATCTTTTAACTTTTTCCAAAGCCTTGTGCTACTAGCATTTATTATTTTGGGTACTGATCTACATGCATACTTGCCACAGTGTTACTGTGGTAAATACCTCATGCTGCGTAATTCATGCACAGTGCAGTACTGGGTAATTAATACAAAACTTACTTTCCTTCTCTTATCAGCAGAAATCTATTATAAGTACATTGTGGCAATTTGCAAAATCCAAAATGTACTCATGTTTATTAAGAAACACAGTTTCCTCACATTATCTCTAAAATTAGTTGCAGTTCATCCTCATGGTGCTGTGAACCTTGAGCACATCCTCAAGACGTGCTGAATTTAAATCACTGGGTGATTGAAAAAAACCATGTATCCAACACTGGGTATTATTTCTGGCCAGAGGTTTGGAAATAATTAAAACATATTCAACTTGTTATTTCTGTTAGTGCAAGATATGCTGTTTTTTCAGCTGTTCCAGAGGCAGCATCTATAGCCCTAGCTTCTCTGAGCTATCATAAATTATATAGTCCTTACGTTGTTTGATCAGCTAGTCTAGGGAGGTTTCTCTTTTTTTTTTTTCACCCATGTGATATTCTGAAAAGATTATTGATACACTTTGGTCTCTTGCTGTAGTGTTAGGGTTTTTTTTGTTTGTTTGTTTGTTTGGTTTTTTTTGTTTGTTTTTTTACAATGAAGTGTCCTGATTTTTTTTAAATGATCTGGTTTTGTTTTTTTTTTATAGTGAAGTGAAAAGCATGATCCCTCCTATCACATGTGCCTAATCTAGTATTGTTCACAACTGGGAGTGATAGATATACTGTTTATAACAAAACCAAAACTATCAAGAAGTAAAGCAGGAGGTTGTTAAAAGAAACCACCACAGTACGGTGAAAACCTCTGAAACTGTAGAATACTGGGAAAAGAGCTGGCTGCTGCTGAATATCTAGAGACTGGTGAGGCAGAAAAAGGAAAATCTTTGGTTCTCAGTGGAAGCCGAGTTCCTGTACTGAATGGTCTCTGTACGTCTTGTGTTTCTCACCTTGCGTCGTTGCTGGCTGACATCAGGCAAGAAAACGTAAATGAGCTGTTGCCCATGGAAAATACAGCCAGGTACATCCAACTTTGTTCTATTTAAATGGTGCCAGGGCACTGGTCTTGAGACCAAGGGGTCAAGTGGAAGACAAATTGTTACAGGTATTTCTTAGAGCAGCTTTCTGTGGCCATGGGATCTGGAGGCAAAGATGGAGCCTTCATGCTCACGGGTTTTGCTGGTAAAGGAATTCTAAGTGAATACTGTGAAAATGGCCAGAAAAATGCAGGCAATGGCTGTAACAAACTGATAGTGGGAGAAATGTGCTCCATCAGGGCAGCAGGTTTGCCTCATCATCCCCTCTTGATGTTCCCCTGCCATCACATTAACCTTGTGGTTCACCAGCCCTTGCTGTTCATCTCTGGGAACATCAGCTGGGCACAGAACTCCTCAGCTGCAACTTATTCCCACATTAGACTAAGAACAGTTGCTGCAGGAGGAATGCTCCTTTTATCTTTACTAATCAAGCAGGATGTTCATCCAGCTCCAGTTTAATTCTGTTTCTCAAGCCCTATAAGAGGGAATTTGGACAGAGTCTACAAGCTTTGGAACTGAAATGCTGTGTGAGCCTTCCTCCAAACGCCACGGACGGATAAGGAGGGAAGAAGAATTTTGCTGTTGTTTTTAAATATTAAGGGGGTTTATTTTTTTCAGAAGTATTGTCCTGCCATGAAAGCCTATCTTTCATGGTTTTAAAATTCAGAGCTTTATAAGTCATATGTAAAAAATCCTGTCTATAGAGGAGTGCCTTGGGCAGGTAAGAAGTGGCACAGGAATTGTTCATACAGCAAAACATGCAAAGAAGTCTATGAAAGTAGGAAAAATGAATCCTGCGTTAGTAAAATATGCAGTGTTTCCCTTGTTTTCCCACAGGGCAATGCCATGTGCTGCCATTTGCATTTCCCCAATAGTGAAGCCACAGCCATGTAAAATTAATGAGAGTGTACAGAGTGTGTTTAACAAACGCTGACACATACCCTGTGGTGACTTGGCATCCAGCATTTTGCTTGGAATTGATAGAGATGTGCAGAGCTTACTGGGGAAAAAGAACTGCACAGCATCTGTAAGTAAATGAACATGTCCCCACAGTCCAGCAGGCACTGGACAGGTCTGGAGCTGTCACACACTGCAGGACACCCAGACCAGCAGGCAAAACATGCATCCAATACATGTCCCCTGTGGCAGGGCCTGGTGAGTCATGTTTGCTTGGGAATGGGACTATTCAGTCCGTTCTGAAAGCCTCTAAAACCTTTTGTCCAACCTCTGTGGAGCTTCTCTTTGCTGTCAGGGTTTTGGCAAGAGCAGAGCACACAGTTCTCATTCAGTTGCCTTAAGTGCAACTAACTGCACAACTCCCTGTTCTGTAGTCTCCTAGAGTTATTCACACCAATACCTTGACATTTTTTTATGACTTACATATAAAATACTTAATGAAGTATTCAGTCTGACAAAGCATTAAGATGGCACAAAGCATTAATGCTATTAATCTCTTATTCTTACTTGTCCTGGTATGCTATATTCAACAGTCAGATTCCTTCACGCATTTGAATTTTTCCAAGTTATCCCACAACATTGTGCACAGGCCTGTGTATACTGTGATACTTAACCGTGAAGTGAGGAAGAGAAAGTTCCCCTCTTTTTTCTTTTTTTTCCCCCTACAAACAGCATTTTTGTGAGGCACGTCTGGTACATACACAACCCTAGGTCATGGCAGTAATTATGGGATAGGACTCTGAGCAACGTGGCCCAGTGAAGGGTGTCCCAGTGCATGGCAGGGGATGGAATGAGATGGGCTTTGGGGGCCCTTCCAACCCAAACCATCTGTGGTTCTGTGCTTCTGTAACCAATGCATTGAACATGTGGCAGGGTAATAACTCAATGCAGTAAACAGGACATGCTGATTTTTTTAGACTGCTTTGAGCTTGTGCTTCAGAGGAGAGATGGAAGCTTTCAGGAAAACTCTGCATGTGGTTGGTAAATCCTGAAGACTCTCTCATGACTCCTGTTTTCTATTAGATATCCTTGTCAGTCCATCACATTGTGTTCATTTATGCTCTCAGTCCTGTTCTTACTTTTTGGCATAGCTGAAGGAAGAGTTGTTCTCGATAGCATTCATAGAGTTCCAGAATCCCAAAACGGTTTGGGTTGGGAGGGACCTCAGAGCCCATCCAGTGCCACCCCTGCCACGGCAGGGACACCTCCCACTGTCCCAGGCTGCTCCAAGCCCCAGTGCCCAGCCTGGCCTTGGACACTGCCAGGGAATCCAGGGGCAGCCACAGCTTCTCTGGGCACCCTGTGCCAGGGCCTGCCCACCCTCCCAGGGAACAATTCCTGCCCAATCTCCCATCCATCCCTGCCCTCTGGCAGTGGGAGCCATTCCCTGTGTCCTGTCCCTGCAGCCCTTGGCAATTGTCTCTCTCCATCTTTCCTGTAACCCTTTCAGGTACTGGAAAGCCAAAATTAGGTTACCGTAAAGATTCTCTTTTCCAGGATGAACAAATCCAGTTCTTGGCCTTTCCTCACAGGAGAGATATTCCTGCAGCTGAATCGCTCATTAGCACAGTAGTTGATTATTCCAGCTGCAGCCATTTCAACTCCACAGTAGGTTGCCTCGATTAGCAGTTTTTGCCTGAAAAAGGTGTGAACACTGGATTGTGAGAGAGAAATCACTGGACTTTTATATTAAGACATAATCTGCATTAGATGTTTTGCCCTGAGATGAGAACAACCCTCCAAAGGAAATGTCTTAAAATTTAGTCATAAAGACAGCACAAAGATTGAGATACACACCTATAATAGTAAAAGTATATTTCAAAGGAACACTCCACCTCCTGAACTAAATGGAAAACAATTCTTGAAGTAAAAGCTGAACACTTTTCAAGTTGTGCTTACTAACAAAAGGACAAAGAAGTTGCAAGGAGGCCTCTTAATGTGAAGTAAATCCCTCAGTTAGACAAACTATCACTCAATACCTCACTTGATTCATTAGCAGTCCAAAATATTGCTGTAATAATTAGAAATAAGTATGTGGTACAGCTGAAAAGGACTGCATTATGCATATGGCATCCCCTAATGGTGTAATTTTTAGGGGAGGTAACTCAGACATCCGCATCTGGTATCTTGGACACCATTGGGGATACTGCAATGATACAGTATTCAGAGTTGATGTTTCTCATCTGTTCTGATTTAGTGCTTAATGAAACCCTATATTTTAACTAGCTGCCAATCCTACTCACTAATCTAATAAAAATAATTAACTATAGCCACAGCCCTTATAATGCAAAATATTTAGAACCACCTTTTTGGTTTTTTAATGTTTATATATAATCTACATCCAATTTTCTGTTTCTGCTGTGTAGATGAGATCATGACAGAGTGTCTGGCTTTAAAGAGTTGTTTTGTCTGATACGTGATACTTTCTTCTAACTAGAGTGAGTGCTTCTCATTTTGTACTTCCAGTTACTTTTAAAATAACCACTCACTAAACATTTATCCAGTCTTTGCACAATTAAAAGAATTTGGAAGAAAAGAATCTCTGGAAAAGTGCATGTTACTCTTGCTGCTACCCATTTCTTAGAAGTGTAGCCCTCAAAGTTTTGCAAGACTGTTTTTCATGAATGCCTTAAGAATTTTTTCAGCACCAAAAGCGTACAGGATTAAGAATTCAAATACTGTATTAATTATGAAAATCTATTCATACATGCTGGGCTAATCCTATTCATTCCCCTCAGAAGCACGTACCACTTGAAAAGGTGAAGAATGAATAACATGTTTACAGCAAATGAATGCAAACTAGCTACATGAATATATTTTGGCTGCTTTCCATTCGACAAATGTTTGCACAGTCACTTGGCCTCTACAAAGCAAAAATTCAGGGAGAGAATTCTGGAAGTCGCTGCAAGGAGCAGACGTCCAGTGGTGAAGAGGAATGAATGCTCCATTTAAGTGTTTTGCCTCTTTGCAGGACAAGTTACTGTCAGGTGAACAGAAAATGAACTTGTTGCAATGAGAAGATATGACCAAAGTAACTTTTCATTATTCTAGTGTTCTTTTCTTTCATCAGGCCTGCAGTGACTTTCCTAAGTTTGGTTGCATTTCCTGTGGTCCCTGACACCTTTTTGTTATCATGGAATTTTGTTGGGATAACCCTTATCTTGTAATTCTCAGGTGTTTGGGAATGGAAGATCACTTTCCCCCATTTACAGCCAGGCAAAGATTGCAGTTGAGCTTTTAATGATTCTCTAGAAACTGCAGATAAAAATTTATGAGGTCTGCTCCTTTCCTGATGGATAGAAAGTCACTGAAACCACTTTCTCTGTGGTAAACTCAGTTGTGAGCAAGACACTCTCCTGCTTTTTATCATTCTCCAGCCAGGAGAATCAGTAACTTGCTGATCAAAGCCTGGTGACTACCTTGTAATATTTTGACATTGTGTGTATTTTGACAATAGTTGCATTTGAGTGAAGACTAGAGCTGTTGAATAGCATTTCATAATTTGTTTTTCCTACCTCCTATTGCCACATCCTTCAAACTCTCAACTCTGCCTGGAGCTGGAGAGATAGCAACCAGCAGAACAGAAAATAGACACACTGTTGAGGTGATTTAGGACCTCTTACAGACTTTCACACATTTGACTTTACTTGGAATAGTTTGACCAAAATCAGTTTAACTGTTCACAGCACATAAAATTAGCGTGTTTGGAAATGTTGAAGGAAATTAGGAGGGCAGTTCTTGAAAAGTCCTACAGATTTTTGAATTTGAATCATCTTCCCAAATGAATAACAATGATTTAACCTCACAATTATGTTTGGAGCTTTATTTGTCTGTTTCTTTTGTTTGTTTGGTTAATTGGTTAGTTGGTTTGTAGGTTTTTTGGTTTTTGTTTCTTTCCTTGACATGGAAGTAACTTCATTTTGGTATTCAGTGATTGTTAATGATAAAATATAGGGCTATAAAATCTAAGAGAAATAGTGATTCAGAAGATTGATACAAGAAATAGGCATGAAGAAATCTTATACATATTTAATTATTATTTTTCATTGCAAATTTTATTGTCGTTTTTGAATAGAGCTAAGGGCTGATGTGTTACGTATAGATCCAGTCTTATATTAACCAACTTTTAGAAATCTATTTAAATGAAATATACCTTCAAGCAGGAAATCAACCACACAAGATTGACTGTGAACTCTGTAAAGTCATTACTCTTTATATTTTGTAAAGCACATTGATCTTTCATGATAATAATTTATTTTAAGTCCAATGAGAATAAAACCAAGTCTTTAATCATGTTTGATTTTTTAAGAAAGAGGGCAAGAGAGATGAACAGGAGTTACTTTCTGAGTGGCTTTTACTCATCTAATCACACAGAGGATTACAATCCTACGCCCTGCCTCTGGCAAAAGCATCGTCATTTCAGATGAAAGAAATGTCCTGTACAAATCACACTGATAAATGTCAGTTCTGGAGTGGAATCTGGATCAGTCAGGTCAGTCAAACATGGGCAGAAGTGCCTTTAGCTTTCCCAGCACTGCTTGAGTTGCTCATCCTACTGAACACACACCCACAAACACTGCCCCGTGCATTAATCACCATTAACATCATTAACACCAAGGCCAGGACAGGGCTTGGGGCAGTCTGAGACAGTGGAAAGTGTCCCCGCCCATGGCAGGGGGTGGCACTGGATGGGCTTTAAGGTCCCTCCCAACCCAACCCAGTCTGTGACTGTGGGGTTCTAAGTGTGTCCGGTTGTTCTGGCTGGAATATCAGGACTTTCTAGTGCAGTGTTTCGAGGGATTGGTGAGTACGTGTGTGTGGGACGTAAATGCAGGTGACGTTGGGAATTGTTGACATTTTTAACAGCTTGAGAAGTTACCTTTCCCTCCTCTTTTTTAGGAGGTTTGACCAAAGCACATCTGACATATTGGTGAGGAGATTTGGACACATTGGCAAAGACAGGTATTCTGAGTGTGGAGAGCAATGAACGGTAACGGAGAGAAACACAGAACATGAATTTTTATTAGTGTGATGGCAAGACAAGGATGATTTTACCGGTTTTATTGCTTATTAGTCACGGGCAAAGAGCCAGCACCTTTTAGATGCCCCTGTGGGATGTTCTGCTCTACCCAGACATATTTAATTTTCTGCAAAAGAAATTAAGGAAGAGAATTCTCTGGAAGGGACTAAGGAAATAAAGAGCAGATCACAAGAAACATGTCTGTAGTGTGGATTTAGAAAATGAGCCACCAACATGTGAGATTAACCTCTAACCTGCTATGCATTTGTCCTGTCTTGGTTGTACAGATGTGTTAAACCTTTAAAACTGCAGTCCATTTTTACACATTGTCATGTAGCATTTTATAAGGTGACAATGTCCCAGAACGCTTCGCAGCCAGACACTGCAATACAGGGAGCTTTGGTACATGTCATCATTTCATATATAAGTCTTGAAATGCGGGAAAATTGCCGTTTGGGAAAGAGTTTGCTTCTCGTAGAGATGTATCAGCAGCAACTGGAAAGATAGATTTCATAAAAAAACCACAAGGCCTCTCAATATTGTGAGACATTTTTGTTGCTGAAAGTGGTGATTTAGCAAAACAGAAACCTTTCATGAGAAAGTGCTTGTTTCAGTTAACTTGTCAGGAAATGCTCTGGAAAACAGTGATTTTTATAATATCAGCTGTTTGCCTTGTTACAGCGAAGATTTTGATTCTGTTATCTGAAACAGACTTTAAGTGCATGATACTCAGAAATTTAATGAGAAGTGAAACTGTAATCTGCACAAAACCCCTTAACATTAAACAGGATTATTTTGATGTTAGGAGAACATTCTGAGTAATTCAAACTGAAAATAGACTTATCAGTGCTGAAAATCTTCTCTGAACTATTGGTCATGAGAGGGAAAAGTAATCTGCACAGTGCCAGTATAACACCTGCTTCAGAAACTGTGGTGCTGGAACAACTTGTCTGATGCAGAGAGCGGAGCATTTCAGAGATCCTGTGTGAGAGATCTCTCTGTTGCCTAGTGGCCCAGTGAATTTGGTAATGATTTCAAAAGAATAAACTCATTTTCCTCTATTTTGTGGCATTACAGAGAAATTGGGAATCATCAAAATACAAAAAGGTCACTGGGCTTCCACTGCATATCACTTTGTAAGCTGATTTTCCCTGACTTTTTTATCCCCATTTTTGTTTTCTGTCAAGTAAGAGAATTCTTTTAAGAGACCCAGGTTATTCATTCAAACTCAGGGCAGCTTCCTGAGTAAAATTTAGATCCTAATATATTTTACTTACAATTTCTTCTACATCATTAGGAGATGATTGCCTTTGATACAGAGTTTAAAAAAGGATACCCCACAGTTTTGATCGATAATAATTTACAACAACTTTAATTTGAATTACAGATGAGATAATCATGGAAAAGTGGCTGAGGATCACAAAACTTATAAATTTTAAAAACCCCTCAATTTTCAAAATTATAGACAGTGTATTTTATATTAATATCAGCTTTGTGTAAATCCATATATACAGCAATCATGCTTTTGCCTCTGTAAATAATATAGTTGCCATTAAGATATCTGTGAGTCCCTACATATACCTTATTTTCTTACACAGGATTGAACAGAATAATGCAGGTGGAAAAATGAGTAATGACATGGAATAAATGAAAAAAGGGTGGAAGTGATACGCTGTTGCAACTTTCATTTTTGATATGTGATTTTATTTTTCATTTTGAGAATAATGCATAATTCACTTTAGGATTGCACATCTGTAGATGGCTGAATAATGCAAATAAATAATTACATACCATGTAAATAGGACAGGAATTAGCAAAGTAGCTGCAGTGAGGTAAGTGCTGCTTTTGCATTCACCAACTTTCATTCCACCTTTGTTAAAGAGCAGGTGTGTGTCTGGTCCAAGGGAAGGACCTTTCCTTTCAGATTCTGAGTTTGTGCCTGGTTCAGGTTCAGGTTGTAAGAGCTTAAAAGTGTCTTTCAAGTGGCTGTTTTGTAGTCAGTGTGAAAACAATTCTGTGGTCTAATTTTCTTTAGACATATGGTCATCTGAAAAACTAGACAGAAATTATCTTCTCAGCTAGCACCTACAGCACCTCTTTCCAGAGACTAAACAGACTAATTATTCCATCTCGATGATCAAGTTTTCAGTTGATACCATGGAATTCTGGTCTTTCCCTCCTGACATTTCTGGGTTTGTTCCTTAGTACTGGTTGGTTCCTCTGCGTCTGTGTGGATGACAGCCTCAGTCAAGTAAAAATTCAGGCATTTATAGTTATGACTATTGGTAGTGTTCTCCATGAAGACAGTGTCTGTGGTTTTCCAGCTAGAGATAAAAGTATTTAGCCCACAATTTCGCTGAAATTAATCAGATATGCACGTTGTGGACTCAGTACAGCAAATTCTGTCTGTCCTCCACACTGAGCTCTTCCAGCTTCCTGGGAAGGCAGTGAGTGATGAGGGTAATGAGCAACTACAGGATGGTGCCCTTTGCTTTCTAGCAAATAAACTTCACAGAGACACCATTTCCTTTTCTTCTAAGTTGGCTGCTGAGCTTTAGCCATATTTCCTCAAAAGTAATTGAAAATATGAGCTAAAATATGCCTATCGTGTCTTTCAATTTATATGGAATAAAAAAATCAAAGGAAGCTAAAACCTCTCAAAGCACCCTCTGTACCACAGTCTGACTGCTATTGAGTCTGAGCAACTTGGTTATCTGAATGCTGTTAAATAATTAAACATCCTTTCTCATGTCTATTTTCCCTCTCCGTGTTTCTAATTAAACTCCACAGAACACACACATCTTCTATATAATTTGGTCTTTCAGGGGCAAACAGGTGAATGCAAAAATCTTGGAAACTGGTTGCATTGGAGAGTCATCCCTTACAAGCATGACCTGCATCATCCCTTCTTTAGCAGCCTGAACAACTTCAGAATAAGATAAAACCATTGTCATTCTACCTTTGAATGTACCAGGCTCCTTGTTGACTCATGTCCTGGCTCTGTGATGAGCCTCAGGGGGCAAAGGGAAGGGTGAAAACCTTTTATGTGAAAATTTTGCAAGCCAAATCCCTGTTGAATGGAATGTGAGTGTGACCTGAGGACACTTCATCTCTTCCAACAGTGTGGCCACTGCTACAAGTTGTGGAAGAACCTGAAAATTTTATTTGTTTTAGTTTTAATCACACTTCTATGAGAAGTGGTAGTACTTCTGGACCATAAGGTATGGAGTGGCTACATGTCCTGTTGGTGAATGATGCTTTATAGGTGGAAATTGGTCTCGTGTCTCCTTATTAACATGGCCTTTCCTTCTGGGAACACTGAAGACAGGAAAAAAAAATTAAAACAAAAGCCCAATAAATCTGACACTTCATTTCTCTGAAAAGAATTGCAAAGTTTATCAATGGTCTTATTAATATTAGCATGTATGTATTTGGCCTGGTAATACCACAGCTGGCTAAAATTGGCAGTGCCAACAAACCAATCCCCCGAAATTGCAGCTGAATCATGAGTCACACTCACGATCATGAGGGTGTCTTTTAGTAATGCAAGTCATGTCTGGTCTGTTTATGACCACCACTCAGGATATGTACTGGGAAGGCAACTCTTGTCTCCCCTGACTCAATTTTATTTTGACATAACCTCCTCTGTTCTTGTGATCTCATGTAATTGGTCCTATTAAAAAAAAAAAAAAAGAAAAAAGAAAAAAAAAAAAAAAAGAGAAAAGAAAAAATCCATACCTGTGGCTGTAGGAAGACAATATGTGAAAATGTGCATTTTCCATAATTATTTATATATATGAAAGGAAAATTCCATCAGATAGAATAACTGAAATTCTTTTGTCAGGTCAAGACTTCAAGGTGTCCACGTTCTAGTTTGCTGGCTCTTGCCTTCATATTTGTCGCATTCTGAGGTCATAAAGGTAAAAGGAAGGAACCTGTACACAAAGGCTGCCATGCAGTGGTGGCATGCTGTCTGTGCTTCTCTATTCCTGAATAATGTTAGTTCACTGTAGGCAGCATTTCTGCTTTCATCAAGTTAGTATCAACTGTGCTTCAATAAAGAGCGCATCAGGAAATCTGTGCAAGTTCTTGCATTGCTGACAATCACAGTTGAAAGTACTCAACAGCATCAGTTTTATTGTTTTTACTGAAATTAATTCAATCTTGATACTTTTTTCCTGAGTTTATTTATACAATTTTGATGTCATGCATGTGAAATTGAATTTTTTTTCTCAACATAAAAATAGTATAAGTCAAACCATAGTAATTAATAAATAGCCGTTATTTCTCAGTGCACTCAGTAGAAACTCTGAAAGTCTGTAAAGATCTGACAATATCCTCTTGATGTGAGTTTTCATTAATATTTTTTTATTATGAATGCTCAACCACTCCCTTCCCCCCCCCCCCCCCCGTTTTTATACACCCCTANATGCCCAACCCCCCCCCCCCCCCCCCCCACCCAGTTATATATAATCCCAGTTTTTATAAATAAAATATAAAACCAGTGGGAGGTACCAAGGCTGCCAGGGCTCTTTATAGCCTCAGAGCTACAGCTGCTCTCCTGGAAACAGAGACCTATATCCCCCATTTTGAAAGCAAATGGAGCATGTCTTAAACATAACAGAAGGGTGTTACCTGCTTTTTGCATGTTTCCTTCTGACAAAAGCCCCCTCCCTTTCTTCACGGCTGCCATGCAGCTCCATGGTTACTGAAAGGGAAGGAGGCTGCTGGTGCTGCTTTATGAATCCCCCAGGGTTGGTGTAAGTGTTAAATTTAGTCTCAGAACACATGCTGGAATTAACTTGGACTCAGAACACCATGGGATTGACCTCCTCAGGAGTTTTATGGAGGAGGTGAGGTTATTTCTGAATCCCAGCAAGAATCGGAGGCCAGCAAAGCTCAGCACTATCAAGAAGGATGCACTGGGAATTGCTAGAGGTCCAGAACATGCAAACATTCCCAGTAGCAACTGCTGGGAATATTCAGGTCTAAGGTGGATTTTGTTGCTTTCCCTGAGTTAGTGTTTAACATTGTGCTCAAGCAGTGGTTCAGGGGAGATTTCCAAGGTTCCACTTGAAGTGAGCCAGCTCTAGGTGGCACCTGGGGTCCCTCTTTTTCTTTGCATTCTTTCCCAATCTCTGAGCAGAGATACTGTTTGCTTCCTTGTGGCCCTCTCCTAGAACTATTTCCAGTGAATGATCAGCTTTTTCAGTGTCCTTTTCTGCTTTTGAGAACACCCCTACAGAGGTGGAGAGATCAGTTCTGGTGTTTTTGACAGTAATTTATTCTGCTCAGGTGCAGAAGTTACTCAGAAAAGGCTTGTAATGACATTAGAGTTCTAGTTCTAACAATGTTCCTGGCAGTGAGAAACAGAGACTTGCTGATGGAAAGAAGGTAATTGTTCCCTCTTGTTTTCACCCAGAATCCTGTTTCACACATGAAAGAGAGCACACAGTGGGTAACAGCAAGTCTGACTCCTCAGTTTATGCATTGTTTAGGGACAATGAGAGCTTCTTTTCGCCGCTGCTTGCAAGGCTCATCCTAACTCTGAGGGAATATTTCTGGCAGTGCAAGTGAGAGGTTGACAGGCAGCAAAGCCGTTCCCTTTCCCTGTGCCTGTGTAACATGAGGATTAAGAAATATTAACAACAGAAATGTTACTTTCTGCCACAGGCAGGGTTATGTTTCTAACTGTGGTGCTGCCATCAGTTTTCATACAAAGGGGAGAACTTAACATTTAGCCCAATATTAAGCTGCTCTTTGCTTTTTGTTTTTTTTTTTTTTTTTTTTTTTTTTTTTTTTTTTTTTTTTTTTTTTTTTTTTTTTTTTTTTTTGTTTTTTTTTTTTTTTGTTTTTTTTTAGCTGAAAAATTCAGGGGAGCACTTATTTGGCAGTATTTTTAAAGACTGAATCTGTCTGGCATTTTTTCAGAGCATGTTTAACAGCCTGGACAGACTGTGACAAGTGACAAAGTTAAAAATGGAGTTTGAAGTTTAAATAGTCACAAGTAGAGTGCTGTAAGTACAAAAACTGCGAAGAACACCCAAAGGGACTTCATCTTTTGAAGATTCTGAATTTCCAGGTCTAGAGTCCCTATACAGATTCAGTGGTGCAGTCATTTAAAGTAAAAGATTCCTGAATAATTCTTCAAACTTAACGTTCTACACTTCATAGAAGACATTTATCAGACATAATTTCTAAAAAGCACTTGAATTTTAAAGCTATTAAAGTTTATCAATGGTCTAATTATTAACAAGATGTATTTGGCCCAGTAATACCACAGCTGGCTAAAATTGGCATTGCCAAAAAAGCAATCCCCTGAAATTGCAGTTGAGGTGGTGCTAGCATCACTTAGAAAATCTAGCCTAGGAGCAAAAAATGGATGCTTCTTTTATTACTGAGGAAATTACAAGTCCTTGTTGGATTTACTACTTTCAAAATCATATTTACGTTACCATACAGGCCTGGGCATCTTATGCTATGGTTACCATTACAACTTTTTAAATTACACATGATTTAAAATCATGTGAATCACTGGAAATTAATATTCATAACCAAGTGAGAGGAAATATGAAGTTTGAGTCTGCAGCTCTAGAGGTCTCCTACATATTTTAAATTTTTTTTAGTTCTCAGTTCTAGTTGCAAGAGTAAGATCTAACAGATTCTGTTTGCCTTGTATTATTATGTAGCAAAAGCTTTGAAGCAATTTCAGTATTTTGAACTTGTCTGGTCGGTATTTTCCCAACTTGAAGCAATAAAATCTTATTACACTGCATGGCTTTCTTCCTTTGGATTCTGGTTGTATTGTGATTTTTTGTTGTTGTTGTTTGGTTTTTATTTTTTTTGTTTTGTTTTGTTTTTGTTTTTGTAGTTTCTCAGACTGCCTTTAATCTACAGCAGGCAGTCTGCACATGGCTTTTATTTTTCTAACTCTTTTGATATAGCCTGCTGTTTTGTTGGTGTTCCTACATTTTGTGTAACTCTAAAACTTTTCTGTACTGAAATTGCTTTGGGAATATCTTAATTTGCAGACAACTGTGCAGAGAGGCATTTTTTACTTGTGGTTTAAAAAAAAATAGTCCAGGAACTCTCTAATCATTATGTTGTGCTTTTTTTTCCTAGAATTCTCAAGATCCCGTCAAGGAAGACTTAAAATGTTTGAGCTGACCTGAAGCACTCTGAAGTCAATGGAAAGTTTTCTGTTGATTTTCAAGGGCTTTAAAGTACTTCTTTAAGGAAAAAACAAACCCCAGCCTGGAAAACAACAACACTGTTTTGGTGTTGCCAAGAGTGAAATATAACTGAAACTGAAAAATTATTTAAGTAATACGATTCTCTTTATAGAAGACAAAAGGGGATGATTGCCTATCACCTCAACAGGACAGTTTTAAAAATAGTTAACTGCTAGGTTCCGAGGCAATTTCATTTTCTTATTGTAATGAACAAATTTAACGCTTGAATGTGCCCCAGAAATAGTCATCCCAAGGCAATTTTATATTCTTGTTGTTGTGAATTTTTGATGCATGAATCTGTCCTAGAAATAGTGCTCGGAACAGAATACACAACCTGTAAATAGAAAAAAAGTTCTTAGTCTCATTCCAGCCACCTCTTGGAACATAAATTGGAATCTGGAGGAGGCAAAAATGGATAATTCAGGATGGAAAGAGTCAACTTGCTTATTTTTATGGATTCATTTGGATCCTGAAAGATTTAGAGTTATAGGGGAAAAAAGTACAAAAAGTTAAGGAAAATAAATAGTACTTTCCTGTCTTGGTAAAACTGAGAAGACTTCAAAAGCTTTAAATGAAACCAAACTAAATATATTTAAAGAAAGTGGATTATTTAAATATATCTTGTCCTCTTTAAATGCATAAAGTTATATTTACATAGTAAATCTTCATCAGGCAAATGATCAGTGTTGGGTGATTTATAAAAGCATAAAACTTCTATTACCATGTTTACTTTTTGACTGGATGTAACACTGTTCCATTTCACAATGGAATTTTATTGTACTGGAAGTGAATTTAAGCAGAGGAGAAGGTGGCAAAAGAAATAGAAAGTTGCTTTTATTCCTTACACAGAATAAATATAAAAACACACCTCCTGTGCTTTTCTTTACCCATACCTAAAAGGAGAGCTGTTCTGTAGGGCTTTGGAAATATGAGTTGCAAAAGCACAGCACTAAAATGGTTACATGATTTAGATGGGGCAAGTTCTAGTCACATATTTCACTATTATAAAACTTCTGGTTTTTTTAGGTGGACTGTTCCAAATTAAATATTTGTTTAGCCTTTTTTTTTTTTCTTTTTTTTTTTCCTTTTTCCTGTTCACCAGTTAGATTACCTTCTGTTCTGGCCTATGGGAAGACAGTTCACTAAATATTATTCCAAAACCATGGTCTTTCTAGAAAGTTTAGAGAAGGACACACAGAGGATTTTTCCATGAAAATTATTTGAATGGGTCATGTTTGGCTATAGCTGATATAAATATACGTATTTGGCTTGTGGTTAGAATTTTATTATTGGACTAGTACAGAATGTCCAGGAAAAATAAAAAAAAACCCCAAACCCAACCTGTACCCTTCATGGGCTGTGCATGGGCATTAGAAGGCTGCAGTGAATGTCTGTGTCAGGTTAGACACCAGAGGATGTCTCTGAAAAAGGCACCTGGCGTATTCCTAAATTGTCTGCTTAACATGAAACACATCACACCGTAGAAAGGCTTTGAATGGAGGAGAGCAGGATGATTAGTTAGGATGCAAGTACCAACACATTAGTTATTAGTGTAACACTTCAGGTGTTGTACAAGGAACTGGCACTGCAGCACTTTAAAACCTCTGACTGAATTGTTTATTATGAATAATTTCTCTCAGGCATTTTGCTTTTCTTCTTGCAAATAATTAGTGAACAATTGAGGTATTTAACTAGCTTTGGAAAAATTCCAATGTGCATAGTAAGTACTTAGTATAAATGGGGATTTGTTTCTTTATCGTGCCTAGAATTGTTCTCAAGAAATCTTTTCTACTATTTGAGTAGTTCAGATTGGGTTCCCTGAGACTGGAATAATCACAAATTGGATTTGGACAGTTTTAGAGCCTGTGTGTTAAGAAAAGTCAAGAGGCATCCTTTATGTGCTTGTTTTGCAAATATCTACCAATGTATGAGTGATGGCAATGAAAGACAGGTCGTGTCACCCCTCCCCTCCCGCAGTCTCTTATGGGCAGTGATAAAGTCCTAAAGCAGCTGCACAGGTGCTTTGTTGTTTTGTAATTGTGCACTGTGCATGGCTAAGGGCTGTTGAATAGTCTGCAAGACTCTTCATCCTCCTCAGGGTAAGTCACACAGACAGGAGAGCCTACAAATGCTTTTAAGCTATTAGCAGTAGGTTTGCTTCCTGCCCCAGTCTATTTGTGAGTGTGACTTAAGAGCTAAATACGCTTGATAATGTTACTAATCACAGGAGTAAATCCTATCGTTTGTGCCTTAGTGGGTAAGAAAAGTCTCCAGATGATGTCTTGTCTTTTTAAACGTGCATCGATTAAAGTGCCACGAGCACTTTTGTTAAATAGAGCAAAAGTATCTGCACAGATAATTAATCTGTCATGCTTCCCTGTACATTTATTATCTGCATTTCTGCATCTGAGCTAGTTGTCCAGAATTTCTTTAGTGGAGAAAAATAGCACCCTGCACTTGCACCCTTGAGGTGCAGCTTCCCTCCTTTGTCCTTAATTTTATTTCCTTCACTCCTCCAGCTGCCTCCTGTTGTATGGGTCTATCCCACATAATCATGTCCAAGCCATGTTATGCGTTTCCCAATTCACACATTCACGTTTTAGCTAGATGAATAATTCTGGGTGATGTCCAGTGACAACTCTGTGGCTTTCCTTCCATTTCCCTGTCTCTCCAGCCACCCACCCTCCTCTCCTTCACCAGCTTGGCAGGGTCAGGTAGCCTCGGGACGTCACTTGTTTGAAATCGAATTACCTGGCTGTCAGAGATGCTCCTGTTCCTCGAACTGGACAAAAGAGAGCTAAAGAGGTATTTAATGGACAAGGCATTTCCTGCTGATGAGCTAGATGTTAACAAGAGCAGCTGTACGGCAAGCAATTTCTTTCTCCGCCACACACTGCATTAACTGTGTAATCCAAGAGCAGTGCTCTGCTCTGACAGGCAAGGGGAGCAGTGTTGTGCTATGCAGAACTTTAAAGCTCTGAGGGTTTTAACTTTTTTTTAACCTGTCACATTTTTTTCTTGCACTTGTAAATTTTTTTTCTGTAAGGTGAAGTTTACTTTAAAAAAAAGTCCTCAAGAAACTGGTATATAAAGAGTTAAAAGGAAGAAAGAATAGAATTGATGGTACTACTGATTCCTCTTGGTACAGTGGGAAGGATCATAAGTAGAATAAAAGAAAATGGCTGCAGAAAAAAAGTAAGTTAACCAGGTAAAGCATTGCCTGGTACTGTCAAATTTCTGAAGTATGGTTTCCCAGCTTAGCTAATTACACTTGATATCTATATCATCTATATCTACGTCTATATCTGTATATCATCTATATCTATATATATAACTGTATTTGGAAACAACAAAAATGCAATTAAGAAAGGAAAAAATATTGATTTTTTCTCTGTATGTATTTTGCACGTCACTTCTTCATGTAGTTAATTCTAATGTGAAATGGCGTTAGGTCTATTTCCCCCTCTTTTCTACGCATTTCTAGTTCTATTATAGGACTGTAATTATTTTCCCCCTTGACCAGTGTTTCCCACTGCAATCTATTTATTCAATCAAATTCCATTAGTGTAAATTATAAATGATTTTAAAATATTCTCGTCTATTGTTAACACCTATTTTTATCTGCTAAAATCTAATGGCAAAACATTCATGTTTAAGAAAAACATATCCAATTTCTCAGAAAGTTGCCCAGTTTCACTGCAGGGGGATTAATTGTGTGAAGTAGGATCATTATGTATGAAAACCTGTGGAATGCAGATAAAAACAGTGAATTTGTGCAGTGTAGCATCAATCAGTAGGTGAAAATGGGAAACCCTGTGACTACTCTTTGGTTTTCCAGGTCTGTGTTCAGAGCTATTGGTGTCTTCATTTACATTATAAATAAGCTATTCTGGAACACATCTGAAATTTCTTAAAAGAATAACATTAATACTTTAATTTTGGATCATACATAAAATATAAACTATCACAAAAAACAGTAGTAGGGAAAAGATGGCACAATCTCCATGTTTTATTTATTTTTCTAACACATTTACAATTCACATCTCCAGGTTGTTTTTTTGTCCATCCATGAAAACCTGAAAAAGTGGTTGTGTATTATCTACTGAAATCTCAGCATGGAAATTGAAAGATTGTCCTTTCAACTTGTAATCAAAGTAACACTGTGCCAAAATGTGAAACCTCTTTTAATTTGTTTTTATATGGTGAAGAAATATTTTCAAAGATGCTCACAGAAAGAGTAATGGATTTACCTTGTAGTAAGTCATTATATTTTCCTTCCTGATAGTATCTAAGTTACTTATCCTCTTATTAGCATACTTTCTGAACAGCGTGCTAAGTACTGTTCTGAGATGAGATACTTGGTCATCATCATTGACCTCCTGACAGTAATCCCGTGGGTGAGAAGTTACATTGAGAAATGACAATTTGAGGGGCTGCTAAATTTTTTTTCTTTTAAGATATTTTTCTTTTTAAATAAAGAGAACGTAAGCCTGATGGAAGAAGTGCCTGGACAATGCTCTCAGGCACTGGGTGGGATTGTTGGGATATCCTGTGCAGGGCCAGGAGTTGGACTCAGTGATCCTTGTGGGTCCCTTCAACTTGAAATATTCTGTGGTCCTATGATTCCATGGAAAGTACTTTTTAAAAAATCAAAGGAAAGTTCATTTTTTCAGGGTGGTACATTCAGCAAGCAGGCACTAAGGCCATCCATCCATCCATCCATCCATCCATCCATCCATCCATCCATCCATCCATCCATCCATCCATCCATCCATCCCTCCATCCATCCATCCATCCATCCATCCATCCATCCATCCATCCATCCATCCATCCATCCATCCATCCATCCATCCATCCATCCATCCATCCATCCATCCCTCCATCCATCCCTCCGGCTGCTGGTTTGCGAATGCACTGATTGTCACGTGCCTCTGAGCAGAGCCTGTGCCAAACCTGCAATGTGGCTCATTGAACCTTCATCTGGAGCCCATCCCGGTGTGTGGAATAATTTGGCAAAGATCACAGATGTGCTCGTGTCCCTGCCTGGTCTGTGATTTTTGCACTTTTCAGTCAGAAGGTTTTTGCTGCTGGCTGACCCTGCTCACAGGGTGAGGGTTGCAGTGAAGCTTTCACAGCAAACATGTGAATTCAGGGTTCAGCAAGAGAATAAAGAAGTGATGGTTGCTAACCTTCACGTGTAAGGCTGGGGAGTGGACTCTGTCCATTAAATGCAATCTCTTGATGTAGTTCATTAACTGGACTCCTGGCTGGGGTTGCCCTTTGAATGGAGAATACATTTCCAGTTCCTTAAATTACATCATGCTTTTTGCACTGCTTACTTTGCTGGAGAAGCGACTTTGCCTCCCACACTAACATTTTGTCTGCTTTATTAGCACTTTATTCCTGACTCAAAGTATTTAAAAGAATCCCCAGGATAAAGTGCTCTGCTATAGCTTTAACCTTGCCTCATATTTTGGATTTGTAATACTTAAAGCTCTTATGAGGAGCACAGAATTAATGCAGAATTCCCCCAAAGGTGAGTTGTGCCTTAATATTTACTTCTGTTATTTATGATAATAGTGCCACTTTCCTTTTGTTTTGTTTTTTTTTTTTTTTCCCAAGAGGCTAGCTTTAATATTTCAGAACTGCTGGAAGAAAAAATCAATTGACATCTCATGGTCCTGTAAGTTACAGAAAAATAACATGTAAGAGGAGAAGAAGAAACCCAGACTGATGTTTCAGGATTTTACCTATACCAAATCAGGAAATTCACTGCTTTTGGGGTAAAAGTAAATACATTTCTACATACTGAGCCAGTGTCAGAAATCTGAAGGGTGAAACAACTGGTGTTTGATCATGCAGGTCAGACCAAGCTTCTTCTGTCAAATAAGTTATATTTATAACCCTTAAAAATAAGAATAATATGGCACATCTATTGATGTCTTTCTGATATCCTTTCATCAGAGACATATTTTGTCATCTGGAACTCTATTAGTGAATAAAGTAAGAAGCCTCTACAAAGTCTTTTCCATTAAGTGCATATTTTTCATGTAACAACTGTTTATGGCCTCTATCTTGCAGATCTAAGTTAATGTGGCTATTGTGGGTAACCAGAATAATTTTTCAGTAAAAACTGGCATATCAAAGACCAGTGATACCATTTAAAAAGTGTTCAAGGAGGCAAAACTTGCCCTGCCATTTGATGGGAGCTGAACAGGGACTTCGAAGCAACTGATGGTGAGTTATACTTGATTTTCTGTTTAATCAGCTTGTACTGAAAAAAAAAAAAAAGCAAGCACACAGAAATCCAAGCAATTAAAGAAACAGCTTGCAGTCTTACCAAGAAATCCGGTTCCTTAATGCTGTTCTCAAAGGGTGATCTTACCCTAAATATATACATAATTATCAGCTTTCATGTACTTTATGCTGCTACAGACCCTCAAGAAAAGTGTTATATTTTTTTTCTGTGTATAGTGCCACTACGAATGAGCTAATCTGCTTGATGTCAGCAGCTATCAGGGCCTCATTCTACACTGAAAAGGAAACCAAGTTGTTTTCCAAGGTCCTCTTCACTACCTATTTTACCTGATCAAAGAAAAGTGCCCTCTGGGTCTTGCTTTAACAGTGTGTGCTTTAACAGATTACTCCTCTCGAGTAATCTCAGACTCAGTAATCTCCAACTTCAAGGTTTCCTTGCTGCCTAAAGCACTTTTATTGGTACTTAACCTAAGCAAGTTTACATGGGCTGTGTCATTCCTGTGTTACTGGTTATGTTGATCAAGCTACTGATATAAAAGTCTCTGCTTTCAAGTAAAATTCCCAATTCTGAATGAAATTGAAAGAAGTCAGTGGCACAATTGCTCAAAAATACTGGATAAATTAGTTGCAAATTATTACATCTTAAGCATTCAAAAATTTTAATTTCTGTGAATATTTAATTGCTTCTTGTGAATGCTTATTCAGAAATTAAAGTGATACCTGCACTCTAAACTGGGTGTTTTAAAAGTGTGAGAAGAATCCAGTTGAAGCCACTTGAGATCTTGACAGAACACTAGAGAACGGTCTGGAGAAGTGGGGTGACTGCAGGATGTTGGTGGTGCCTTCATGGAGTGCAGAGAGTTGTGGGAATTTAGAGTTTTGATTCATACTTAATGTCACCAAAGAAAATCTGAAAAAAGTCCCTTTAATTTCTGAAGTCCTTAGTTTATTATAAAAAGAGGTAGAATGGATTGGAGGACTCTGTTTAAGCGGATAACTTGTAATGATGCTTTACTGGCTTTTATGATTACAAGTCTAATTAAAATACTTAAATGTGGCATATGCAATTATTGTTGAAGCTTGAGAATGTCAGATAACAATGCAACTGACAGAAGTAAAGGGTACAGGAGAACTCTACATGCTATAAAGAGGGATGGGGATGGAATTTAGTAGATACCCTTTTGATCTGTACATGTGAGATTTAGGGTAAAGGGCAATTTTTCTCAGGTAGTTTTATTTTTTATTTTCTTCATGTCTTTAATCAGTATTTTGCTGCTGAACTTGACAAGCACTCTATTTTAGAACATCTGAACGGAGTCACATAGAAATGGGAAACCAGTGTTATCCTTCAAGCTTTGTTCTTTCAATGTATTTTTTCTCATGTTCTTAAAAATATTTGTTTAACCTGGAGTGTAGTGTTCTTGCAAAGGCTCAAAGCAGTGATATTGATTAATTACAAAGGAGGCTATTTGGGTAGTGTTCTATTCTGCCTTGGAGCAGGGAGCTCTGGAAAGCTCTTGAGGAAGTGTTGAGCATAAGTGGTGTAGAAAAAAAAAAGAAAAGAAAGGATTTTGTTGTTGCTTATCTCAACTGAACTGAGGCTCTGTAACTTCTGAGATTTTTTTTTTCTCCAAGTCCTCTTGGCATTTGGCTGTACCTGTGGAAAGAACAGTGCAGGCCTTGTAGAGGACTCATTAAAGCTTAATCCAAGGAATGCTCTCATTACACAGAATTCTAAAGAAAGTTCCTGCCACAGATGTGACGATGTTTCTCCAGGACTGTTCATCATGCCTGGAAAACCTTGGCTCTGAAGCACTGCTGTCCTAAACACTTGGGTTCAGCTAACAATTGCAGCTATGGAGTTCCTAAATTCTGGTTGTTTTTTTTTTTTTTTTTCGCTTGCTGAGGGCCCTTGCTTTTCAATAGGGAGAAATTGCTCTTTGCTGGGAAGTGCTGCAGTAAATTCAGGCGGTGGTGTTTGCTTTGTTCTCCCCTGTGCTGCATCTGGGCTGTAATTGCCTACATTCTGTTTTTGTTCAGGCTTTCCATTATTCATTAATACCTTGTTTACTCTGTAATGACTCTTTTAGGGTCCTCTGTGCTTCTGGGATGCATTTGCCAACACAATGACGCTGTTGACATTTTGTAAGAGTGTTCCACACAGATTTTTGACTTCTTTGGTTGCCTAAGAAGGTTATCTACTAATTCAGTAAAGCAACAAAATAAAGAGATCTTGGATCAAGCCAGGCATGGGAGTGTGAGAAGATTTCTGGGTTTACTGGCATGTTACCTTTAATTCACAATTAGTAGTTTTACTTTGTGGAAGAACAGGAACCTTAGAGTAATCAGGGAGATAAAGTGATGACAAGTGTGTAACTGGAGGACAGTAGTGTATCTTGTGATGAGATGCTCAAGTCAATCTGAGATTTATAGTTTCTGTTACCTTTTAACAAATTTTTTTTTGTTCAAGGAAAAGCCTTAAAAATTCATCCAAAATGAGAAAGAGAAGAAGGGGATATGAATTAGTGATGGGCAATAACATATGAATTTTTCACAATATTTGTGGAACACTGTTTAAGGAGTTTTTATAAATATTGCAATACTGGTAAAACTTTAGAGGAAAGTAATCCATGAGTTTTCAGAAGGCTGTGACATGAAAATATTTCCCTTCAGCCTTCTGTTTGCTGTGTTTTATTTCAACTTTTATAAGTGTCATTCATTTTCATGTATGTACTTATGTTTTATTAAGTTTTCTGGTACCTGTGGTGGTACCTATAGTCCTGCAATTTGTTTTTGCAGTTACCTTTCTTTTTGGATAAAACGTTTCATGTAATTTTCACACTCTTAGAATATGGTGGGAATGGTAGGACTAGCTGGCCACTTAAAGTGAGTCCACCTTCCCCCTGTTCAAATGTGTGGTTAATAATCAGGTCAGTGCCTTTGGAACAGACCAAATGCAACCAAAACCATGAACTCAAAATAGCAGCGCTGCCTACGAGTGAAGAGCAGCTTTGCATTGCTACACAGCTACAGGGACATTATTTTCTCATCTTTCATCTGATTTTCTTCCCATCTGCAGGTTAAACCTCTGCTGGTTGCTATTTAAATGACATGGGTAATATCCTGACTCTTGAAATCAAAATTCCCATTAGCTACTATGGGACCAGAAAAGCTGTTTCTCTGTAAATGCATCTCCTCTCTTCCTGTGCTCTCCCCTCCCTACTTTAGCACATTTCCCATTCCATTGTTGCTTCCTTTCAGACAGTTCATCTCCTTTCTGCCTTTGATTGATTGATTTTCCTCAATCAATGTTAATTTCACTTCCTTCACAAGCTCGGCTCTGCTCCTTATCTACTCTTTTCTCTTTCTCAACACCATCACTGCTCTGAGGCCGAGAAAGAGGAAGGAGGGATGAAAGAGATGCTGAGGGAAGGAAGAGGAAAGGGCACAGTAAAGGCTGTTTCCCTTTCCCTGCTATTTGAACTGTCCTGTTTCATAACACTATGGTTGGTTTGGAAAATCAGAGGAGTTTTCTCACCTGAAAAAGCAGATTTTTTCATGAAACCAACATACATAGCATTGCAAGCACACATGAAAAAGTAGAACCTTCAGAAGCAAGTAGTCATTTTGATACTATCAATCAAAGCCAGCACAAGGTAAAGTTCTATTATAAATGAACTTTTATAAATAATTCTTGCCCGATACTATGTTTGATTAGCTCACAACACTGTAGGGATGCATTCTCAGCCCGAGAGCTGTGGTCCTGCAGAAGGCTTCAGCAAGTGGGGAAATTCAGTTTGGAACATGGATTTGGAAACTCTCCAATCATTTAAGTTCTGAAAACCCAACTGACACGGTATGAGTATTTCCAAGGGGCTGCCTAGATTGATCAGTTAGAGACAGATGAGATCATTCTTTCCCAATGGATGCCTCAGAAATGTGTATGATAGAATACCGCTGTGATTAAACCATCCAGGGATATAATCACCTAACCAGCTTCCAGAAATTTATCACAGATGGTTTAAAGTCAAGAGGGATTCCTATCTTCGCTCTTTATATTCATGTCTCATTCAGATATCTCTCAGAAGCATGAGGATATTTTAGCAAAAACCACCCTGTGATTAAAACCAGTAGGTTTCAGTTTTCTGTGGCTTTTTTAAAATATATGAAATTCAGTGAAGCTTTCAATAGACTTGCAGCATGGTACATCATGTGGGATGCTTCACTTTTAAAACGCGAAGAGGAAGCTCAGTTTAGGTTTTGAAATGGAGGTTGTTTTTCTGTGTCAGACTTTCACATGTCAGTTGTGAAAGCAAGATCAGTTACATCTCATTTTCATAGGTTATTTCTGGCCTTACTAACAATCTGGTAACTTCTAGAGGTCTGGAAAACGGACAGTTTCATGTACCTTAAGTCTTTGCATCCCTAAAATCACATCTTCCTTGCACAGGATGCCTGCCTTGTAAGATTTCTTGGAGAGAATGCAACCAATTTTACATTCTCAGAAGCAGGAAGAGGAGAGGAATTCCTTACTGGTTGTGTGCCAGCAATTTCAGTTCCTTTGTGTTCCCTGATGGAAAGGACCAAGCTGCTGTGGAATTCCAGTCTTAGCATGTATTAGCACAATTACTGGTCTATACGCTGCCTGTTGTACAGTCCCACATCAAAATATCATCTGATAAAGATAAATAACTTGTACTAAAGGGGTTTTTCACCCAATTTTTTTAGTGGAGAAAATTAGCTGCAGGTTTTAAAAACACGTGGGGCAATCTGAATTCATGCATTCAAGTTGAAACAGAGAAAGTGTAAAAAGAGTTAAGAAGTCCAAATCTGGCAAAAAAAAAAAAAAAGAGGAGCTAAAATATAAAAACCATATCATTTTTTGTTCAGGAGTGTGGGGAGGTTTTGATAATAAAATTGGTCTGTTATCTCCTCTCCATCCCCTTTTCTCCCCTTGCAACTCCAACCAAGGTGGTTCATTTTCCAGGACAATTGAGAATGTACTGGTATCTAGAGATCACATGCATAGATTAACATTTGGCTGGACCTTTGAAAACATAAAAAGATGTAGGTATTATTTCCTGCGCCTTCTGGTAGCAGCTGTATAAAAAGGAAGGAATCAGCAGCTGAGCCCCTGAGCTGCTTGGCAAAGGCAGGTGAGCAGAAGAGGTGCCAAACCTGGGGCAGAACCAAGGCTCTGTGGAGAAGGGATGTGGTCACTGGAGAAGGACAGGATTAGCCTGATAAACCAGAGAGCTCCTCCTGCACGAGGCCTCCTCCACACCCCAGCGTGTGCAAGCCACGTGGCCCCCTCACTGTGAGGATGGGTTCCCTCCCTGCCAGCCCTCCCCCAACTCTTCTAGCACTACTGGCTCTTCCACTGCCAGGAATCGTCCCGTCTGAACCTTATAAAATGTTAAACTAAATGAAATCATGAGTGGCAGGTGGCAGACTGAGCTGGGGAGGGGCAGAGCAGCACAGAGCAGAAGAGATGTTCTCAGAGCTTTCACTTGGTTGCTAAGGAAACTGTTCCTTTCCTGTGTGTTCAAAGAGTTGTTCCTAGCTAGACTGGCATCAAGATATTTGCTGGCAGACATGCCGTCATTTTTAACTTATCTCCATCTGTGTTTGCTTTCTTCTAAGGGGAAAAGAAAAAAGGGAAAGAAAGCATACAACAAAATTTATCTGGTTTTCTTAGCCACGTGTGTTTTTTGATGGGATGTGATCTCAGCATAGGGGAACTTTGCTGCTGCATCAGAGGGACCTGTCTGTAGTTGCTGGAGTCTTTATTTGACCTCTGTTTAACCCATCTTCTATGATACATTACATCCTATTAAGAGATAAATTACCTGCAAGAGTGATGCCACATGGAAGTTGAGTCTTAAGCAAGATCCCTCCTTTATGGAAGCATGCAATCTCTCTCTGGATGCACGGGAAATAGTCAGTAACTTGCAGTATAACATGTGCCCAGCAACTTATGGCACACTGGAAAGCTTTTTGGGGGCCCAGACCATCAAAACAAAAGTTTTATGATGGAATTATCAGTGTCTCTTACCAGCTGACAAGGCCACTACCACCAAGGAACTGCAGAATGAGGATTATGTGGTTGCAGTGCCCAAACTGCTGTCCTGCTTATGATGCATTTGCTCTTTTCAGGTCAGCTCACATTTTTCACAGTAGGCTGCCTGGGTGATATTTGCTTTCCTCTTTGTGCTTATTCTTAAAAGGTCTATTTGTCTTAATATTTGAAATGGAGGTATTAAAATAACTAGGGTTATGTATTTTGCTCTTCATACTGAAAATATACCTTATAAATGCTGTGATTGGCAGGGGGTAGTAGTTTTCTGAGGATTTTGTGCCTACTCCTGGACCCTCTGAGGTAAATGGCAAAACTCCAGTGCACAATATTTGGCATTCAGCTACATTCAAATGTTGGTATTTTTGGCTGGGGTTTCCTTAGGAAGAAACCTCAGCTGGGACTCTCTGAAAATCTCAATGTTTATGAATAGTATTGAGTATTTCTTTCATTATTTGAAGCAATAAAGAAGGCACCAACTTGCTAACAGAAATGCGGACCTTTTCCAACAACTCCTGATCCTGTTTCCCTTGGAATAGCTGTCAGAGCTGTGGTTTCAAACAACCCTAAGCTTGCTTTCTTTGGATATACTTGTATAGTGTGCAGTCTTGCCCCTATGAATGTGTACTTAGTGTCCTGAATGGAACTACATATGTTAGAAAAACAAGTTTTTAATATGTGTTGCTTACGTAGAGAATTTAGACACGGTCAGGATTTTTTTTAGGTGTGAGCTACTGGCAAGAAACAGCGAGTGGTGAAGCCAAACACTTCCTGAAAATGTAAATGCCTTGGATGAAGCTTTCTGGGAAGGTCTTTCAGGGCTGTAGAGAGAGAAAATGGAAAGGTTCAGGTCAGATATTTGTGCTGCCCCTGGCCCAGTGGTTCAGGCTGTCTGCTGAGGTGTGGGAGACTTGAATTCATTGTGGTGTTCTGTCTGATGACAGCAGGAAACGAGCGGCTGCCTCCCAAAATGTGGCCACCTCACTGCTGAGCTGAAGACTCTGTCTCCTGATGGAGCTCTCTGACCATGAGGGTTTCTGAGAAACCATTAGCTCTAAAATGGTGATTTTTAGTGTCTTGATGCCTATGCTAACAGTAATAATTAATGTGAATTTAGCCCTAAGCACCACCTACCCCTCATCCCTGTGAACAGCAGGGTCCACGCTGAAGTCTTTTCAACTCACCATGAAATCAGGGCCACTTCAGCAGAGCAGACAGAAGAGCAGCTCCCAGAAAAGCTCCTTGGAGACTTTCCAAACTCAAGAGTATGCAATCCTTTTTTTCTAATTCTGTGAAAGCAGTGAGCTGAAAACAGATGTTCTACCTTGCTGGTTCCTGCCATTTTATAGTTCTCTTTTGTCTTAACTGGGAAATCCTCATTTTGTTGTGGGATTTACTCACAGAAGAAAACTCAGAAGTGAAAAGAGATAGGAACAAAATATTGGGGCTAGGGGGTTGAATTGTCCTGTGTGTTTCTATTTCAGTTGGACTTCTGCATGGCTGGAAATTTTGTAAGTAGTCAGATGTGGGAGCATTTCTTTCTCCTAGGTCTACCTGTATGGACTCTTCATGTCCCAAATACAAACTCCTGGGCATTTGATCCTTGTTGCTGGTTTTCTTCCACTCTTTTGATATAAGAAAATCTAGATGCCTGCCTAGGGACAGACAGAGTGCACAAAATCCACGATGTGCTCAAACTGTTCAGCGCCAATGGTTTGTGCACCAACCCTGTGGAGCTCCCTGACAGCACCTCTGGAGATCTCAACTTTTTGTCTCTGCTTTGTGGAGATCAGGATGCATAACTCAAGTTTAAGACAGTGTCAGACCCGTTACAGACACTGCAATAACTAACCCTGAAGTCCATTTATGGATTTATTGCTAAGACAGTTAGGACTCTTGGAAATGCCACTGCATCTTTCAAATCCATCTAAAATTACATTCCCATGACATTTCATAGATCCAGTAACATTTACAGTGCTATAAAGCATAAAGAACTTTACCTTTGCAAGTATGGAATTTTCCAGAATTGTTTTGTATTATGGACAGAGAGAAAGAGATTTTCCTTTTTAAAAACAAATGTATTTTGGGGCCACGCATTTTCTAGCTTTTCTTCCAATGAATCTTCCTAATAATTATTTTGGCTTTGGGGTATTCCACTATGTTCACCAGTAACATACAAGTGTCTATTCACAATATGTAGAGCCTACAATTTGAGTCCTCTCCCACACTGAATCCCTTCATATGTCAAATAAACGCTACACAAATGTGGAATCCATGGGCATCACTTTCTCCTTTGGCAGAGCAGTTGTCAGAGCTCCATCATTTATTTGGCATCCAAGAGCACAAGCCAAAAGGGGATTTTACGGAAGGCCAGCTCCTTGTCTCAGCCTCAGGGTTGGAGAAATGGTCACAGAAGCTCACAGTGCTGTGTTTGCTAATGTATGGCTGTGGTCACTTCAGAAGATACAGAGCCACCATCCTTTTCATTCGCTGAGGAGCTAAACTCTGGTTAAAGATCTCATATTAATTGCTGGAAGGCTGCAGAGATTGCCGTCTATAAAATTAGTATCTCATAATACATGTACTTGAAAATCCCAGTCAGGAAGAGTATTTTGGTTTTCATCTCATTTTCCCCTCCCAACACTAAAACCTCCTTGGTGCTATTGGCATATTTTATTCGACTGCCTGCCTAATGGTTCCTGTCAGTAACTGGGTGGGGGACACCAGATAATGAAGAGATGCAATTGTAAAGCAATCTGCAGAGCAAACTATGCAGTGAGATGCCTGTGTGGATGATTATATATTTATATTATTCCGGAGCTAATGCGTTAGCTGCCGCCTTGTTTTCTCAGTACCTGAGTATTCCATTGGTATTAATAATAGAAGAAAAAACATGGTGTAAATTGCAGAATTGTAGCATTTGAACCCAAGAGGACTAATGAACTGCCAAGCCAAGCATACTATTGCAGATGGATTGATAGTGTGCAATTATTTTACACATTGTTGGGTGGAGATCTCTAACCAGCAAAAGCTGCATAAAAGCTAAACTCTATTTGCACATGCACATTTGGTTATGCAGGTAAATAAACCTTGTTATCTGTTAATTCAAACCCAGTCATTTCTCATGATTGCTCTCCTTTCCTCTGTTTAGTCACGTGGCTGTATTTAAAACATAGACTTTTGAAATACCAGAGGGAGACTCTTCTTTGTAAGTACATAATAAAAAGGGACGTTTTTGAAGCACAGAATTGGCTGAGTCAAAAGCAGAGGTGGAGGAGTCCACCTTGCCTCAATGGAATTTCCTTTTCTTTTTAACACAATGGCTTTAATCAATTTTGTAACTTCAGTGAAAGTTTGAGGAGCTGGATAACATGACGTCATTTTTTTTGGGGGTGAGGTATTTGCCCTATTTCACACAGAATAGAGAATGCATTATTAGGGAAGCATAATAGGGGAGCATCAGCAGGGAGGTGACAAACTGTCTGGATTTTCGGGTCAAGAATCACTTCTGCTGTTTACACATCAGAGACAAAAGCTTTGCTGTGTCTTGTATCTCAACAGGGATGGAGCAAGCTTTAAAGGGAGGTCTGGGGGAAAGACTGTGAAATGGAGAAAAGAAAGAGGTTTTGTCAAGCAGAAAATAAGAGCAGTCTGGGGGAGTTTTAGGGAGTAGGAGAGGACTGAGAAATATCCTCCACTGTGTGTGTGGGACAACGACCCCCAGCTGCAGATCCAGAGGGTGGCAGCTGGTTGTCCTTGTGGCAGAAGCGCAGCTGACAAAACCTGAAGAGGAACTGGAGAATGAAACAGAAGAGATGTAACTCAAGGTGACAATATCGTGTCCATGTCCAGTCCCTTTCCTTTCCTTCCCCCAGGACATGCGAACATTTACCTCAAACCCAGATTTATTTGCTAAAATGTAGGATTTTCAGGAATCCAGCAGCTCACTTGGCACCTTCCACATCCTGAATCCCTGAGCACTGATATTTGAGAGATCAGCTCTGCAGCTCATTGCATGAGCCCTGCACAGCTGCACGTCAGACATACTGTGCAGACAGCTTGTGTGTGAGCAATAAATCAGATGCATTCTCAAAGGAACTGCTCCACTGCCATGTGTTCACACCTATTGGTAAAAAAATCATGAATAACCCATAGATTGAGGGCCATTTATGAGAGATTCCAAGGCAGAGGGAAGGATTAGTAATGGATTTGATAGCCAGAACCTGAAAGAAAGGGCAATGTATAAAGAAAAGCAATCAGAATTCAACTGGGGTGTGTCACTTTGCTTTCAGTAATTATTGATGGGGAAGGAGAGGGGGACAATGATGATGAATTTATTTGGGGATTTTTGTGGTTGATTTTGGTTTTGGTTGTTTTTTTCATGATGGAATTTTTTATCTGCATCTAAATCCATCTATATGTACATCTTTAGGTGAAAGAAACAAATAGATTTTCTGTGTTGAGTGAGATATTTACAAACCTGACACTGCAGTGCAGCATTGAAAAATACAATCCTAGTTTGAGAGAAAGGGCAGATATGGAGAAGTGGAGACACAGGAAGAGTGCGGGGATCAGGTTATAAAGGATGGGTGTCAGTGGGGACCACAGAGCAGTAAGAAACTCACCTGTGGAGGAGTGGAAACGTGAGAATGACACCAAGAAAAGGTGAGAAACCAGAGAATGTAGCAATTTAAACTACATTAATATTTCCTTCCCTGTAATGACTAGACCTGGACTAATAATTAGCAGACTCTCAAGATTTCAATTATTCTTAAAATACTCTCCTGGCTTTATATTTATATATGTGCATTACAACTGCTCCCTATTTCAGTCCTAATTCCTAAAATCAGTCCTAATTTTTCTTCAGGGAGTGTGAATGCAGGAGATTTTCTGTACAACTGTCCTTCCAGAATGTGAGATTTGGTTTGCTTTGCACTCCTACCAAACAAAATGGTCCCCAGACATTGCTAAAATGAAAAGGTGGTAAACTCTCTCAATTTGTAGGAGAAAAATAGGAACATTTTGACACAGGAGGTTGGTTATGCCAGGACCAAGGCTTTTCTTGTTCTGTCTCAAATCCATTTTTTTAATTGTTCAAAATTTGGCAGATAGTTGCCAGAACCAGCTTTTCTCATCAATGAGTTACTGCTTTGCCTGCCATGGGCTCTAGTGTGAGAGAAAATATACCTGCCAATAAAGCTGTGTGGATTTAAACAAACCAGCATGCTTACATACTTTTTTATACATGTTTTTCTTTTGACTGGATGTAAATCATGGGGCTGGGATGGTCTCTGAGGAAATGTAGTCCAGCTTCTGCTCTGATGTCAATCAGTCCTCAGTGACTGCTTTTTCAAACCGCTTGTTGAGCTCTCCAGTCATGGAGCAGTTTATCCCCATTTATTCCTGTGCTTTTCTTTATGCTACAATTCAGAAACTTCTGTGCTACAACATTGGGCCAATACTTTCCAGCCCATTTTATGCAGACATGGAAGAAAAACTGTTCTCTTTTTTCCTTCCGCTTCTTAAATGCTTGAAGATTTTATCAGATCTTTACACCCCTCTCAATCTTGGAAGTTTTTTCAGGTTGAAATTATTCTTGGCAACTTTTGCCTGAAAACAGTGCTTTCTGTAAGTGCTGCAGGCAGAAGAATCTCTTTGGTTTTGCCCAGAATTGGAACTGCAGCTCCCTCATCTGCCGTGGCTGCTGAGAAGAGTTTCCATGCAGGAGTTCTGCACTTCTGCAACTACAATGTTAAATTCAATTCAGCGAGTTACTTTGGATATAAATTAATTACAATTATAGCTTAGATTCTGCTTCTTTTCAATTAGAAAAGTTCTGGTGATCTCATCTGGTTGATGGAAACAGATTGGATTATGAGGCAATTCTTCCACTTTCCTGGAAACACGTTGTCCTTGATTAAACAATGACTTGTATTATCAAATGTTTTCAGCCTTATAGCTTTGACATTCCTTGTATCCACTTGAAGAACCTTTTAAAAAATGAACTTCTAGATCGAAAGTGCATTGTGGTCTTCAAATAAATGATATTTTGATGATGACACACATCTGGTGGGTCTCTATGACCATGTGCAGAAGAGATGAGCAATAAAGTGGTTTTAAAGACCAAACAAATTCCAGATTGAAATTTAATGTTAGTCTAAAACTGGTACTAATAATTGAATTTAATGGGCATGACATACCTGTGTTATAAAGAACTATGAAGTATTAACCAATCAGTAGAAATTCCTGGAACTGGTGCCAAGGCTGGCTGTAGAGGAAACTTTTTTCTAGCTGTCAGAATTGGACTGTAACTTGTTTTTAATGATTAACCATGATCATGGATGATGTTTTTTTTGCCTATTAAGAAATTGTGGTGTCTTCGTGTTCTGCAGAAACTTTCTCCCTGCCTCAAAATATAAGTAAAACCTAAAATCCAAGCATTCTAAATAGACAGTTGTATTCAGAAAGAAACAGATGCTAAAGCCATGTTCTGAATAATTCACTGAAAGAAGGTAAATATCTTTACTACAATATGTGCCCACAACTTCAACCTGAACTCTCCAGCAATAACTGCACTGGCATTCTGAAAAGTTCAGCTTTTAAATGCATTTCTTGTACAGGGCAATTAAAGGACCAATGTCAACCCTCCTCTGAAGCTGACTGTATTACAGTATATCTTCATTTAATGGAAAATTAAGTTGAATTTCAAGAAAATTCCCAGTCCTTATGAAAGAAAGTCCGAGGCCATGGTTTGTTTATTTCTCAGTGCATTTCCTAGTTATTTGTCATCTGGAAATCAATGGGAAAGAGCGTGTCAAATGAAAGGACACATTTCCTTTTATGACAAATTCTTCTGATGAGGATCAAGAAAGGCCATCTGCCATTTCAGCTTTCAGAAATGGGATTTCTGTCAATCATTGTGCAACAGAGAGAGATGGGTACTCTCCCTGGCTTTAAAATATTTTCATGTTTCTTGTATTTGGGTAAAGTGGATGCACTGAGGATAGACAAGTTTGATTTGATCTTTAATAAAATGGCAAGAAACAGTCTGAAACAGGTTATTTCCTATCATATTTTCCACTGCTGATTTGTCAGAGTGGTATTGATATTGTTTCTTTCATCACTTCAGAGGGGGAGGAGGAACATTTCCTAAAGAATTGGTACAGCTGAACAGCTCTATATCCTGTCAGTTGGTCTGGGATCATGCAGTGCTGGCTGTTGGGCTCTCCTCTGAATAAAGGAGGAGTGTAATACTTTGTGTCAGGGATAAATTAAAAAATTGTATTTAGTATCTGTACTTAAATTCTACAGAGAAGTGTTTGTTTTTCCCTTTAATGCATCAGATTTTATCCTGGTAAATAACATTGAGTGAGTTTCTAAAGGCAAGTGAAGAAAATACAGTTTCAAAGAAGCAACATAAGAAATTTCTCTTTCGTGATTCAATTTGTTTTTTTCTCATGTCCTTCTGTGGGAAAAAGAAAATATGCTAACATCTTTTACTCACCTATGAAACACACTAGGGCCAAAGTAATTCAATGTACTACTGACTACTCATTTCTCCCACTGTCCACAATCAGGAAATCAGAAACAAACTTGTGGCTTAGGGAAAAAAACAACATTTAGGGCTGAACGTTTCTCAGCGTTTCATATACACACATATTCATAAAATATATGAAATCATAGAAATTACATCTATCATTTCATGATCGTTTTTAGAGGTACTAAAAATGTATTAATACCTTAGTGCAAAACTAGCACTCAATATTTAGGAATTAAAAAAAAAATCCTTGAGGTATATAAAGGGTTTTAATGTAATGTGAAGAAAGTTAGTAGTCTAGGTCTATTGTAAAGTTTTAAGAACAATAGGGATTATCATTTGAAGGCTTATTTTTGAGAATGGGATGTAGCTCAGATGCTTTGAGTGGGAAACTTGATTAATTTTGTTTAATGTTCTGATTGTCACAATTTCCCTCTAAAACACATAACCACAGTGAACCCTCCTGGGTTGTCCACACTCAGAACAGAGGTACAAGCTGAAATGTTGTGAAATTTAAGTCTGGACTCCTGGAAGCCCCTAGAGACTTCTTCAGCCATCCAGGGATTTCCAGTCTCATCCATCTGGAATAGAAAGCCTCTTGCAAGAAGCTTCCTGCCTGTTTCAGTGGAATGGTGGGGCAGAGAAAAATCAGTTTCCATAAGGAGAAACTTAGGTAAATACCTTGTGTGCCTACAGAAGAGACAGTTATGGAAGAGCTGCTCAGTAAAAGGACAGATGATGATAGAGATTTCCATAGGAACCTGGAGGAAAAAGCATGAGGAATGCCAAGTCTGTGCAAGCAAATTAAATATACCTTGGAAAACATTCTGGTTCTAAGGGAAAAAGTCATGGAAGTGCTCACATTATGGCTAGCAAATTGTTTTTGTCTCTAAAGCAGGCAATATTTCCTTTGTGGCTTCCTGTAGTTTTCAGCCCTGAACAGATCCTATTGTATTGTTTAATTGAGTTTTGGTTGTTCCTGTAACTGTAAAGGGGAAGAAAGGGAAAATGGGTGTGTACAGGCATGATGTACATGACATTTTAATGACAGATGTCAATGGGCTTTCTGGAATTCAGACATTTTATATTTCTTTTTTTAGCATCATGAAGTTAGGTGATCTCATTAAATAATGCTTACTATGTTGTAATTGTCTTATGGACCTCAATGCATTTATTTGGACTGTCAGATTTGAATGATCTATTTCAGTAATGTAATATCCTTAAACCAGCAACTGCTTGTGTTACAAATCATTGAGTCTTTGGAAACTGTTAATTAATAATTGTGCTCATTTAGCTCTCCATTGTCTTTTATTTTTACAGGCTAGAGATGCTCAAAGGTAGAAGAGAATAAATTTCTCATTTTAGAGCTTTATCCTGAATTTTAGAGAGGATTTGGCACTTTGAGAGACTTATTTCTGGAAAGTATCTCTGGACACACATCTCTTCTTCTAAAGTTATGTTTTACACAGGCATAGAAACAGTAACAGGTAAAGCCAAAATTCTTTTATTCCCTTAACAAAAGAAACATAGTTTCCTTGCTAGTTTTAACTAAAGCAAAGGGAAAGTCATGGTATAATTCCCTCTTTCCTTAGAAGTTAATTTTCACACCTTTCCAATAGTGTAATTAAATATGTGTTTTTTTAATTTCTTGACTTAGAAATAAAATCATCAGATTGGTTTCTTAGTAATCTGGTGTTCCCTGAGTCTCAGGATGATATTTATCACACAATTCCTACAGCTTGGTATTCACTGAATGAAGGGCTTTCAGTGATTTGGCACTCCTAAAGTGTAAAGAAGATGAAAAAGCTGAATAATATAAATTATTATACCTTTTTACTAATACAATACACCCACCTCATAATTCCATTTTATTGATTGCATAGAAGGCAGTTCCCCTGATCCACTGATGAAGTTTAATTATTGAATTATATACATACACTTATATGCATGTATAAATAAGTATAAAATTAATGTAGTTTCCTTGGAAAAACTGTGTCTTATCCCCAAAAAGCCAAAAAATGAGTAAACTAACCTTAATTCAGATAGATTAGGGTTTCTTTTCTTACTATATTAGCAAGTTGGAGATTAAAGTATATAAATACTTTTTTCCACCTAGTTTTTTAGGTTCCCTTGGTTGTTAGTAAGCTGGAGTAAGATCAGAATAACCATACTTTATTTGTTTACTTGTTCCTAAAATTGAGAAGATAGTTTTTAAAAGAGGAAATGAAGATTTTTCTGCTCTCCTGTTTATCACATTTGATTATTTTAAATTCTATACTGTGTAAAATAGTTACAAACTGCTGCTGGTCTTTTCAATATCTGTAAGTAGCTGTCAGCACTTGTTCATAAAACCTGAATTTGCATTGTCAGTTTTTGATTAGATTCAAGGAGAGCATGCATGCTGTTGAAGTAAATTTCAGTGTGTAATTTCAAAGTTAGGTCAGCACTCAGCCCTTTGGAGAATCCCTCTCACAGCAGAGATCATCTGCTTTCATCAGCTCACCAGGCAAATATAGCTGCTATAATCAAATTTCTGCTGAGGCTCTGATCTTTACAGAATCTGGAATTCATTCCCATGAATATCACCTGCTTAAAATTAACTATTTGCCAGTTTTGTCTCTTGCATAGTAAGAAATGCATTTGTGGGATGTTCATGCAAAATGGACAAGCACGTTTAAGAAAAAAACTGGCATGAATGAATGTGTCCATTTGTGCAAAAGTTGAAGAAATTGTAAAGTATTTACCCAGCTGTTCCTTTTTACTGAATATTAATTATGCTTTAAAAAAAATTTTTAGATCAAAACAACCTGTCTGCTCTGGGTAATGTTGTATTTTAAATGGATTCACAAAGTCTGGGGCCAGAAGAGATCATTAACTCATATATTCTTTACTTTTGTGTGTTTTTGTGCATCTCTTGTTCTTCTCTAAGCTGAACGAAGAAAATTGCAAATCTGGATAAAGTGAGCCTTTCAGAGACATTAAATTTTGATCTGGGAACACTTGGAGGAGGAGTTTTTCTGGCTCCAGCTTGGAATTGAACACCAGTTCCTGGAAAACATTTCTAGAAAGACACATAAGATTTTTTAAATTGCATTATTCAATTGTCACTTTGTCAAGACTCTTGTAGCCTTTTCTGCCATGTTTACAGGGACTGGTGTCCAATTAGGAATCCAATTGCTATCCTGCCCATGAGCTTCCTCTTTTGGAAAGCAGACACAGGGAATAATATTCCAGATTTTCCCCAGGAAACCAAGATTTAAGAAGCAAGTCAGCTGACAGAGCTTTTTCCAGGACAGGATTAAAATTTCGGTGGTCTATTGGATAACATCGATGCAGAGATCGTGGATTAATAATGATTCTGAAGTATTCAATATGATATCAGCCACTTTGGTAAAGAAATGGGGTGTGGCATTATATCTACTGCTGCCTTAATATTATGACATGGCCTTCTGGTTCCTGTAGCCATGAAGATTTTTTTGAAATGAAAGCATTTTCCTAAACCTGGTCTGAAATTCTTAAGGTGTACACCTCCTCCCCCAAGAAAACCACCCACCAAGCTCTACCAATCAATGAAATAAAAAACTACAGCACCGCCCTCCCCAAAAAAGAACCAAAACCCAACCAACCAAAAAAAAAAAAAAAAGAGTTCCCAACCCTCCAAGAAAAAAAAAAACAAACAACAAAAGCAAACCTAAAGTTATTTCCTGTGTGTAATACTATTTCTTTGTGAGCAATGAAATGTGTTATTCAAAGACTGAAGATATTCTTTATTTATCTTGATGTGAAGTTCATCAGCTTTTAAGCAATATGTGCCTCCTGTATGATTTATATCACTATTCTGCTACCTTTGTCAGAATAATGCTTCACCTTCCTCTTTTTTCCATATCAGGTAGTTATAGAGTCAAAAAGAATTCTGTCCTTTGCAGTGTTTGTGTTAAAGAACATTTATTTATTTTCCTGAAAAGCAAATAAATTCTTTACAAGTTTTAAGATCAACTACATGCAAGCTAGATATAAAATACCAAAAGTATCTTCCTACAAAAAAACCAACATGCAACCTTGCTGGGAGAAGGAGGGATTCGGATTCAGGAAGGAAATCTTGCAGTAAAATTTATTTCTTTTAGCAGGTGTCACTCTGGATCTGTCTGAAACCTGGTGGTGAATATGGAGGAAGTAAATTAGACAATGAAAATGAGATTGAAGGGAGCAATTTACTGTAAAGGTAACCATAATTCCCTACAGTTGCCCAGAATAAACCTCACAGATTCTTTCTATAGATTCTTACTCTTGCTGCTTGCTCAGAAAATCGCAAATTTCAGCTTGATATGCTTTTTTTCTTAAAATAAAATTACAGAAAATTGACATTATCTCAGACCACAATTTAATAATTGCCATAGTAAATATCCCGTTTTGGTTGTCAGAGGGTGTTTATTGATCTGTCTTGATACACTCCAGTCAGCTCTCTTTTGGTGCGTCTCTAATGCTCAACACACCCTTACGTGACAGTATCGAAGCACATCCCTTTGTTAATGAGCTTTCAGTTAAGAGTAAATTTACAGATTTAACTGAAACCTTGTTAAGTTGTAAGGAAAGAATAGATGTGCTACCACAGGAAGCAAAAGTGCAAACCCTCCCAGCCCCTGCAAGGCACCCCAGCACCCCAGGTGTCTGATATAGTGAGCACATTGACCATTAAACAGTTCCCCAATTATTCCTGTATGGCTCTAATAACCACAGAATAGTTATTAACCTTCACTGATTTTTCAAGAAGTGCACATAGTTCTAATTAAACAAATATTTCATTTTCCAAGTTCTTGTCAAGAGAAGACACAGTTCGTAACAATGATTGGGTTTAATTATCTCATCCATGATTTCTGCACTGAGCAGCAGTAACAATTAGATAATTTCTGCTTTTTTGTTCCTTTTTTTGCACAATGGTTTCTACAACAAAAAAGGGACACACTCACTGTGCACAACCATATTGAGCAGGAGAAGATTCTCTCTGTTTAGCTTCTCTAAAGGAGTTTCCCATGTATACCAATTTTCTTTAAGGCTACTTCAGAAGTCCTTGGAAGTCAAGGAAACTTTCTGCTTTCCTCCCAAAGTGAATTTCTTAAACGTTTGCATCTCTAAGTAATATATGAAACCTTAGGGAAAATTTTACTTAAATATTTACAGTAATTCAGCTTTGAACAGGATAGGATTTGTTTTCTAGTCATTTTTCTTTTGTTCCAAAGTGTTCTTTCTCTCTTTTTTTCCCTTTTTGTTTTTTTCTTTTAATAATATAAAGGATCACACATGTCTAGCTGTAATGTGTTCCTGACGACTGTTTAAACCTATGTAAATCTGCTTGATTTAAATTAATTTAAATTGATTTAAATACAAGCTGTGATAAGACACTCTATGACAATGGTGCTCTTTCCTGAACCTTGAAAAGCCATTTAGTAAACCTGATATGTGTGCTAATGAGAAATTAAGGATAAAGGAAGGAAGGAATTCCATGAAAGGGTTACCTAGAACATGGCAGCTCACACTGTACACACTTTGATAATTATCTTATTAGCCCCCTAGAAAGGCTTGAGTGACCTTAATTGTTTGTTAGGAGGAAAAATAAACACACAGTATTTTGTTATATTTTACTGTTTGTGGTTAAAAATACCACTTAATGTTAAATTTCAATAATATAAACTTGGTAATAGGATAACACTTGCTGAGAAAGGTTTTGCCAACTGATTTCAGTAGCTAATAAGAATTAAATTTTAATGCACTAATTAATGTGGAAAAAAGAGCAACTTAGCAAGTAAACAGATAAAGTAGAGAAAATAAAATGTAGAGGTTTTGTGTTGTGCAAAATCTTCTATGTGATCTTTCTGATTACCAGCCCTCATACTTCTGCTAGCTGGCTTAGCAAACCAACATTAATAAATGAATAAACAAATCAAACTTTAGAATAAATCCAAGATTATTTTCTTATAATTTTTGCATGGCTTATTTTTATTTATCTTCACTGAGCTAAATGTGCCTGTTTGCTTTTTATTTAGTGAAATTGTACTTTTCCATAAAGCTTCTGATTTACAATATATACACGAGGCTGTTTTTATCCAATTAATATCTTTGACTAAATATGTTCCTCCTGAGGGAAAAGTCCTCTTAGACACTGATGTTCACCCTGGTTATCTTTGAGAAGAGATTCTGCAAGAGGAAAATACTCAAAATTGGGTAACACTGTACTCAGAGCTTCCTCAGAGTAAGTAAAGAACAAGCACAGAAACACTGCTGCATCAAAGCCTGCAGTTAAATTTGAGCAGAATCTTACTACTCCTAGGTCTTATCTGTTGCAAATATTTTGCAACTTTTTTTGACAATTCAGTAAACTTAGAAAAAAAACTGAAAAGGTTTAAGCTTTCAGTCAGCAAAATCTCCCTTTGATTATTTACATTTGAAGAAAGCTCTCTGAATCTTAAAAATTGCCTTATGATGGCTAGGTCTCAAAAAGAAGAAATACCTGTATAGGAGGCACAGAGGTGCAATAGCTTACATGCCTGATGTTGTGCTGTCAAGTGAATATTATCAAGAACAACCCTTTAGCCATTCAGAGATGGAGGAAGTGCTTCAAAGGCAGGCTGAGGGCTGTCAGGGTGTGTGCAGTGTTGGTCAGAATACGAGACTGCAGCAGCAGTCACAGTGTCACTTACCAGCATGTAGGCAGGGTCAGTTCCCCTCAGTAACCTGGGCAGTGAATTATGTCCCTTTTCCACCTCTCTGCCCCCACCTCCTGTAGGTGACAACGTGTGTGAATATGAAAAACCTACAATTCAGGTTCAGAATTCATTCCGTGTATCTTACATGAGGATAGGCACTTGATAAACTGCTACAGGAAGTATTGGGATTTTTGTTTATCCTGATTTCTTTTCTTCTTTTGTCCCCACTTTAGCAGCTTTACCTGTTACAGGGCTGCACAGTCTGGTAGATGGATTATCAGTATGACACAGCAGCACATCTCTTCAATCCCTTTGTCTTAATTTCAACTGAAGTGAGTGAGAAGAGCACTTTAATTCCACCAGTAATCTAGTTTTAATTAAGAATGGCTGACTTGTGGCAAAGTTTGTTTTTTATCCTCTCTTACGATCCTCCTCATGCTCTATTCTTACTCTCACACATGAAGATTTATGAGGGGCTTTGGTGTCTGCCTGGCTCGACCACGCTCCATCACCTGTTGAACTCTGTGCTGTCTGATAGGGCATGATGTATGTTTGTATTGAAAACCCAGCAGCTGCACTCAGACAGATAAAAAAGGTAGAGAAGAGGTAAGAATCAATATGGAAATGCAAGGGGAAGAAAAAAAGACCTTATTACTGCTTTTGTGTCCCTAATAGGTCCCTTGCTTCGTCCTTTCTTTAACTTCCTGGGAACCTCTGCTGTGAGGTGTTAGCAGTGATGCATCTCTAACGTTATTGATTCTATGAGAATCTTGAGCATTTCCCTTCCTCCTTTACCCAGTGCCTTTAGGAGAGCTTGTTCAACTGCTTGGTGTAGAAAGGACTTGCTTTTCTCCACCAGTGACAGATTTTCCAAACTGTATCCAGGAGTTTTCTCACAGTAAGTTTCATTTAATATGGGTCAGTTATGGTTCTGAGGTGACAGAACCAGTGATAAATAAGTTGAAAATCAAATATTTCTGCAGTTAAGCCTTGATCACTCAAGCAGATTGTCTGAGGTGTGAGGGAGGTATGACTTGGATGCAGGAGGGCTTGAGTACAAGCCTCACTAACCAGATTTGAGAGAGATGTTGGTATCAATAATTTATAATACTATTGATAAGTGCTGATTTATTTGCTTATTTTTGTAGACAGTCATGGCCTGAAAACTCATGGTGTGTGAGGGTTCTGTAAAACAAGCTATTAGGAAGTTCTTAAGAGAATTGTCTCAACCAATTTTTGTCCCATTTAAGGTCAACAAATGGAAAATATCTGCAAAGAGACAGGTGGAGGCCCCCAAAAGTCAATGAGACAGCATTTGTGAGAATTAGAGATGATGGTCTTAAAAACTTCATCCCTCTCTGTTTAAACACACTTAAACAAAAGAGTTTTAATCTAAAGGAGCTTGATGTTTCTGGAGTACTTGAGAAAATACTTGGGGGAAGAAGAAGAGAAGAGATTTTAGAACAATCAGTCTCACCTGGACATTGCAATCTGTTATCAAGAGTAGGTTGCAGGCCACAATCAATATCTCAGGAGAAAATAGGCAGAACCTTGAATATCAGAGCAGGTAAAAATATATTAGTTTAGACATGGAGAGCAGGTTCAACTGTAGAACCTGAAGTGAGAAATTAAACTGGAATTCCAAACAGCAGTAGAGGATATTCAATCAACTTAAAAGCAAAAGGAAATGAAATGGTAATTGAAATGGCACAGCAATTATCTGCTTGATAGTGTCTATTTGGATTTCCAAAAAGACTTTATACAGAGCCCCTCATCAAAGACTTTAGGAAAACTAAGAAGCCTTGGTGTAAGAAAGGAAGTCCATTAATAGATGGGTAAATGCTAAAAAGGTAAGGAACAAAGTGCAGTGGGAGGTAGCCAGTTCTTTCAGCAGAGGTCATCTGAGTTCTGCAGAGCTCTGCACCAGAAGATTTTTACACTTTTAATGAATTACCTGCCAAAGGAGAGGAGCAGTGAAGAAACAAAATTTTGTGATGGTGCTAAATTATCTGGAAATGTAAAGATGGGGCAGAGAATGAAACATTATAGGAAAACCTTATAAAACAGTGTGCCTGGTAATAAAGTGTCTGGTAATTCCATGCACATAAATATAAAGCACTGTGAATGGTGACAAAGACACTTAATTTCACATACAAAAAGAGAGTTATTGTTTAGTAGCAATATTTTGGGTTTATGACAGATAGCTCCATGAATGCTAAAACAATGATAAGGGGAAAACTAAATCTAGTGCTAGGAATTATTAGAGGAACAGAGGAGAAGAGAAGAGAAGAGAAGAGAAGAGAAGAGAAGAGAAGAGAAGAGAAGAGAAGAGAAGAGAAGAGAAGAGAAGAGAAGAGAAGAGAAGAGAAGAGATCCCCCATTTCTATTAAATAAAGAAGAAACGGAACTTACTATAATTTTCTTAATTACAGCAAAAGCAGCACAAATCAAAAGCAGAACCAAAAGTAACATTCCAATATCCCGGATTAAAGATGCCCACCACCCTGATATTCCTAGCCCCGAGAGGGCGTCCTCCAACCATGTCTTAGTCTCTTGCTTTATCGTGTGGATCATACTCTGCATGTCCTGCACTGTCCGGCGAATGTCAGTGGCATGTGATGACAAATTGAAGCAACTAAGTCCCTCGAACTCCTGGCAGTCATGATGATGTAAAAGCAGGAGGTAGTCGATTGCGGCCCGATTTTGTAGTGTCGCCTTCCTGGTGATTTCCTCATCTGCTAAGAGGCCACTAATAGCGATTGAGGTAAGATTCGCTTGCTTAGCCACCCAACACTCTAGGTGGCCCAATTCACCTAGAGCCTTAGTTGCTGCTACCCAAGGCAAGAAAAGAGAGATAGCAGCCCGTTTTAAATGCACCCAATGGAAAATTTCGGAGTTGCAACTTTCGTCTAATTCTTCCACATCCCTCTTTTGGCGCACCAATCCAGACCTTTTCCGCCAGTCGTAAATGTGTGTCATGTTGGGGGTAAACAGCGTCAATCGCCCCAAGGTACATGGGCCTCCGAGCAGGTGAGAGGGGATGCCAGCCCACGCGTGGTCGCCACATAACAGAAAAATATCTTTGGGAAGGGCTCTAGGGGTAAAACTAGGAGAGGCTGCTACTTTGGGATAGGTGACCCACTGACACCATTTATTAGGTTGGTATCTCTTCTGGTTGTGGGTAATAGTCAAAACCGGACGCTTCCTTCCTAAAAACATAGGGGTGGAGGTGAAATTAACACAATAGGGGGTAGGTAAGTTGCTGGAGGTAACTGAGGAAGAGGCTAAAAGGGTGAACTCAATAGGCTCGGCGGATAGCCTCGGGAGGGTGACGACCCATTCACCCCAGATGACCAAGGGGTTCTTTGGGTCGCTTTTATAATGAACTCCCGAAGCTATCCTTGGAGCATGACGACCCCCCCAAACCCCATTGTTGTACATTTCCAGTAATTTGGGGGGGTACTCGGAAACATCCAATGGGATCCGCACCAGGCAGGTCGACATAGGATCTTCCGGGGCCGCACCATTGAGGCAGATGTGGTCCTGCCTGAGGGACCTTGCCAGCAGCTTCCACACGTTGGCTCTTTGATTAGGGACAATCCATGATTCGCCGAACAGGCTGCAGGATAGAAGGACAACGCACACTCTCAGGTACACTCGTGATGTCATCGTTATCAGGTGGCTGGGCGTATCTTAAACAAAACAAGACAAAGATAAGTTAAACAAAGGTCAACATGGTTATCAGCTACCCTTTATAATTAAGCATGAGGAAAATGGGAAAATGGGTTAGGGAAAGAGGGTAAGGTCGACGTTTCTCCCTTCCGTCGTTTTCTCCTCCACGCAACAGTTGAGACGTCCTCTTTTGCTTGTGATGTTACATAGGGTTTGACCCATCTGGCAGGAATCCATCTCAGTCCCTGGGGTGTCGAAACACTGGCGTATCCTCTTCCCCAGGTAATGAGACGGAACGGTCCCTGGACCTGCTGTGACTCAGGATCTCTAATTAGTACCATCGGGTTCTCCTTNCTGGTGTAGCCTCGTCCACATGTAATGAGACGAAACTGTCCCTGGACCTGCTGTGACTCAGGATCTCTAATTAGTACCATCGGGTTCTCCTTCAGTTTGTGCTTCCCACGGTTCGTGAAATGCCGGAAGACAGGTGGTTCCGGATCCTCTGCTGTGCCGTTTAAAAAGTTGATGGTAAAAAGAGCTCTGGCAAGCCTGATAATAGGTGAGTGGCATTGGATTGTTCCCGCTTGTTGCTGGAGGACCCTCTTCAAAGTTTGGTGGGCTCTCTCAACAATTGCCTGCCCGGTTGGGGAGTGAGGAATGCCGGTGGTATGGCTTATTCCCCACTTTTGGCAGAAGCCCTGAAATTCCTTAGAGGGATAGGCAGGGCCATTGTCAGTTTTTATCTCCTTAGGCATGCCCAGCACAGCGAAGGCCTGAATAAGGTGTTTCTCTACATCTTTAGCCTTCTCTCCAGCATGGGCAGAGGCATACATAGCTCCCGAGAAGGTATCTATGGAAATGTGCACATATTTTAATCTGCCAAATTCTGGCACATGTGTCACGTCCATTTGCCACACCTCCCCGCTGTTAACGCCCCTAGGATTTACCCCGCTACCAAGAGATGGAAGCTGGTAGGTCTGGCAGCTGGGGCATGTAGCCACAATGGCTTTTGCCTGCGCCCGCGAAAGATGAAACATGCGGACTAACGCTGGAACATTTTGATGAAAAACCGAGTGGCTGATCTTGGCCTGCTCGAACGCCAGCGGGAGCTTAGCAAGCTCTGCAGGTGAAGCCAGAGCGTCGGCTTTCCGGTTCCCCTCGGCAATGAAACCGGGTAGATCAGTATGCGACCTCACGTGCATAACATAAAAGGGTTGCTCGCAGTGGGAGAGGGTATATATTAACCTCGAGAGCAAGTCATAAATTTTGGAATTGGATACTTCTTTTAGGAGGGCATTCTCAGCCCTCATTGTTACCCCCGCCACATATGCCGAATCGGTAATCAAATTGAAAGGTTCAGAAAACCGCTCAAAGGCTCTAACAATGGCTGCTAACTCTGCCACCTGGGGTGACCCAGGGACGATTTCCACATCAGATTCCCACTTCTGTGTTTTGGGATTCCTCCAAGTGATGACCGACTTGTGAGTCCTCCCTGAGCCGTCTGTAAAAAGTGTCAGAGCATCCTTGAGTGGTTTTCTACTCTGAACCTCCTTTGGAAGCATTTTAAAGGTTTCGTTGAACAATTTGTGCTTAGGGCGGTGGCTTGATAACTGCCCTGGGTAACTGTCTAACGCAAATTGTAAATTTTCGTTGTTTTGCAAAACATGCTCCAATTGGTCCACGACAATTGGTAAGTACATGCATGCAAAGTCACACCCTGACAGGGTCCGGAGCCTGGCCCGACCTCTGATGATGAGGTGTGCCATAAGCTCTTGTGGCTGAGTGGTAGTTTTGGATGGTTGGTGCGGAAGGAACACCCACTCGATGATAATCAAGGGATCCCTTCGCCCCTCGTCCCATTGAAAAATGAGGCCGTGGAGGTGTGGTGCCTTACCCAACACGATGAAATCGAACGGTCGGGAAGGCAGATACCTGTGAGCCTGTCCCTGTCTGGTGTTAATTGCCTCTTCTGCCTTTTCAATGGCCCACCTGGCTTCTGCTGTCAAGGACCTGTAAGATGTCAAATCTCCCCCCCCGCAAGAAGGTTAAAAAGAGGGGACAGGTCCTCAGTTGTTAATCCCAACCAGGGCCTCACCCAATTCAGGCTGCCACATAATTGGTGGAGCTCTTGCAGAGTCCGTGGGTTGTCTTTTATTTCTATACGCTGCGGTGTTATGGCAGTGTCCGTAATTTTCAACCCGAGGTATTTCCAGGGACTGGTACGCTGGACCTTTTCGGGTTGCAGCTCGAATCCCCACGCCTCAAGGGCCTTGATGACTTTGTCCAACGTCCAGTCCAGGTACCGGTCATTGGGGCAGCAGATGAGCACATCATCCATGTAGTGCAGGATGATGGCCCGCTCTGCCACAGCACGGATGGGTGACAGAATTTTGGCTACGTACCACTGGCAGATAGTTGGGCTGTTCTTCATACCTTGCGGTAATACCCGCCAGTGGTAACATAGCTTGGGAGCTTCTCGGTTGATGGACGGAACCGAGAAAGCAAACCTAGGAGCGTCCTCAGGATGGAGGGTTATCTGGAAGAAGCAATCCTTAATATCTAGGACTGCTACCTTCCAGTGCTGTGGGAGCATAGAGGGCGATGGCATGCCCGGTTGGAGGGGCCCCATGTCCTCAATAACTTCATTTATTCTACGCAGGTCGTGAAGGAGCCGCCACCTGTCCTTCCCCGGTTTTTTAATTACGAACACCGGAGAATTCCAGGGGCTGTTGGTGGGAATGATGTTCCCCTTCTCCAACTGCTCCTGCACGAGTGCGTGGAGCGCTTGTAATTTATCTTTTCTCAGTGGCCACTGGTCCACCCAGACAGGTGAATCTGTAAGCCAATTTAACTTCTGGGTGTTGCGCTCCACACCAGTGGCCACCCTCAAAAATCCTGAGATTTTGGGCCGATATTAATAACCGTGCCCCATTGGGACATGGCGTCTCTCCCCCACAGCGTAGATTTCGTATCCAAGACGAACGGGTGAATTGACGCTACTCATCCGTCTGGACCCTCCAATTGAATAACCTTTTTAGCTTGTCTGGCCAATTGTGTGCCCCCGATCCCAGAGACAACCCCCTGTGGCTGCAGCTCCCATTGTGCCGGCCATTTTTCTGTCGGAATGACCGTCATATCTGCCCCCGTGTCCATCATCCCGGTGACGTTAACACCGTCTGCTCCCTGGCGCATCCGACACTGCACCAGGGGCTTACCACTTCCTACAACTTCTGTCCAACAGACACTGCATGTGGCTAGGTCTGCGGACCGAAGTTTTGGCAGAATAATGGCCTGGGCGATGACTTGGCCCTTAGGTAGGAAGTGGGGAGGATGGACACACCATTCCAAAAGGACAAAGTCCCCATCTGAACCCACACTAGTGAGCTCAGGGGAGACCTCAATCCCTACAGGTGTTTGTGTTGTATCCCCAATGACATGTACGTTAGTAGAGTCCATATATGAGTCCTTTTCAGGCAGAAGGCTTAATGCAATCGCCGTCCATTGGTTGTTTTCGAAGTGCGTCGGCTTGTTGCAGATCACCTTCTGCCTTGGTCCAGGGTTACTGCCAGATGGGTGCAATGGGTCAACCTTCTTCATCTCAACTGATTTTCCAGCTCCATTTCTATTCTCGCGCGGAGCTGGCCCGCGCTGATCCTTTAGTTGCCCTGATTATCTGGGGAAACATTCTCACAAACAGATTTGTTAGGCTTGTTAACATTTTGCCCAGGAGCTCGACACTGTTTGGCAATATGACCCCTTTTTCCACACCGATAACAGGTCATAGGGGGTCTATGCTCCCTCTCAGTTAATCCCAACTCCACCCCTCCCATCACCCCTCTTTTATCTCCCCCTTGTTTTTTAATAGACGAATCGGATATTGATACCAATTTTGTGCAGGCCTCAATCATAAGATCCAAAGTCGGTGGTGGCTGGAAAGGCAAGCCCAATATCACTCGTTTGCAGGCCTCGTTGGCATTGGCCCGCACTAAAGTGATAATAAATTGCTCCCTATACTTTGGGTCCTCAATGTCCTTCCCAACCAATGCACGCAACTTGTCTACGAAATCGATAAATGTTTCTTGTGGGCCTTGTTTTATCTGAGTGTAGTTTAACAAAGGGGCCGATTTAGGGGGCATCATTAGAAAAGCCCTCTGCGCCGCATCCATAACCGCATTCAAAAACCCCTCCGATATATGCCTGGCCTGGTCTTGTGGTTTAACAAACTGGCCCTCCCCAAGAAGGTGGTCCATTGAGAGCCCTACATTTGCCGGGTCCTGTAATAACACTGGGAGAAGCTCTGTAAGTAACCTTTTCCACACATTGAGCCACACAGAAAACTCCGATTCTGTTAACAAGCAAGATATCACATTCCTAACATTATGTGGGACCATAACGGTGTTATAAAAGGTTGCTTTCAAAAGGTTCTTAAAACAGGGACTCTCCCTTCCATATTCCTTTTGGGCCTTGCACAGGTCTTTTAGGTTTTGGGCCTCGAAGGGTCTCCAGGTGGGATTGAGGCCCTGCCTATTGAAAATTACCGGACCTGCAAAAGGGGTTGTAGCGGGTTCTAGGTTCTGGGTTCCCAGGCCCTCATTTCTGGTTCCCACTGTCAGTGGAACAGCATCCGGTGCCCGCTCCACTGGCACTCCTA
>VZTJ01005794.1:14608-45263 GCA_013397795.1 Orthonyx spaldingii | reverse complement strand
GGATGAGCTTTCCCTGAGCTGCAGGGGCTGGTGGGGTTCCATATCCTGGAAAAGTGGGATTCAGCTGGAACCCCTGGAGCAGGGAATCAGGGTCAGAGCCCCCAGTCTCCATGCCTGAGTTTCCTGGGAAGGTGGGATTCAGCTGGAACTCCTGGAGCAGGGAATCAGGGTCAGAGCCCCATGGGATTCATTTCCTGGAAAAGTGGGATTCAGCTGGAATCCTGGAGCAGGGAATGAGGGTCAGAGCCCCCGGGCTCCATCCTGACTCTGTCCCACCTCTCCCAGCGCTCCGGAGCTGGAGCAGAGCCTGGCTCTGACAAAGGATATTTAATGATTTCCCCGAGGGCAATGCTCAGGTTTGTCATTTAGTTTTGCAGATTTCCTGGAGTATTATTAATTTCCCAGGATAAACTCCATTAGGAGAAGGCATTAATTTCTGGAATATAACTTATTCACAGCTCTGCAGACAGGGATTCCACCGGTTGAGAATTACTCAAATATTGATCTGGACATTTCTAATTAACTTTGCCCGTGTGTTAATATGCAAACGCCCCCAAATTGATTTTGGACAGGCCAATAATGAGATTTAAAACCTGAGGTAACGTATATTTCTGTGTTTAATTATTAGATTCATTAGCAATTTTAATAAACGCTCTCGGCTCAGGAATGAAGCACCGCACTTGACACTTGTTGACTTTTCCTGTCGCTGCCTCAGCAGAGGAAGGAGAGACAAAAGTCATGCCTGGGAAGCAATTAACACCTTGTGTAATTATTAATACATTCCCCGTGCCTGCAGCGTGGTTGGGTTTGAAACCGAGGCCATCTGTGAGAAACACAAAAATATCTGACGGGTTCCTCGCACCGGGAGGGGGCAGGGAGTGTGAAATCCGTGTGGGAAGCAGCAGGGGGATGGCAGGAGAAGGACCGGGAGTGACAGAGCTCCAGGGGGGCTGCAGGAGCTGGATCCCAAATTCCCGTTGCATTTCCAAGGCAGAGAAGGGATGGGGTGACCCCGATGTGGGAATGGTGGTCCAGGAGCGGATGGTCCGAGGTGGAGCGGGGTGGGGATGTTCTGCTCCAAATCTTCGCCTCTCCTTCCCAAATATCCAGGTTTTCCTGTGGCTTCAACCTTGGAGAGCCCCTATCCGCACTCAGATCCAGTCCTGGAATGGTTTGGGTTGCAGGGAGCTGAAATCCCATCTCAGGATGGACTTTGCCTCTATCCACACCCAGATCCAATCCTGGCAGGGTTTGAGTTGGAGGGACCTTAAATCCCCTCTCAGGACCTGAAATCCCATCTCAGGATTGCCCCTATCCGCACTCAGATCCAATCCTGGAATGGTTTGGGTTGCAGGGAGCTGAAATCCCATCTCAGGATTGCCCCTATCCGCACTCAGATCCAATCCTGGAATGGTTTGGGTTGCAGGGAGCTGAAATCCCATCTCAGGATTGCCCCTATCCGCACTCAGATCCAATCCTGGAATGGTTTGGGTTGCAGGGAGCTGAAATCCCATCTCAGGATTGCCCCTATCCACACCCAGATCCAGTTCTGGAAATGTTTGGGTTGGAGAGACCTGAAATCCCATCTCAGGATTGCCTCTATCTGCACCCAGATCCAATCCTGGAATTGTTTGGGTTGCAGAGACCTGAGATCCCATCTCAGGATGGGATTTGCCCCTTTCTGCACCCAGGACCAGTCCTGGAATTGTTTGTGTTGGAGGGACCTGAAATCCCATCTCAGGATGGGATTTCCCAAGGGCAGGGACAGCTTCCACAATCCCAGGCTGCTCCCAGCCCCATCCAGCCTGGATTTGAACACTGCCAGGGATGGGGCTTCCCCCAAAAATGGTGGAATTGGGCATTTTTGGAGCTCTGCAAAGCCCCCCTGGATCCCCTCTTGGGGTATCCCAGGGCCCATTCCCCCTTCCAAGCTGGAATTGCTTCCCAAGGATGCTGAACTAAGGTGATCTCTCAGTCCGATTATCGCCTCGATTTATTTCGGGATCCATTCCTATTTTGCTATCCCAGAGCCACAAACATCCTGCAAAAACAACCCCTTTCCCAGCCATCCGGGGAGATTTACGGTGTTGCATCCCAAATCCATCACGGAAATGGGCTCCTCTTCCCCCCCGATGACTCCAGGCCTGAGAATTGGCCGGTAATAACCTAAAAACCCATTTTTCAAGGGTTTGTGTCCAGCTGCTGCCACCTCATCCCGACATTCCCCCCTCCCTCCCGTGCCCACGGACGCCTGGGCAGCCTCGCAGCGTTTCCGAGCGCTCCGTTATAATTTGGTGCTGGGACCATTGGGAAATTGCTGACAATTTGGATGAAAATGGTTGGAAAATTGCAGTGTTTAGGCCCATTTTGCGGGGCTGTGTGTGCAGAAATTGCAGAGGAAACACTGGAAGAGGCCAGGTTGGAAACAGGCACCGGAATTCCGAGGGTGCTGGGATCTCCCCTGAGTGGTTCTGAATTTGTAAATAAATTTGTAAATATGGTAAAGAAATTGTCCCTGAGTAGAGGATAGGGAAAAATTGGGAAAGGGGAATGGGAGGGGGAGCCCTGGGGGGCTGTGTCTGATCCCGCAACATTCCCAGAAAAAGCTCGGCTTGGGCAGGGCTGGGGCTGTGCCCAACACTTGTGGAGCTGATTTGGTGTCTTTTTGGGAATAAAACATCCAAGAGGCTTTTTAGGTGTTTGCTCCCTGCCAGTTTGTACATTTCTCCCAGGAATTTATCCCAGATTTTTCCTGTTGGGATTATTGATGCACCTCAGGGTGAACATGAAACTCTTGGGGGTTTTCCCACCCATTTTTAATGATTCCATGATTCTCCAAAAGGTCTTGTCCAACTCAAACAATTCCATGATCCTATGAACTGTCTTTTCCAAGCCAAATATTTCCACGTTTCTTTGAAAAGTCGTTTCCAACTCAAATGATTCCATGGCTCTATGAAAGGTCGTTTATCCCAACAATTCCATGATTCTCTGAAAGATCTTTTCCAACCCAAACAATTCCATGATTGTGTGACCTCATTGCTGCATGAAGAAACTGGAAGTCCAGATTTATGCAAAGCTGCCGCTCACCTCTTCCCAAATCCCGCCTTTCCCACTTTTCCCAGATCCTGCTTTTCCTGCTCCCAAGCCCAGCAGCCCCATGATGTCCGTGGCGGTTTTTGATCCACTCCAAACCCTTGGCAAAGCCCCAAGAAGTGGGACAGGAATGTGGGGAAGAGCAGGATCCAACCGCTGACGGAATCCGAGGAATTCTCCCAGCCTGGTTTCCACGGCCGGAATGCGCCGCTAATTAACGAGCAGACAAACAGCAGCCGCTCTCTCATTTGCATAAATCTGCACTGTCAGCCTGGGAGGGAAACAATGGCAGCGGATCCATTCCCCATTCCCGGCGAGGCCGTTCAGTGGGAATTACAGCCTCGGAAATTGGGGTTTGAATTTTTTCCCGAGTTTCTCTTTCTGTGTCCGAGCTCGTCCACAATCGGCCGCGAGGCCTTGGCACAAATCATGGCACAAAGGAGCCTTTTCCCCCTGTGTCCCTCGCCAAGGAGCATGTGGGGACTGGGAATAATGAAAATCTGGGATTTTCATGGGTGATGTAAACATGGGGATTCGTTATAATCCTTAATTACAGCTAATTGGGAACGTCGAGTGTTGTGAGCGGTGGGAGATGGAGCTGGGGATGTCCATTGGATGTTCCAAGGGTAATTAAACCCTCTGGGGTTAATGAATTGTTTGGGATCTTCCTTCAATTCCCTGTTGATAAAGGGAATGATCCCAGTGGGAATGAGCCAGGACCCAGGAGGGTTTGGAGTCCCCATCCCTGGAGGTGTCCAAGGAATTCCTGGATGTGGCACTCAGAGCTCTGGGGACAAAGTGGGGATCAGGTACAGCTTGGGCTCGGTGACCTTGGAGGGCTTTTCCAACCTCAGGAATTCTGGGATCCCGCTCAAATCTGATTTCATTTTATCCCAGCCGTGACCTGCAGAGGCAAATCCCAGTGAGGAGCTTTCCGTGGGGGAAATGGTGTCCGTTGTCCACTTGTGCTCAGCGGGATCAGGGAGAATGATGGATCAGCCCCAGAGCTCCCACAAATGTTTTATGGGATCAATTCCCGAGCCTGGGCAGGGCTCAGGGTTTGCGTTTGGGGGAGCCATAAATCAGCCCCAAATCCCCGCGTCCCTCTCGCCAGCCGCTGACCTCTCCCTGTCTCCAGCGAAGGTTTGGAGCACAAAGTGTGAAATTGAAAAATCGGGAGGTTTTTGCTGAATCGGAAGGAAAGCGGGCGGCGATTCCCTGGAAGGTTTCCAGGAGATGTGTGGAAGGTTGCACTCCCGTCCTTGGGAAAGCTCTTTGATCCCGGATTGGCCTCAGCCACGGGGAAGCTTCCGGGCCATGAGGAGTCACAGGAATCAGTCGGCTCCAGACAACCCCTCCGAGGGCTCTGCCGAGTCAGGATTTTCCAGGAGCTCTTTTCCAGCTCCATGGTCATTATTGAGATTTTCTGGTGCTGTTTTTTCTGTGCAGACTCCAGGCTTCTAAATTTTTTTTTTCCAAGAACCTCACAGTTACAGTGGATATTTTCCCCTTATTACTGCAAGGATTAGACGGAAATAATTCTCCTTTTGTGCCTCATCCCTGCCTGGATGCTGACCTGTCCGGGGATGGTGCTGAGCTCAGCTGGCCTCAGCTGGGGCTCTTTTCCAGGCCAGGAAAAGGGAATCAATCCCATCTCTCCATCCTTCCATCAACACCCCTTCATCCCTGCCCCAGGATGGGGCTGAGGGGTGGAAATCAGGAATAATTTACCCCAAAATCCACATCAAACACCACCCACGTCACTGTTGATCCATCCCCTGCCAGAGGTGGGACCTGCCCGGATCCAGGGATTCATTTCAGAGGGGGCTGGGAGCCCCAGGGCTTGGCAGTGTTGGGAAGAGATTGAATTTCTTCGTGTTCTCGGGGGGTTTGTGGCAATTCCGGGATAAATGGACCCAAATGAACCCAAGCTGTGGGAAAGTTCTGGAAAGACCAGAGGGAATTTGCCTCTCTGGGATGAGCTGGTGGCCTCATCCCCCGGGAAATCTGCTGCCATGGGAATCGAGGGATTCTCCGGTGGGTTCGGATCCCAAAGAGTTAACGAGGAGAGCGATTAAAAGCCGTGAATCACATCGAGCTCCTGGAAGGACTTCCAAAGGGAAGGAGGGAGGTGTTGGATCGGCTCCTGGCAGGCTCTGATCCCCCTCCTTCCCCCGGCGAGGATTTGGGATGTGAGGGAGGCAGATGAGAGAATTCCTGCTCGGCAAAGAGCAGGGACGGGAGATTAAATCAACCTGCTCGGCCCCGCTCCCAGCGCGCTCCGGAGACGCTTAAATATTTATTTAAAGGAGACGGAGGAGGGGGGGAAATGGAAGTACATGGAATTAAAATGTTCATTAGTTTGCCATGCATATTTAATAGGGGCCTTGTTACAGCTGGATAAAGGATTCCCTGCTTTTTCTTCCTTCTGCCTGGGTTGGGAAAGGCTGGGAAAGGCTGGGAACACCTGGGGAGGGCACAGAGAGCTGGGAGTCAGGAGGGTCTATCCCTAAATCCATCAAATTCTGGCTTTTTTAGGACTATTTCACCCCATCCTGCTGGAGGTGCTGGGGTGGAATTGCTGAGCTGCTGCGAGGTTTGGGATGCTCCAGGTGGTTTTTTGGAGCAGAGGGAATGTTGGGGCAGTCAGGATGAGTTCAGCAAGATGCCCGTTGGATCCATATTCCCATTTTTCCCTCGGGATTCCTCAGCTTTGCCCTGGAACAAAAGCAGATTCCCACATCCCTGGGCAAAGTCCATCAGTGGGATACATATTCCCATTTTTCCCTTGGGATTCTTCAGCTTTGCCCTGGAACAAAAGGAAATTCCCACATCCCTGGGCAAAATCCATTGGTGGGATCCATATTCCCAATTTCCCCTCGGGCTTCCTCAGCTTTGCCCTGGAACAAAAGCAGATTCCCACATCCCTGGGCTCCGAGGAGCAGCAGCACGAGGGACACATCATCGGGAAAATCCAAGGGAACCAAAGCGCCTCTGAAGGGGAAGCGCTGATTAACGGCTGGGGGGGATTATTGAGGAGGGAAATGGGAAATGGAAAATAACCCCGGAATTGCCTGACAGGGATGGATCCCAGGCTTCCTTTTCCCGGGAAGGGCTGAGGAGCCCCGGCCCTGCTGCTGCTGCTGCTCAGCAGAGCGGCTCCGGCAGCTCCCGCGGCTCCTTCTCTCCATCAGCTTAAGGAAACCCCTGGGCAGGGAAAGAGCTCCCAATGGGATGAAGCCGTGTGTGCTAATTTGGGAGGATTAGTGGAAATGGAATTATTGAGATCCCTATCGCCGGCTGGGGGGAGGATCGTGGCTGCTCCCGCTGGATCTCCAACCAGGGAAGCTGCAGAACGGCCTGGAATGCTGGAAAGTCTTTTCCAACCCAAAAGATTCCATGGCTCTATGAAGGGTCTTTTATCCCAACAGTTCCGTGGCTCTATGAAGGGTCTTTTATCCCAATGATTCCTCTTTTCCAGCCCAAATGATTCCGTGATCCTATGAAAGGTCTTTTACGACCCAAACAATTCCATGATTCTGTGAAAGATCTTTTCCAACCCAAGTATTTCCATGATTCTCTGAAAAGCCTTTTCCAACCCGAATGATTCCATGGCTCTATGAAGGGTCTTTTATCCCAGCAATTCCATGATTCCCTGAAAGGTCTTCTCCTCCCCTGGGATGAGCTGCTCCAGTCTGGGCACAGGCATGCCAAGGTGCTTCAGAAACCCCCAACTTCCCAAAATTTTAGGCAGAGCTTCAAAAAACACAGGAAAATTCCCCGAGAACAAGCAGAAGGGGATAATGCCCTTCCTGGGCTCTGCTCCAAGGTTTTCTGGGTGGTAGGGATGCAGCTCCTGTGGCTGGGGTCTGTCTCCAGTGAGTGGAAGAACCAGGAGGAAGTTTGGGATGAGAAGCTCCAGGTGCTTCCTGGGCTCAGCCCAGGCCGAATCCAGGGCGGGCATGGAAAGGCAGGAATTGCAGCCACTCTGGAATAAACGTCCCTGGCCGGGCCCCGTGACAGGAATTTGGGAATTCCGAGCACTGACAGCAGGATTTGTTTTACCCATCCCCTGGATCTGCATCCCTGGAAGCTTCAGCTCTTCCCCCCCCCCAGCAGAATTCCAGACCTGAGCTTTCCAAGGGTTCCTGCAGGAAAAGCTGCCCTGACCTTCCCGCCTCCTCCAAGCTTGGAAATAAAACCTGGAGCTGCAAATTTCCCTAAAACACAAAGAAATGAGAGGAGAAGAAGATCCCTCAGATCCTTTTTGCGTCGGGGAGAGGCTGAAAAATCCCTTTAAAAGAGATTCCTCCCCTTCCTCCTTTTCTCCCTTATCCCATCACCTCCCACTGTGGAATTCTGTTGTTTTCCATCCCATCCAAGCTCTTGCCACTTGGAATTCTTCCCTGGCAAGGTTTTCCCTGCCTGGGGAAGGTGGCAGATCCCAAGGTGCCCCCAGGACCCCTCAGGCTCCTCAGGGCTCCACTCAGACTCCGAGTTTGTCTCTCCTGCAATTTTTTTCCTGGAGCAATCAGGCTGGAAAAACGTCTTACATGGAGATCTTTATGGAATGGGAGAATGAAAAACGTTGAGTGGGTGGATTCCGGGGGAAATAAAGGGGTTTATTCTCGGTGCCAGTTAATGCAATTAGAAAATGGAGACGAGCCGGGCTGAGACCGCACAGGGAAAGATAAAATACATTGGAAAAAAAAAAAAAAAACAAACCAAAAAAACCCCTCCACAGTGCTGCAGCTCCTTGGAAATGTCAAAATATTGCGTTTCCCGGGATGATAAAGACGGAAGAAATAGCTGGGTTTCAGTTTCAAGTGCCACATCATCGCTCTTCCCCTCTATAATTTTTATTAAAAAGGGAATGTGCCAGGAAGTCGTTCCGGAGCCTTTATGGTGCTGCCAGAGGGAATCAAAAGGTTTTCCCCGGGAAAAGGCGTGGGAATGAGGGCTGTGAGTGCCACCCCTGGCAGGTGACGCTGCTGCTGCCACCCTGTGCCCCCCCGGGGCTTCCATGGGATCTCAGGGGAATATCCAGTGGGTTTTTCCAGTGTGTATCCATTTCCCAGCATACCCATTTTCCCAGCGTGTATCCCTGTGTTTTTCCAGTGTTTGTCCACTTTTCCAGTGTGTATCCGTGTGGTTTTCCAGTCCATATCCATTTTTCCAGTGTATATCCATTTTCCAGCATGTATCCATGGGGTTTTCCAGTCTATATCTACTTTTCCAGTCTATATCCATTTTCCAGCGTGTATCCATGTATTTTTCCACTGTATATCCACTTTTCCCAGTGTGTATCCCTGTGGTTTCCAGTCCATATCCATTTTTCCAGTGTACATCCATTTTCCCAGCATATATCCATGTATTTTCCCACTGTATATCCATTTTCACAGTGTGTATCCCTGTGTTTTTCAGTCCATATCTGGTTTTCCAGTGTACATCCGTTTTCCCAGCATATATCCATGTATTTTTCCAGTCTATATCAATTTTCCCAGCATATATCCATGTATTTTTCCACTTTGTATCCATTTTTCTAGTATGTATCCATGTATTTTCCAGTCTATATCCACTTTTCCAGTCTATATCCATTTTCCACTGTGTATCCCTGTGTTTTTCCAGTGTATGTCCACTTTTCCAGTGTGTATCCGTGTGGTTTTCCAGTCCATATCCATTTTTCCAGTGTATATCCATTTTCCAGCATGTATCCATGTATTTTCCCAGTCTATATCCACTTTTCCAGTCTATATCCATTTTCCAGCGTGTATCCATGTATTTTTCCACTGTATATCCATTTTCACAGTGTGTATCCCTGTGTTTTTCAGTCCATATCTGGTTTTCCAGTGTACATCCGTTTTCCCAGCATATATCCATGTATTTTTCCAGTCTATATCAATTTTCCCAGCATATATCCATGTATTTTTCCACTTTGTATCCATTTTTCTAGTATGTATCCATGTATTTTCCAGTCTATATCCACTTTTCCAGTCTATATCCATTTTCCACTGTGTATCCCTGTGTTTTTCCAGTGTATGTCCACTTTTCCAGTGTGTATCCGTGTGGTTTTCCAGTCCATATCCATTTTTCCAGTGTATATCCATTTTCCAGCATATATCCATGTATTTTCCCAGTCTGTATCCACTTTTCCAGTCTATATCCATTTTCCCAGCATGTATCCATGGGGTTTTCCAGTCTATATCTACTTTTCCAGTCTATATCCATTTTCCAGGATGTATCCATGTATTTTTCCACTGTATATCCACTTTTCCCAGTGTGTATCCCTGTGGTTTCCAGTCCATATCCATTTTTCCAGTGTACATCCATTTTCCCAGCATATATCCATGTATTTTCCCACTGTATATCCATTTTCCCAGTGTGTATCCATGTATTTTTCCAGTCTATATCCACTTTTCCAGTCTATATCCATTTTCCAGCGTGTATCCATGTATTTTTCCAGCATACATCCACTTTTCCAGCATGTATCCCAGTGTATTTTCCCAGTCTATATCCACTTTTCCAGTCTATATCCATTTTCCAGCATGTATCCATGTATTTTTCCAGCATACATCCACTTTTCCAGCATCATNTCCCAGTGTATTTTCCCAGTCTATATCCACTTTTCCAGTCTATATCCATTTTCCAGTGTATATCCATTTTTTCCAGTCTATATCCACTTTCCCAGCATATATCCATGTATTTTTCCACTGTATATCCACTTTTCCAATGTGTCTCTGTGGGGTTTTCCAGTGTACACTCATTTTCCCATGCATAGCCACTTTTCCAGCATGTATCCATGTGTTTTTCCAGTCTGTATCCCTTTTTTGAGCACATATCCCTGTGGTTTTCCAGTCCACATCCACTTTTCCATGTATCCAATGCTCCCAGCACCCCCCTGGACCCCCAGTCCCTCTCCCCCTGCCTTTAACCCCAACTCCCTCCTCCCGCTGTGTGATCCCACCCCATTCCCCATGGAATCCTGGAATGGTTTGGGTGGGAAGGGATTTTAAAGCTCGTTTTGTTCCAGCCCTGCCATGGGGACACCTCCAGCTATCCCAGGTTATCCCAGCCTGGCCTGGGACACTTCCAGGGATCCAGGGGCAGCCAGAGCTTCTCTGGGAATTCCATCCCAGCCCCTCCCCACCCTCACAGCCAGGAATTCCTTCCCAATATCCCATTTAAATCTCCACTTTTCCAGTGGGAAGCCATTCCCTGTGTCCTGTCCATCCATCCCTTGTCCCCAGTACCTCTCCAGCTCTCCCGGAGCCCCTTCAGGCCCTGGAAGGGGCTCTGAGCTCTCCCTGGAGCATCTCTTCTCCAGGTGAACATTCCCAGCTCTCCCAGCCTGGCTCCAGAGGGATGGAAAGGGATGGAAGGGGATGAAAACCCCCTCCAAGCCAACAGAGGGAAGATGGAATGAGATGGACACCCCATGCCCAGTCCAATCTCCCCTTTTAATGATGGAAAAATCCTCGGATGGAAGAACCTGGGAGTGTTGTTGGTGACAAAAAGGGACAACTCCGAGCTCCCAAAATTCCGTGCCAACCTCAGCTTTTAAATTGAGCAGCATTTCGGAATCAGGCAGATGTTTCCAGGAGATTTCCTGGCACAACTGGAAGCCTGGAGGGATTTTTTTATCTCTTTTTTTTAATTCCAAGCGTTGTCATAAAAGCCTTGGGAAGCAGAGGGTGAAACGGCGATGTTTTAACTCCTCTCTTTAGCTCCTAAATAAAAGTCTTTAAACGGGATCGTTTGGGAATAAACTTCCCGATGTGCATTAAAGGAACAGCTGGAGGAGGGGCAGCAGGAATATCAAGTTATTAATTCCTGTTTATCTCAGGAATTTTGGGATTTATTGGCTGCAAAAGGAAGAATTTTCTCTCCGGCCCCCCCACAGACCCAGCATGAGCTTCCACCTGGGATGGGTTCCAGAGTTCCTTGGACCCAGCTGACCCCGGGAACATCCTCACTCCCATCCCAAAACCCCTCGGGACAAAAAGATCCCACTGATTTCTCCAAGGGCTGATTTTCCTGAAGCAGGAAAAGTGAAAATAAACCTCCCCCGGCTACAAAACTCCGGTATTTTTATCCCTGCTTCCCTCTAATGATGCTCCTCTCCTGATCCCAGGGTGGTGGAGCAGCACCAAGCCCTGGGCCCCGGGAATATCAAACATTCAGGAGCAGCTAACGGGGGCAGAAGGGAACGGAAGCTTTTCCCAGCAGACTTGGATGGAAAATAAAAATCCCAGAGGGGCTCAGGAAAGAGAGAACGGCTGGGAAAAGGGTGGGAAGGGGCCACTGTAACTCACTCCAGGCCTCCCTGGCTCCCAGCAAAATCCAGGGAATGCTGGATGGGCTTTTGAGGGGAACTGGGAGCCCGCAGGGACCCTGCAGAGGAACCCTTCGCCTTTCCCGAGCTCTGCTTCGGATCCCCACCTTCTCCAGCAGAAATGTGCAGTCCTCACCTCTGGAATAAAGGAATTAATTGTCCCAGAGCTGAGGTGAATTATCCCAGAGCTGAGGTGAATTGTCCCTCGGTGCTGTTAATTCGGTGTTTGGGGAGGCAGGAAGCGGCTCCAGGGCTCTGGAGTTACACTGAGTGCTGTCACCAGTGAATCACAAACAACGAAGATTCCCGATCCCGCTGATCCATACACGGCCTCCCCGCCTCCCACCTTTTTTTTTTTGTGGAATTCAGAGCCATTAAAGGCACTAATTCCACTCTTTTGAGGGTTTTCGAGGAGCTAAGGTGGGATGGGAATGTCTGACTCCTCCCTGATCCCTTCGATACCAGCACCGCCCAAAATTTGGGGTTTTCATGAGGTTTCACCATCTCATCCAGTGGGGGGAAGAAGATCCAACCCTGAACAGGCCTGGAATTAAAAATAAACCAGCAGGAATTAAAAAATACATCTCCAATCCTGCAAAACCAACCAGGTGAGGAAGGGCAGGGCCGGGCCTGGAGCATCCCAGGGATGCAGAGCCTGAGGAAGCAGAGGGAGCTCTCCCTCCAGTAAATTTTTGATCAAAGGTGGCAGGACCGCCGGCCCGGGCTTTTATCCTTATCTTTTATCTCTGCTGGAATGCCCAGAGCCGGAAAAATTCCCTGGAAGGATGCCTCCGCCTGGCCTGGATGATTTATACATCTGGAGAAAGGCAGAGCGCGGGTGGGAAGCGCCGGGAAGGATCCCGCTGGTTCGGAACATCGCGGATCTCATCCGTGTTCTCTGCTCCCAGTGTGGTTCTGCTCCTCCTGCTCCCCTTTGGAACCATTTCCGTCCTTTTCCTCTTGTTTGGAATTCACAAAAGCCCAGGCAGCAGCGGGGAGCGAAGTGTGGGAAATCAGGACTTTTTAATCCACAAAAATATCTCCATTTGTATTTCTGGCTGGAAAAGTTTTTAATTTGAGACGTCCCAGAGTTTCTGGTGTAATTTCCCCTCATATTTCCATGGATGTTTCCTGCAGGGACCAATCCCATTTTGGAGAGAAAATCCATGGATACCTCAAGGTGTCCCGAGGCCCTTGGTGTCCTCCTGAGCATTCCTTGCTTGGGCCTTGGATTCCCAGTGGGAATCTTTGGAAAACCCAAGGCTGGAATGCAGTGGGACGCTCATCTCCCAATCCCTCCTGAACACCCCCAACCCTTCCCATTGTTCTCCCAAAATATCCCTTTCCCCTGGCAAAATCCCAATCCATGAACATCCCTTGCTCAGGCCTTGTATTCCCAGTGGGAATCCTTGGAAAACCCAAGGCTGGAGTGCTGTGGGACACTCAGCTGATCCTCCTTTCCCAATCCTTCCTGAACACCCCAATCCTGCACATCTATTCCCCAAAATATCCCTTTCCCCCCCAACATCCCAACCCCCGAGCATCCCTTGCTCAGGCCTTGGATTCCCAGCGTGAATCCTTGGAAAACTCGAGGCTGGAGTCCAGAGGGACGCTCCGCTCCCAATCCCTCCTGAACATCCCAACCCTTCCCACTGAGTCCCCCAAAATCCCTTTTTCCCAAAATCCCAACCCCCTCCCTGAGCTGATGGAGGCAAAGCCCAGGTGTTTTGAGCTCCCTCCTTGCTGCCCCTCCAGCCCAGTGGAAGAGCTTTCCCAGGTCTGTTTTTCCCTTACAAAGCAGGGATATCATTCCCGAGGAGGCGGATGCGGCGCGGGGAGGGAGCGGAGCACAAAGGCCGTCACTCGAATGGGGACAGCAGCGGTGGCAGCTGAATTTCCTGAGCAACAAAGCTCCCGTTTTCATGCAAATATCCCTGAGAAATGAAATCCCGGGAAGAGAAAGGCAGATCATGTGTTATATAAGCAGAATTATCTTGGCACAGAAGGATTTTTCCAAGGGTTTGGGGTTTATCTGTGTTTTTTATGGTTTTTTTTCCGGAGCCGTCAGCGCCTCGATTTGGGCTGGGGAGGGGATGGCAGAGCGGGAGTTTTGTCACCCACAAAGCCCCTCCAGATTGAGCAGGAGCGGCAGCAGACGCGGATAAAAGTCGGGAAAAGATTCCGCGCCCCGACAGCGCGGCCTCGCTTCCCGCCGGATTCCGGAGCGCCTGGCAAAAATCTGCTAATGAGGCCTCAAAGGAGCCCCCGGCCCTGGGTTTTTGGAGATGAAGGCTCCGATCCAGCAGGAAGGGAAACAGGATTGGGATGTGCTGGGAGCTGAGCCCGGCTCCTCTCCCCCCTCAGCCCCTCCATCCCTGCAGACAGCCAGGAAAAGCAGGAATTTTTACCCTCGATGCTCCGAGACCGCTGCCCTGTGGGATGATTCCAGCTCTGGGAGAAGCTGGCCTCGTCCATTTCCCATGGAGATGGATCATTCCCAGCAGCTCCCAGCTCCTTTTTGCTCCCTTTCCCATTTTCCTTAAAGTTTTTATGCATTTTTTTGGGGAGCTGTGAGACAAAAACAGCCCCATTTGTGGGTGCCCTGAGTTTGGACCTGGAGCAGAGCAGACTGAGCAGGATTTTCCAGGTGGGAAGTGGAATGAATATCTGGAAAAACCAGGAATGCCAGGTGGATGAAGAGGCAAATCATGGAAAGTGAGAGGGAACACAAAGGCTGGGAGCCCTCGTTTAATTAAATAAATCATGGAATTGCAAAATTATTTGGGTTGGAGGGACCTTAAACCCCATCCATTCCATAGGAATGGACACTTCCCTCTATCCCAGGTTGCTCCAAGCCCCATCCAGCCTGAAATGTTGGCATATCCATCCTGGAACGTTGGCACATCCATCCCCGGTGCCCTCTGTCCATGCTCAGCACCAGGTGCTCGGTTTTCTTCCCTCGCTTTTCCTCCCATCCCGACCCCAGTCCCAGTGACCTCCCTCAGCCTGCTGGGATCATTTAAAGGAAAACCCATGGAAAAGGAGCTTTGCCACCAGAGCCCAGCAGGAGAACAAAATCCAGCTCCAAACCCCTCAATTCCCAAGGGTTGGACACCCAAACCTGTTCCCAGATCCAGAGCCCAGCGCTGCTTGTCCTCAGAATGGGACATTTGGGAGCCGGGCCCTGATTTTGGAGTGTGGAGCATCCAAATGAAATCCAGATGGGAGCAGAGATCCTGGTGGAATTCCCACCTCCTCCAGGACCCACTTCACCCTCCTCCCACTTTGGAAGGGGGACTTTGGAAGGGAATTCCCACCCTCCCTTCTGGGGGTGTCCATAGGTGCCCATACATGTTTGCATGTGCATGGAATTACAATTAATTAAGGCCTGGATGAATCCCAGCTAACAGAATTCCCACTGCTTCCCAAATCCCTGATGATCAATCCCGGGTTTCACTGCCCTGGATGCTCGGCTCCTTAATTCCCACTCCCGTAATTCCCATTCCCAGCAGATCCCATGGAGATGATTTCAAACCACGCTGAGTTTGAGCTCCAGAGCTCCCAAATCCTTCTAAAATCGGAATTTTCAGCCTGAGTGTGGCAGGGGACATCCTGGGGGCTGAGGGACATCCTGGGATCGCTCACATCTCCCTCCTGGCTCTTCCCAGCATCCTGTGCCCATGGAACTCATTCCCACCCAGGCAGGGCTGGAATTTAAACAGATCCCACCAGATTTGGGATTTAGAGCTGGTTCCTGGGGCTTGGTGACCCCGTGGATGCCAGTACTGGGTACAATGACCCTCAGCATTCCAGGAAAAGGATCCAGGATCATCCCCAGGCATTTCCCCTCATTCCCGAAGGAAACACATCCCATCAATCCCAGGAGATGTCACATTCCCGGAGCTGTGCAACCCCTCAAATTTTGATTTCAAAGAAGAGCCGGCGAAAAAATCTGAAATTTCTCCGTGTTCTCGTGGCAAAGCCGCTCCGGGCTGGAAAATAGGCCAACTTCCACCTTATCTGCTGCCTCCAGCTGGGATGTGAAAAGCTCCGAGGAAAAAAAGCCCATCTCGGCTTTATCTCTTCCCAGCAAAGTTTAATTATCCGCGGCTGTTCCGCTGCATTGTGGCCGTGCGCGCGCGGGGACAGCGGCGGTGACAGGGTTGGGACAACCGGAGATGGCACCACCCAGGCGATAATACCTGGATTTTGGAGCTGGAACGGGTCAGGCAGGAATTTTTTCTTTTTTTTTTTTTTTTTTTCCTTTTTTTTTCCCCCTCCTGTCTGTGCCGAGGAGCTGGAATTTCTCATCTCCCGCTCGTTCGTTCCGTGCCCACGTGCGCAGGACCTGTGTGGGATCCGTGAGCAGCCGCGGCGTCCATCAATTATTTATAGCAGGAACGGCTCCGTTTTGCTCCTCATTTATTCCCCATTAGCTCCGTGGTAAATACAGGAAAAAAGGGGATGGAGGAACCGAGGAACTCCAGGAATAAATCCGCTAAGGAGCAGGCAAATGTTAGGGAATGTGGAGGGCTGGGAGTTGGAGGGAATAAAAAGCTTTAATCTAAGCAGGGTTTAAATCCTCTTCTAAATGTCAGCTCCTTAATAGCTTGTCCTGAGTCCCGGCGTGCTGGGAAATGGAAATGATGGAGAGATCCCGCTCCCCTTCCCGTCAGGAGCGTTCCCCATTTCCATCTCCTCTCCCTGATCGCTGCCGGCCTCTGCAGCTCTGCTCTGATTGGATTTAATTCGTTAATTTCTGTTTGGGTGAGGGGATTCTTTAATTTATTTTTTTATTTCCTTCTCCTTCCTTCCCCCAAACTCGTCTCTTGTTTCCCTCTGGGATTCAGCCAGAAATTAAATTCCTGCATTGGGAAGATCTGGGAAGCAATAGGGGGTGATGGGTTTTTATTTTAACATCTCCCCCCCACTCTGGGGACTCGGGATTCTGCATTAATGGAATATTGAATGCAAAAAGAGGGGAAAAATGGAGGAATTTTGCTCGAGGATTTCAATTCCAAACCCCCCTGAGAGACCAGAGGGTCCTTCCAGAAAAATGAGGGCAGTGTTGGATCCTGGGAGAGCTGTTTGGGCCCTCCAGGGTGAAAGGGCAGAAATTCCATTAAAAAAGAAGGAAAAGCCAAGCTGGTGCCACAGATTAGGAGGGGATGCTCGGATGGAAGTGACGTGTCCAGGGTTTATCCCACTGAGCAGGAATTCGGGATTCACACCCCTTGGGATGCAGCTGGGTCGGTTTATTCCCCTTTTTTTCCCCCCAGGTTTTTGTGTTTGTGTTTGTTTATCAAGGACGCCGCAGTTTAGAGGGAAAAAATAAACCCAAAATCCACAGAAGTTGAAAAGCGGAGAGATCAAGATCCGTCATGTGAGGAGAAAACCAACAGCGACTGCCGCGATTCCCGGGAGGATCGGAGCCGTCACCGCTGTCACTTCCCGCTAAGGCGCCATCAAAGAGCATTTACATGGGAAACACATTTACATGGAAAACACATTTACATGGGAAAGCCATCGCCTCTCCAAGCAGGGGAAGCCTGATCCCACCGGCAAACAGAATTCCAGGATGGAATGGGTTGGGAGGGATCTTCAAATCATCTCGTCCCACCCTGCCATGGCCAGGGTTCCACTGTCCCAGGTTGTCCCAGCCTGGCCTTGGGCACTCCCAGCGATCCAGGGGCAGCCACAGCTTCTCTGGGAATTCCAGCCCAGCCCCTCCCCACCCCCCCAGCCAGGAATTCCTTCCCAAAATCCCATCTAAATCTCCACTTTTCCAGTGGGAAGCCATTCCCTGTGTCCTGTCCCTCCATCCCTTGTCCCCAGTCCCTCCCCAGCTCTCCTGGAGCCCCTTCAGGCCCTGGAAGGGGCTCTGAGCGCTCCCTGGATCCTTCTCCTCTCCAGGTGAACATTCCCAGCTCTCCCAGCCTTTCCCTACGACAGAGCTGCTCCATCCCTCTGATCCCTCACTCCAGCAGCTCCAGCTCCTTCCTGTGCTGGGATCCTGGAGCTGGAGAGCACAATCCAAACTCGGTTTTGGGGTCACTCCAGCCTTTTCCAATGGAACAGGATCTGTTCTTCCCAGCCCTTCCAGCCTTTCCCAGGGGTGAGAGCTCTGGGAACAGAGGCTGAGACCCTTCTCCCCTCCCCGCCAGCCCCAGCCAGGGTTTGGCATCCTCTGGGAAGGGCCAATCCTCCTTTTCCTGGTCCCACAAACCGGGAATGAGGCTCCGAGCATCCACTGACACCAGTCCTGCTTCTAATCCCCAAAACGGCTCCTTCCCTGTCAGAAAAGGGCTTTGGATCCTTGTCCGGGGAATCAGGAGATGAGAAACAGCGCAGAGGCCAGGAGGGATGGAAATTCCGGAATTAACAACCACGACATCGGATTTTCCAAGGCAACACTCATCCCTGTTCCCAACAATCCCCGCTCCACGGCCCTGACGAGGCTCTCGGCAGCTCCAGAGCATGCTGGATTTTAATCTCCCTGAAATCGCTTGTTCCAACCATTTTCAGGGATTCTCTTCCAGGCCCTGCGGCTCTGGTTTGGGATATTTGAACTCCTGGCCTCAGAGTGAAACTCTGGGACTTTCGTCGCATTAAATGGCAGCTTTATAGGATTAAATCCATGTATTTTATATAAATATGGGGTGGGGAAAGCTCATCTTAATTCCTCGGAGGGAAAACTCTGCCAGGGGAGGGATTTTGGGACACCTGGACCAGCTTTGGTGGATTTTAAAGCAAAAGGAGCAGTGCCCAGTCTGGATGTCTGGAAAATGAGGCCAAGCAAGCTCTGGCTGAAATGAAACCTGACCTGGTCGTTAATCCTGGGATCCATTTCCAAAGGTCAGGTGTTGATTTAGAAACAGCCTCGCTCCATCCCCAGGCAGTCAGGAATTCCTGGGTGAATTTCCATGGCCATCATTAGGCAAAATGTCAGGTTCAGCGTGGGAAGCGGCAACTTCTGGCCTTAAAAATGACAAATTTGGGCAATTTCAACCAGTTCCGCTCTGCAACCTGACCTGCTTCAACTGCAGGAGCTGCAGGTCCTTGTCCCTCCCGGTTCCATGTAGGGAAGGGATGGGGAAAGTGGAAAGATGGGAAAATTCTGTCGGTGAGAGAGCGGGGACAGCCCAGCCATAGAGAGGGGACAGAACATCCCATAAATCCCGCTCTTCCCTGGGATGTGCCGGAGGGAAGAGCCAGGATGAGCCCAGGGACACAAGGACGGGGCTCAGCTCCTTCCTGGAAAAGCTGGGATTAAAATCTCAGCTTTTCACGGCACACTTTAGGCAGGGTTTTGTTGCTCCAGGCGCTGGGTGCTCCCAGATTTTTTCCCAAATGCTGGGAAAAATAAATAATGAAGTGTTGGTTTGGGCGTCTGGGTCGGACTGGGGATAAAAACGGATAAAAACAGCTCCTTGCACATGAGAGCTGCTCCCAAACAATCCCAAATCCTCCTTTTCCACAGGAAATCCTTTAGGAACCCTTTAGGAATCATTTAGAAGGATAAATCAGGTATTGATCCCACGGGGAGGGAGGTTCAGGCACATCCCACAGCCAGGGAGGGATTCGGGATCTAAAACTGAGAGATTCCAGCCCCTCCTCCATCCCTTCCTGGTGATCCAGGGAGAAATTCCCATCCCGGCAACGAATCCCGTGTCATTCCAGGGCACACAAATTATCCCAAATGGCTCTGGAGGAGTCAGGGTGGCAGATGTTGGAGCACATTTCCAAGGGGGAAGGTGCAGGAAGCTCTTCCCCGGCGGAGACGCTCAGAAAATTAGGAAAAATCCCTGGGAATGTGGCCAGGTCAGAGAGTCTGACTGGGTAAATCGGAAAAATTCCAGCTCCAAATCCTGCTCCAGGAAAACACGGAGAGCTTTGGCACCAAGGGAGCTGCTGGGGTTTGTACCGACCTCGGAAAAGACCCAGGATCAACCCTGGAATCCTGGAATGTTTTGGGTGGGAAGGACCTTAAAATTCATCTAATTCCACGCCCTGCCATGGATAGGGACACCTCCCGTGATCCCAGACTGCTTTGAGCCCTTCCTTGCTTACATCCACCCTGAAAACCATCCAAAGAAATTCCCTGGATTTGTGGAGGATGTGTAACTTCATCCCACCTGGGACATTTTCATCCCAACTTTTTCTTTGGGCTAAAAACCTGGTGTTAAATCCCGAGAACCTTCAGGTTCATCCCATTCCACAGACAGGGACACCTCCCACTATCCCAGGTTGCTCCAAGCCCTTCTTTGGTTAAATCCAATGTGAAAACCATCCCAAGAAATTTCCTGGATCTGCGGAGGTCTCATGGCTTCATCCCAACAAAGGCATTCCAGGAAAAGCTGAAATCTGCTGGATGAGGAACTCTGTCCTCTTGGAATCAACAATTCCCTGTTTTCCTCCCCTGTTTTGGCACCCCAGGATGTTCCCACTCCACGTTTGGCACCAGATTTCCTTTCTCCAGGAGAAATTCCGTCATTTCTCTGTGTTTAATCACAGAAACTCTTCCCTGATTAACGCTCCGTGTCCTTGGGGAAGGAGGGAGGGAAAAAGAGAAGGAAAACAACCAAGAATCGGAGCCGAGCTCTTTCCAGGAGCCAAACAAACAAAGGATGATGGATTACGAAAGGGAGGAGAGGAAATTGGGCTCTTCCCTTCTCCAGCGGCTCCACCAAATCCCATCCCTCTGTTCCCGGGTAATTCCCAGCCTCTGGCAGGGGGTTCCCTGATATTAATTAACTTTATTTATCGCTGCTGGCAGAGCGACTCCGGCAGTAAATCAAGCAATTAAATCCTCGGGATTGCCCTGGGAGGGGAAGGATCCAGGTGCCAGAAGGGATTTGCTTTCTGCCTCATGTTTTATTCACGGAGTCTCCGCTGCTTCTGTCCAGAGCGGAGGAGTTTGGCAGCCAAAGGTGCCAAGGAAAGGTGCAACGGGCTCCCCAAAATCTCCCTGAGCCCCGGCATTCCCAGCTTGGCCAAGGAAAAGGATTCCACGGCACCAGGGCGAGGCTTGGAAAGGATAAAGCTGCTCGGTTTGTCCTGCTGGCCAAGTTAAAAGGGAAAAAAAAAATAAATTATAAATCAAAGATTTATATGAATTTTATAAAATGCATGCATTACGAAATTTATTCATTATAACACTTATTCCTTGCAAGATTTATTCTTTAAGAATTTTTTTTTTTTGCTTCGAAATTCTAAAATGGAAGTCGAGTTGTGATAAAGAAGAAGGGAAACGGGAACTAAAATGGAAAAAGGAACTAAAAATGGATAAAGCTGCTTCTGCCTGTGCTGGGTCCCAGTTGTTCTTTCCCAAAACCATGGAATCATCGAGGCTGGAAAAAACCCTCTCCAAGGTCCTCGAATCCAGCAGAGTTTTTCCTTTCCAGAGGAGTGACGGGGACACCCCAGGGGTTCCCCTGGAGCCGCCGAATTCCCACTCGGGGAGGGTTTGGCTGCTCCGAGGGATTTGTTGGCAGCGGGTCCGGATTTAATGGAATGTGGTGAGAAGAAAACACCGGGAACAAAAACCGGGGGGAAAAGCCAGAGTGGGATCCGAGGGAGACTCTTGGCTCCTCACAGCGCTCACACTTCGCTGCTAATTACGGGAAAAGCAGCAATTCCTGGGGGAAGTGACGAGGGAGAGGCTCCAAACCCTCAGCGGGAGTGGGAAACGTTCCCTGGTTTCAGGATTGTTCTTTTTGTTTTAAATCATTTTAGTTTTAATTTTTTTCCCCCCTGATTCCTGCGGCCTGGAAGCTCCATCACACTTCGTTTGGAGCGTGTCCGGGATGAGGAGATGCTGGAAAAAAGAGGGAACAGGAGGGACCTTCTGGACCTCCGCTGACAGGAGGGGACAGACGGAGGGGACAGGGACAGGACAAGGGACATGGGATCCTTTCAAGCTTCCCGAGCATCCCAAAAAAATTCCAACCCCCTGCGCAGTCCCGGCTCTGTCCCAGCACTGCCGAGGCTCCTCCAAACCCCATCGGGAGGTTGGAAAAGCAGCTTTTCCAAAGATGTTTTCTGTGGAAAATGAGCATGGGAAGGCGTTATCCTAAAAAAAAAAGAAAATGGGAAAAAAGTGGAACAAAAACCTGGTGTGACAATGAAAGAGGTAAAATCTCCCTGCCCAGCTCGTGGCAGAATTCCCAGAGGGGATTGACATCCCGGGAAATGGCTTTTCCAATGGGCTGGGAATGTGTTTTCAGTTCCTTCGCAGTTGGAATGAGCACACGGAGCTTTTCCTGCATCAAAAATCCGTAATTGGGCACCCCCGGGTGATGACTGGATGCTAACTGCCCCCCGTTATTCCTGTGCCTTGGGAAGGGTGGGTGGGGCCGTTGTTTTCTCCATGGATAATTCCCAGATTTTGGGGCAGGGAAGGGATCTGCTCCGGCAGAAAACGGGGGAGAATATCCCAATATTCTGAGTATCCCAAATGCTCTGCAGGCAGGGGTGGGGCAGAGGAGAATTTGGGATGCTCCCACTCCCTGGATCTGATCCAGATGAATCCAAAATCGATGGAAGGAGAAGGAACAGGCGTGGTTTTAGTAAAGCCAAGCTTGGCCAAGCCACTGAAGCCCAAACTGGGAGATTTTAGCTGGAAACCAGGAAAATCCACGTCAGGCCAAGCTTTTTATTCTGATTTATTTGCTGCTGGAATTCGCGATGAATCCGAGCCTGCCCAGCAATTAAATTACATTTAATTGGATTAGATCGGAGCTGAGGGGAGCTCCTCTCCCTCCACAACATCAGGGAAAGAGAAATGAAACATTTCAAGGAAAAAAACACGACTTGGGCTTGGAAAAGGGGCAGAAAACAGGCGAATTTATCCAGATGAAGAAAGGGAAATGCAATGAATTCCCATCGAGCAGGAAGCCTGGAGAGAGAATCTGAAGTCAGGGGATTCATCGAGGCCATAATTGCCCCGTGTTTATTGATTTTCCAGAGATAACAAAACAAATGTTTGTGCGGATTGGGCTCCGTTTATTCCATTTATTTCCCCGCGGGATTGATGTTTCTCTCTCAGAAAAAAAAAAAAACAAAACAACCAAAACTCCCACCCTGATGCTCTTAAATCCATTGTTGTTTTTTCCGAGCCGTTATTAAATTATTGCCGGATCCCACCGGCTCCATCTCCCTGCAAATTGGTTTGTTTGGAAGGAGCTCCCACTTTGCAGCCGTTTATGAAGCAGCTTTTTATTCTTTCCCCCCTTAATTGTTGGCGTTAAAGGAGCAGGATCTGGATCTGCCGGGTGGAATCCAGGAATTCGGGAATGGTTTGGGTTGGGAGGGATTTAAATCCCATCCACTTCCAACCCCGACATCTTCCATGATCCCAGGTTATCCCAGCCTGGCCTTGGACACTTCCAGGGATCCAGGGGCAGCCACAGCTTCTCCGGGAATTCCATCCCAGCTCCTCCCCACCCTCACAGCCAGGAATTCCTTCCCAATATCCCATTTAAATCTCCACTTTTCCAACAGGGAGCCATTCCCTGTGTCCTGTCCCTCCATCCCTTGTTCCCAGCCCCTCTCCAGCGCTCCTGGAGCCCCTTCAGGCCCTGGAAGGGGCTCTGAGCTCTCCCTGGATCCTTCCCTTCTCCAGGTGAGCACCCCCAGCTCTCCCTGCCTGGCTCCAGAGGGGCTCCAGCCTTCGGAACAGCTCCGTGTTTTCCTCTGAAATTGCTCCAGCAGCTCCAGGTCCTTTTGCTGTTGGTAGCCCTGGAGCTGGGGGCTGATAACTCCATCTGATAATTCCATCTGATAACTCCAGATGATAATTCCAGCGCATAATTCCATCTGATAACGCCCCACTGTCCCCTGAGCCCCCCAAGAGCCTCATCCCGCCCCTTTTCCCTGCGGAGAACGGGAACGCGGAGGCATCAGGAGCCGGGAATGAGCTCTCCATGGTACCCGATCCTCTGGAAAAGCTCATCCCGGAGCTCTGGCTTTGGCCCCGCGCTAATCCCACCATTCCCAAGGCTCCTGGAGCCTTTCCCGGGATCGCCAATCTTTGCTTTAATCACAGCTCAGGCCCCACTGCCTGCGCTGCAGAAACACTTCCAGCTCTGATTGATTGGGATTTAAATCCTGATTTTCTCTCCGAGCATAATCAGGCCTGGATGGGGCGATTTTCCCGGTGACAATTAAAATAATGAAAATGAACTTTAAGTGACATTCAAACACCGTCACCTGCTCCCGGCTCCGCTCTCCCCCCGGCATCCCGGGAGCTGCAATTTGGAGCATCATTCACCGCAGGCTGATTGCAGCTGCATCCATTCAGCCGCCGGAGCTCAAATCTTGCAGCAGCCTGAGAAAAAGCTGGAAAAAAAGGGCATTTTCAGGTGTCAGGACCTGCCCCTGCACCGGATTTCCAGGAAAGCTCAATATCGGGATGCTCACAAAAACCTGGAGCGGGTTCTGGATGAGTTTTCTTGGTGTTTGGGGGTGGGGATGAGTTCGTTGTGTTTGCGGAGAGTAATTGTGAGGGGGTTATTGATCCCCAGGTCATTATTTCCCAATTCATCCCGACCACGGCAATCCACGGCATTATTCATGTGCACAGGGGTTGCTCCAGAGCCTGGGGTTATCCATCCTGCCTGGATCCGGGGCTGGATAAATCCCAGCCCAGCACAGCCCAGTTCCTCCTGCTCCTTTGGTTGGAGTGTTTTGAGGCTTCCACCTCATCCGGGCTGTGAATTCCCACCCCTCAGTCACGGTTCTGGAAGGGTTTTCCTGCCTCTCCATCATCCCAGCATGGAATTGTTCCCTCCTGGGTTTGGCAGCCCCACCCAGGAATTCAGAGGGGTCAGGGGAGTTGGGGAAGGAGTTCTTGTTCTTCAGTGCAGGGAAATGAATGAGCTCTGGAAAAAAAGGGGATGGAAATCCCTCACCCCCATTCCCACCCCATTCCAGAGCTATCTGGGAAGGGATTTACCTCTCCAAAGCTGCTGCAGCTGCCCTGGCACCGGGATTCTCCCAGGCTTGGCCGCCTTCCCCATGGAATCAGCTCCAGACTGGGATCTCACTCTTGTGTTTTGCTCCGGGAAAGGAAAGCGAATCCTGCCCTCCACCCCCCGCCATCGCTCCAACCCTCCCAACACCTCCCAGGCTGCCAGGGATGCCAGGGTTGGGAGTTTTCCCTCTGCCTCCCTCAGATCCCAGGTTTTCCCCCGAGGTGGCAGCGCGTGCACCTCGTGGATAAGGAGGGGTTGGGAGCAGCTTTCCCGAGCCAGGGAGCAGTGCCAGGAGAGCTCTGCCGAGGGATTGCAGGGATTGGAGGGTGGCTGCAAAAGCTGGGAGAGCTGGGAATGTTCACCTGGAGAAGGGAAGGATCCAAGGAGAGACCTCAGAGCCACTTCCAGGGCCTGAAGGGGCTCCAGGAGAGCTGGAGAGGGACTGGGGACAAGGGATGGAGGGACAGGACACAGGGAATGGCTCCCTGTTGAAAAGTGGAGATTTAAATGGGATATTGGGAAGGAATTCCTGGCTGTGAGGGTGGGGAGGAGCTGGGATGGAATTCCCGGAGAAGCTTTGGCTGCCCCTGGATCTGTGGAAGTGCCCAAGGCCCGGCTGGGATAACCTGGGACAGTGGGAGGTGTCCCTGCCCGTGGGCTTTGAGGTCCCTCCAACCCCAACCCTTGTGCGATTCTGGGATTCTCCGATGTCCCAGCAGGAGCAGGACAGCCCCCAATCCCTGTGACACCTCAGGACGTGGCAGTGACTCTGATCTCTCTCTGCTGCTGCAGTCAGGGGTGTTTTGTTCCCGAGTTTGTGCCGTGTGTGCTCCCGGAGCCTCCCTGCCCCAGCCAGAGCAGCTTTATCTCCGGCTCAGCAGGAGCGCTGGGAGCCAGGAAGGGCTGGGAAGTGCTGCCAGGCAGGAGCGGCCTCGGCTCCCTGGACCCGTGGGGGAATGCTCCTGGAATGCTCCTGGAACGCTCCCATCCATCTGCTGCCAGAGCTGATAAAGCCTTGGCTCGGCACTTCCCAGCGCGGTCGTGTTCGGAGCCGGGAGCTGCCAGAACGGGAGAGTCCCGGGAGTGCCACCAACCCCAGCGGATCGTGGGGAGTTTGCAAACCTCTGGAATGCTGCTGGGACATGGAAAAGGGGCTCTGAGGGCTCCAAAGCAAGGGACAGCTGGCAGGGACACGCTGTCCATGGTCCCTGCTGTCAAACGTGTCACCTGCCTTGGGGCTGGGGCTGAGGGACCCCACGCTGCTCCTTCATCATTTCCTGATCATCTCCAAAGCTTCCTTCCTGGGAATCCCCATCCCAACCCAGGCGGGTTCTTGGCCTTGTTCAGGCACAGCTTTCAACCAGTTTGTCCCAGCTTGTCCCGGGAAAAGCGGGGATGTGACGGGCCAGGGAGGTGCTCGAGGGGTTCAGGGAGGAGGGGACAGAACCCACGGGCAAAGGGCAGAGCCGCTCCTGGGAAATCACAGCTGGTTTTCCACAGGGCCTGAAAAGCCCTGGAATTCTCCCAAAACCGGATGCAGGTGGAGAAGGGCTGGGAATGCAGGGAAGGACGGGAAGCTCCGTGTGCCAGGCCAGGAGATGAGGGACAAACCTCAATCCATGGCACCAAAAATCAAATTACTGCTGTCCCTCATCAGCAACCGAGGCGGCTCCGCAGCTCTTCACTGCTAATTACCCGCGGATAACGAGCGAGCACAAGAGTGGGGGATATTAGGACAATTTACTGTTCATCCAAGGAAAAAAATATTGGAATTGTTCGCCTTCCGTGTTACCGGTTCTGAACCAAGGATCCTGCCCAGGAGACCCTCCTGAGAGCCCTGCCAAAAATCCGTCACAGCCATTAGCGACGGAGTTATTAGCTGGTAATTAACTCCGTAATTAACTCGAAGTGACTCCAGCAATCAACAGCGAGATCTAACGTGAACTCGAGTTAAATCAAGGGCCATTAATGAGCGCCAAGATCTCTCCACGGTGGCTGCGGTGACAACACCGAGGGTTTCCGGGAGGAGCGTTGGGAGCCGTTGGGATCATCCCGGTGGTGCCAGGGCCTGGTGGAGCCCTCTGCTCCCTCCTTCCCAGTCCAGCCACTCTTCCAGCACCGGAATCTTGCATTTCCAGCTTCTGGCTGCTCTGGATGCTGCTGCAGGCAGCTCTTGAGGAGTTTTTGAGCTTGGATGAGTTTTTGAAACTTGTGTGAGGCACCAAATTCATTTCTCCTCCTTCTTTTCACTAAGGAATTGTCACCTCCTGGTCTCCAGGCCACTTTTCCATCATCTCCTGGTCTTCAGCTCACTTTTCTGTCACCTCCTGTTCTTCTGGGCACTTTTCCATCATTTTCTGGTCTTCAGGCCAATTTTCTGTCGCCTCCTGCTCTTCTGGGCACTTTCCCATCATTTCCTGGTCTCCAGGCCACTTTTCTGTCACCTCCTGGTCCTCAGGCCACTTTTCTGCCCCACAGCCGCTCTAGCTCTGGTGGGTTTTATCCCCCCAGTTTATCCTCCCCTCCTTCTTCCCAAAAAACCACCTCTGGAGTTCCCACTCCCGGCCCTGCTGCGGTTCCCTCTCCGCGTGGAGAACACGGGGACAGGCAGTGGATCCAGCATTTCACGGAGCTCTCCTCAAGGACACCGAGGTGGCTCTTCAGGAACAATCCAGTGACAGCCTGGAATATCAAATTCCAGGGCCTCGTCAATCTCCTGCCGCACATCTGATATCCGAATCCGAAATGGGAGTCAGGGGGAGGCGCAGCCCTTTCAAAGGGCAGCTTCTTTATATTTTTACAATTTCTTTCTTCCTTTCACTGTCAGTTTAACAAAAGTGAGCGGAGATTCCGGGGAATCCTTTATCTCCAGCAGCAATCGGCTTAAACACGGCCCATTATCCCGGAGCATCCGCGGGACACGCGGCTGAGTGAGGGTAATTCCGTAACTTTCCAAAATAACCTCGGCTGGCGGGGAGCAGGGAAGAGCAGCACAGGGAAAAGGAGTGGAAAAAGCACATGGAGGGCAGGGAGAGACCGGGAAAGGGGAGTCCCTGGCTCCTGTGTGATGGCATCATCCCAGGGCATCCCAATCTTCCTGGTTCCCATCATCCCAGGACATCCTAATCTTCCTGGTTCCCATCATCCCAGGACATCCTAATCTTCCTGGTTCCCATCATCCCAGGACATCCCAATCTTCCTGGTTCCCATCATCCCAGGACAACCCAATCTTCCTGTTTCCCATCATCCCAGGACATCCTAATCTTCCTGGTTCCCATCATCCCAGGACAACCCAATCTTCCTGGTTCCCATCATCCCAGGCTATCCCACTCCTCCTGGTTCCCATCATCCCAGGACATCCTGATCCTCCCAGTTCCCATCATCCAGGACATCCCATTCCTCCTGGCTCCCATCAGGACTCCTCATTCCTTCTGTTTCCCATCATCCCAGGACATCCCACTCCTCCTGGCTCTCATCATCCCAGGATATCCCGACCCTCCCAGCTCCCATCATCCTGGGACATCCCAATCTTCCTGGTTCCCATCATCCCAGGACATCCCATTCCTCCTGGCTCCCATCACCCTGGGACAGCCCACTCCTCCTCCAGCCTTGGAATCCCCAAAATCCCGAATTATCCACAGGCAGCATCCAAGCAGCCACCCAAAAGGCTGGTGTGAGGTCCACGTTGCCCATGGACTCGCCCTGGTTCTCCCCCGTTTTTGTCAATCCCCCTCCCGATGACGATTTTCCCTGTGGGATGACATTCCCAGCAGTTCCCACCGGAGTCTGGCGGGAAGAATTCTCGGAGTGAGTGCCCAGAGCAGAGCCAGGCACCATCACCTCCCTCATTTCCCAAACCTGTGAGCAGGACCGAGCCTCTCCATGTATATTCCTTGATATATCACTTAATAAAACTTTATGGAGCCAGGAAGAGGAATCCACACGGAACAGATGAACTGGGATTGAAATATGGCCCAATTACGGCTGGAACAGGCCTGGCTTTGCTTGGAGCATCCTCCAGCTTGGAATGAAATCCTCACCCAGGGAGATAAATCAGAGAAACCCCAACCCTGCTCTGCTCCTGAGCAGGGATCAGCCCGGATTGTTGGGAAAAGACAGATTCCAGTTGGGACAGGGATGTTTGCAGCCTTCTCTGGGCTCTTCCCCAGCTTTTCCTGGCTCATCCCTGCAGGAGGAAAAAAAAAACCAACCCAGGAAATTGTTTTGCCGTGGTGTTCCCACAGCTGCAATTAAAGCCCATTCAGGCTCTGGGTTTATTTCCCCTCCTTCCACATCCTCTTTTTTTCCCTTCAAGGAAAGGGGATTATTTTTAATTACAGTTTTACGCTCGATTAACAAACCTGAACAATGTGCTGATAAACGGAATGGAGGCACCAGGACACGAGGAGCTTCCATGGATTCCAGCGCGTTCTGCAGGGATTATTTATTCCCAGGCTGCCCTGTGGAGACTGGGAGGTGGGGATGGAAAACAGGCAGGATTCAGGCTGGAATATCCCAAATATCCTCCCAATGCCGTTCTGGGATGGCTCTGAGCATCCTGGGGGAGCTGAGGGGGAGCTCGGGAGTTTTTCTGCCCCATCCCACACAAACATCCCGGTGTTAATGCCGATTATCCCGGCGTAATTCCGCGGAGTCAGAACCCCCCACGATTCCCATTTTTCCGGTACACAGGGATCTCACCCGTGGAGTCGGAGGCTTTGTTTTTCATCAAACCCAGCTTTAGTCTCTCCCCCTCTGAAGGCGAGGAAAGCTTTGGGTTTTGTGCATGTGGAAAAGGTCATTCCAGCAAAAAACCCGGAGCCTGACGCGCGGCTTTTATTGAGGTGAGGAGGATTGAAATCCTGCCAAGCCGAGCGAGAAGGGAAAACAAATGCTCGGAAAAGCAGGAGCGAACCTCCAGGACCCCAACCAAAGCCTGCCCACGCCTTCCCACAGGGACGAGGCCACGGATTCAGGACAGGGCCTGGATTGGGCCAGCTCAGCCTCTCCCCATCACGTCGTTTCTGTGGGATTTCCATCCAGAGAGGAAGCTGGTTTTGAATCCCAATGGAAAACACCCCCTGGGCATCCCGAGCACTGTCAGGGCCTTGTCCATCCTTCTTCCTGGTTTTTCCTTCCTGAATTCTCCTCAGGAATCTGTTGCTCCTTTTTAGCTCCTGCCTCTGGAGCTCTGGGTACCTCTGAGTGGGAAACAGGGAATGGGAGGAGGTTTAGGGGCAGGAGCGGAGCTGTGGGAATGGGTTGGGTGGAAAAAGACCTTAAATCCACCCAGTGACACCTCCCACCGTCCCAGGTTATCCCAACCTGGCCTTGGACACTTCCAAGGATCCAGGGGTAGCCACAGCTTCTCTAGGGATTCCATCCCAGCCCCTCACCCACCCTCACAGCCAGGAATTCCTTCCCAAAATCCCATTTAAATCTCCACTTTCCCAGTGGGAAGCCATTCCCTGTGTCCTGTCCCTCCATCCCTTGTCCCCAGTCCCTCTCCAGCTCTCCTGGAGCCCCTTCAGGCCCTGGAAGGGGCTCTGAGCTCTCCCTGGAGCATCTCTTCTCCAGGTGAACATTCCCAGCTCTCCCAGCCTGGCTCCAGAGGAATTCCAGTGCCTTTCCCTTGGCTTGAGATTCCATCCATCCTTTTTCCATCCATCCATCCATCCATCCATCCATCCATCCATCCATCCATCCATCCATCCATCCATCCGTCCGTCCGTCCGTCCGTCCATCCATCCGTCCGTCCGTCCATCCATCCATCCGTCCGTCCATCCATTCATCCATCCATCCATCACTCCCCGCAAACCCCAGACCTGTGCACAAAACACTCCCCAGAAAAAGAAAAGCTGAGCATTAAAATCCCTATCCCAAGTTTTCCTGGCATTTCCAGGAGCGCAGGCGAGGGCTGTTCCCCTGTAACAAACACTCCACAATTTTGGGATTTATTTACACAGCACCCCCACCCTTTAAGCCAGGGATGTGTGGAATCCCTGCAGCCCCGGATCCCAAACCCTGCCGGGGTGGGCAGGAATCCCACCCCTCCAAAAAAATGTAAAAACAGGGAAAGGAAATGCAATTTCCCGAGGGAAAAAGCAAAGAAACCCCTGTGGATGTGAGGCCCCGCTCTCCCCTATCTCCAAGGCTCCATGTGCTCCTGGCCCTGCCGTGATAAGATTCCTTTGAATCCCTTTTCAATCCCTGTCCTCCCTTCCCATTGGCTGCCTCCTTCCCGAAAATCTGCCAT
>VZTJ01005791.1:25455-48236 GCA_013397795.1 Orthonyx spaldingii | reverse complement strand
AGCGCACGGGATCGTCACCCGCCCGCACAGCGCCGGGCCCTGCGCCTGCTCCTGCTTCGCCTGCGGGGACAGCGCCACGCTGAGCGGGGACCCCCGGGCCGCCCCCTCCGCACCCCGCCGTGGTGTCCCCGAGGGGTCCCCCGGGGTGGGACGCGGTGGCTGGGGTGGGTCATGGGATGAGCCCCGTGCTGGGTGGACTGGGGGGTCCTCACCCGCCTGATCCCTTGGGAATGGGGGGCCCTTGGGTTGGGTTTGGCAGAACAGGGAGTCCTGAGATACTGGGGGGCCCTCGGGTTTGGAGCCCCTCAGGAACAGGGATTTCGTGTGATTGGGGCCCCTCAGAAATGGGGATTTCTTGTGATTGGGGTCCTTTGGAATTGGGGTTTGTCAGAACAGGGGGGCCTGAGAAATTGGAGGCCCTTTGGGCTTGGGGCCCCTCAGGAATGGGAATTTCTTGTAATTGGGGTACCTCGGGATTGGGGTTTGGCAGAACAGGGGGTCCTGAGAGATTGGGGGCCCGTCAGGAATAGGGGTCCCTTGGGATTGGGGCCCCTCAGGAATGGGGATTTCTTGTGATTGGGGTCCCTCAGAATTGGGGTTTGTCAGAACAGAGAGTCCCTTGAGATTGGGGTCCCTCAGGAATGGGGCTCTCCTGTGATTGGGGCCCCTCGGGAATGGGGATTTCCTGTGATTGGGGCCCCTCAAGAACGGGGATTGCCTGTGATTGGGGTCCCTTAGGATTGGGGTTCCCTCAGCAAAAAGGCTCCTTTGCAATTGGGGTCCCTCAGGAATGGGGGTTTCTTGTGACTGGCGTCCCTTGGGCTCGGGGTTTCCTCAGGATTGGGGTCCCTTGGAAGTGGGGGTCCCTGAGGATCAGGGTCTCACCTTGAGGAAGGAGGAGGACGGGAAGGTGCCGAAGGTGGTGGAGACGCCGGCGCCCGGCTGCTGCTGGACCATCTCCCTCAGCGTGTCGTCCTGGGGGGAGCCACGGCAAGGTCACCCCAAAATCCACCCCACGGGAACCCCTGTCACCCCCCAGAGCCCCTCACCCACCCTGGGGACAAGGCAGAGGGGTCAAACCCCACTGTCCCGGGAATGGGAACAGGCAGCACCTTGTCCCCTCACTGCCACCAGGTGCCACCAGCGCCAGCCCGGGGGTCTGAGGGGCTGGGCCGGGGGTGCCACCGGGTCCCCCACCCCGGGGAGGGCCCTTGCTCACCTTCAGGGCATCGATGGAGTTCTTGAGGGCACAGAGCCGGGCTGTCTGCTCCAGCAGCCGCGCCGACGAGCTCCTCGCTGCGGACAACGGGAGGGGACGGGTGGGCCGTGGGGGACACGGACACAGCTGGGACCCCCTCAGGGCAGTATCGGGGGTTTTGGGGGGGTTGGACCTCCTCAGGTTGGTACTGGGGAGTTTTGGAGAGTTTTTAGCTCCTCAGGTTGATATTGGGGTGTTTCAGGGGGTTTGGAGCTCCTCAGATTGGTACTGGGGGCTTTTGGGGGCTTTGACTTCCTCAGGTTGTTACCAGGGAGTTTTGGGGGATTTGATCTCCTCAGGTTGGTACCAGGTGGGTTTTGGGGGATTTGATCTCCTCAGGTTGGTACCAGGTGGGTTTTGGGAAGGTTTGACCTCCTTGGGTTGGTACCAGGAGGTTTCAGGGGGTTTTGGGACTGGGGGGCTCCTCAGCAGGGAGAGGCTGAGCCACCCCAGAGCAGCTCAGCCCCTGGACACTGAGCCACACGTCCCCAACACACCGATGGCCCTGGCTGTGGGGGACAGAGCTGGGCCCCTTGGGGACACAGGGAATGTTTGTGTAGGACCTACTGGACTTGCTGTGCCTCATGTCCACCACCTTGGCGTTGGCGCTGAGCTGGTACAGGGTCTCCAGCAGCTGCGTGGTCTTGCGGTAGAGGCTCTGCGTGGGCAGCCCCTCGCCCGGCCGCTCCCGGGGCACGGCCACGCGCGGCACCTGCAGGGGAGCCAGGCTGGCCAGCTCCAGCTTCATCTGGGCACCCTGGGAGCCATGGAAAACGGGAGTGAGGGACAGGGAAAACAGGGAAATGCCAGGGAAAGAGGCTGGGTGGAAAAACGGGATGGAAGCGGGAAACCAGGGGGTAAAACGCTGCTAGAGCCAGCAGGGTGTGGATCTGGCAGGGGTGGGAGCAGGGACAATCCCATGGGAAGGTGACACGGGGCTGGCACGTGGCACTGGTTGGATTTGGGAGACGTCACAGCTCTGCCCAGCGAGCTGCTCCATCGTGTCTGGGAATTAATGTCCATTATAACAGTTGGTTAATTGGATTGTTTGCTGCTGTGCCTTGTGGAGTTCTCATTCATCAATCAATCAATGAATCAATCAGGTTGTGCCAGTGGCGTCTGGGGAGGGGACCAGGGCTGGCAGGGACACCACCAGCACCCCCAGTTCCACCAGCATTCCCAGCTCCCAGTGCTGACCCTGCTCTCAGCCCCTTCCCCTGGAGCCCACCAGACGTGGGGGAGTGAGAGCCTCTTCAGCTCATCCCACATCCCCCAGGGATCACATCCCCCAGGGATCCCATCCTGTTCCCCCTGACCTTGAGCAGGTTGTTCTCGTTCTTGAGGTGTTTCAGGGAGAGCTGCAGGGCGTCGATCTGCTGCAGCAGGAGGGGTGAATCCTTCACCTGGACGGGCCCGGAGCCACCTCCCGGCACCTGCCCGGCACCGACACCTGCAGAGGGCACTGAGCATCAGCAGTGCCACCCCAGATGGTGGCACAGGGACACCAGGTGCTGTCACCAACACCTGGCACCTCCCTGGACAAGTCCTGGCTCCTACCAGCTCCCAATGCCCCTTCCCAGGGATCTCCAGGTGGGGCTCACCCCACTCTGCATCCACCACGGTTCCATGCTCATCCCTCCCTTCCCAACCCTCTCCCAGGGCCGGCAGCATCCGAGCAGGACCCGGATCCCAAAGGGAGCTGTGTCCCAGAGGTTGGGTGTCCTGGGCTGTCATTTTTCCCCCCATGCTCTGGGGGCTGCATGCAGGGCGTGTCCGTACCTCGCTGCTGTTCCTCTGCAGCACAGGGAGAGAGAGGGGCAGCAAGGAGAGACAAGAAAAAGCAGGATTAAAGCCCCGGATTGGGTGGGAGAGGAGCTGTGGCTGAAGCAGTTCCTATCTCCCACAGCCACATCTGGGACCGACCCCATTCCCAGCTCCGGGAGCAGCGTCCCAGCAGCTGCGGGTGACCCAAGCAATGCTCCCCCAGAGCCAGGGGTTTGGCGTGGAGCTCCCAGGCTGCTCCCGCTCCTTTGGGAGCGAGAATGTGTCAGGAATTCCTGGAAGGATTCCTGGGAGCCAGGGCTGGCAATGTGGGTGAGGCTGCGGCTCCATGAGGGCCAGGAGCTGCTGCATCCTGGGGCTGCTGTGGGAGCACCATTCCCAAATTCCCGGGCACACATCATCCATCCCTGGACCTCCTGTGCCAGGAGGACATCCCAGCCCCACCCCAGCTGCACCCAGGGGTGTTGGTCACTCACCTCCGGCGATGCCGGACACGATGGAGGCCACGCCCGAGGCCGGGGCCCCCCGCAGCCCCTCGATCGTCCGCTTGGACTGGTTGTTCAGGCGCTGCTTCAGCTCCACCTTCTCCGACTCCAGCTGGTCGATGTCAGCCTGGAGAGCGTCCATGGTCTCCTCAAACTCCCTGGAAGAGCACACGGTGGGAGGGGTGTGTGAGGCCAGGGATGCTGCTCGTCCAGGACACCTCCTCCTGTCCCTCCATCCTTGTCTCAAGTCCCTCTCCAGCTCTTCTGGAGCTCCTTTAGTCCCTGCAAGGGGCTCTCAGCCTTCCTCCTCCAGGAGAACATTCCCAGCTCTCCCAGCCTGGCTCTGAGCAGAGGGAATCCAGCCCTTGGAGAGTCTCCGTGGCCTCCTCTGGATGAGCTCCATCAGCCCTACACCCCCAGCCCCATTCCAAACTCACTTCTCCTTCTTTTTGAGCAGCGTCTGGGTCTCATCCAGCTTGGTCTGGATCTTCTCCACGCGGTCATCCGCGTCCTTGGACGCGCTGTCCAGCTTCTTCTCCAGGAGGCTGAGCCGCACGTTGGCCTCGCTGAGCTCCTCGCCCTGGAGCAGCAGGGAGGGAATCAGAGAGCTCCAGGGAGCTGTGGGAGCTCCCAAATCACCCAATTCCAACGGCTGGAACCCAGAAACAGCTCCCAGCTCCGGCCCTGCAACCCCAGAACGCAGTGGGGGCAGGACCTGGATGGCAGCACCTCCCTGCCCATGGGGAAAACATTCCCAGGAGATCTGGATGGGACTTGGGATCATCAGTTCCATAGGTAGGAAGTCACCAGGAGTGCAGAGGTGAATCCCACAGCAGCCAGGAAGGCAGGGATAGGTGAGGGGTGGGAAAGGATCAGTGAGGAACAGGCAGGGATTGGTAAGGAGGAGCCAGGAAGGCAGGGATGGGTGAGGGACGGGCAGGGATCGATGAGGGATGGGTGAGGGACGGGCAGGGATGGGTGAGGGATGGGCAGGGATGGGTGAGGGACGGGCAGGGATCGATGANGGGGAGGGAGGGGGAGGGAGGGGGGGGGGGCGGGGGGGGATGGGTGAGGGACGGGCAGGGATCGATGAGGGATGGGCAGGGATCGATGAGGGATGGGCAGGGGTGGGTGAGGGACAGGCAGGGATCGATGAGGGACGGGCAGGGATGGGTGAGGGACGGACAGGGATGGATGAGGGATGGGCAGGGATGGGTGAGGGACGGGCAGGGATCGATGAGGGATGGGCGAGGGACGGGCAGGGATCGATGAGGGACGCCTCACCTTGATCTTGAGGGACTTCTTCAGCTCCTTGATGACCGTCTCCCTGTCCTCCAGCTTCAGCCCCAGCCCCTCGGCGTCCGTGATCTCCGCCCGCAGCGCGGCCGCCCGGAGCTCCGCCGGCGGCGTGGGCTGCACCGGGACCGGCGGGACAAGCAGGATTTTAGGGACAATCCCAGACATGGCAGCTGCCCAGCTCCCTGGGATGGGTGAGGGACGCCCAGCTCCCTGCCATGTGTCACCCACAGCCTCCTGGTGACCCGGACGGTGACGGAGCCCCACCCACCTTGTTCTGCGGGCGGTCGGCGTCGTACTCGCCCTCCTGCATGGCCGTGGCCATCTTGTTCATGGTGGCCATGAGGATGCTGCAGGACTGGCGCAGGCACTCGTAGGGATTGATGCCCTGGGAGCCGTAGATCTGGGAAGGACAGGAAGGACCTGGCTGGTGGCCCTGGGCCGGGCTCACAGCCCCCGACCCACATCCCACAAGTGGTGTTTCCCGCTGATGTATAAAATGTCCCTCTGATGGTTAAGGATGTCTCTGATTTTTAAGATGTCCCTCTGATGTTCAAAAATGTCCCTCTGATACTTAAAATGTCCCTCTGATGGTTAAGGGTGTTCCCCTGATATTTAAGGATGTCCCTCTGACGTTTAAGAATCATCCTTAAAATCCACACCCATCGCACAACCGTCACTTCCATCAACAAATCCAACCAACAAAACCCAAAAAACTCCACACACAAAAATCCAAGTAACATCAAACACAAGTGGACAATTTACACAAAAGCCACCCTTTGTCCCTTCACCACAATTACAGCAAAATCAACACAAAGTCCTGACACACCACATCCATTGTGTCCAGGGAAAAAGCTGGAAAAGGCTCTGGAGAGCTGAGGGAGCTGAGGGGGTTCAGCCTGGAGAAAAGGAGGCTCAGGGGGGACATTCCCAAATCCCCCACGATCGCTCCCCTCTATGGAATGTGGGGATACGGATGGGATACCCCACCCCACACAGCAGAATCCCCCCCCATCCCCTCAGCGAGGCCGCGGAGCTGCAGGCACAGCCCAGGGCGAGGCACCGTGTGCGTGCGGCGTTCCCAGCCCGCGTTCCCAGCCCGCGTTCCCAGCCCGCTCCCAGGGGATGTCCCACCTGCTCGCTGACTTTGAAGGCCAGCTCCTCGAGGCGCGGCGCCGGCAGCCCCTCGTTCTCGGCCAGCGGCGCGATCAGCTGCGCCCCGGCCGCCGCCACCTCCTGCAGCACGGCCACCACCCACGTCAGGTGCTTGCGGCACTCCAGCAGCGTGTCCGACACCTGGCAGGGCACAGCGGGGTCAGTGGGAGCGGCACGGACACGTGGGGGCTCCTGGAATCCTCACGGTGCCTTGCGGTGGCACCGGGATTGGGGGGAATGACGGAAAAGATGGAGGGAAACGGGTCCTGGGTGTGAAGCCAGGTCTGCATCCGAGATGGGAACACGAATCCAGAGATGCCACATCCTTCGTGTCCAGGGAATGAGCCCCAGGAGCGGCTGAGGGAGCTGGGAAAGGGGCTGAGCCTGGAGAAAAAGAGGCTCAGGGGGGACCTTCTGGCTCTGCACAGGAGTCCCTGACAGGAGGGGGCAGCCGGGGGGGTCGGGCTCTGCTCCCAGGGAACAGGGACAGGAGGAGAGGGAACGGCCTCAGGCTGGGCCAGGGGAGGGGCAGGGTGGAAATTGGGAAAATTCCTCCTGGAAAGGGCTGTCCAGCCATGGCACTACTGCCCAGGGCAGCGGTGGAGTCCCATCCCTGAAGGGATTTAGAAGCCATGTGGATGTGGCACTTGGGGACAGGGGGTTGTGGTGGCTTTGGCAGTGCTGGAGGAACTCAGTGGTCTCCGAGGGCTTTTCCAACCTAAACCAGTCCCTGATTCCAACGATCCCAGCTCATCTCGCACCACTTCCCCCTGCCCTGAGCTGCTGCCCAGCTTCCCCGGGGCGTTTGCTGCTGGCCCAGTGCGTCCCACAGCTCCCAGTTTGTGCCTGAGGGGTGTCCCCGCCCTGCCCACCTGCGCTCCGAAGCCCAGGGCCGCGGGAATTCCCGGCGCGTCCGTGCCCGGCATGCGGCGCCGGATCTTCTTGCAGAACTGGCGGATGTCGCTGCAGGACGTCTCCAGGTCCTTGAGCAGGATGGCCAGGTCGGCCGCCTCCTGCCCGGCCTGGGGACACACAGGGACCTCAGAGGGACATCGGGACACACGGGGACCTCAAAGAGAGGGACACGGGGACAGGGAGGGAGCTCAGAAGGACACGGGGACAGGGAGAGGCTTCAAAGAGAGGGACACAGGTAGCTCAGAGGGATACAGGGACAGAGGGACGTAAGTGACGCAGATGGATCTCAGAGAGATGTGGGAACAGAGCGACATGGAGACAAGAGAGGAACTTAAAGAGAGGGACCTCAGAGGGACATGGGGACACAGAGGGACCTCAGAAGGACTTCAAAAAGACATGGGGACCCATAGGGGCCTCAGAGAGAGGGACAAAAAGGCACCTCAGAAAGAGGGACGTGGGGACAGCAGGGAGCTGGCAGGTGCCCAGCCATCCCGGCAGGTCCTACCTGGAGGAAGATCCTACCTGGAGGAAGGCCCGGAGCCGGCACACCTCCACCCCCATGCAGTCCAAGGCACTCTGGGTGAACTGTGGGCACAGGCACAGGGACCCTCAGCACGGGGACAGGGACAGGAGGGGTTCCCTGTAAACTGGGGCTCCTCTGGGGCAAAATGCAGCTTCAGTCCCAGGAATTCCAAGATGGACCCACCCACAACCCCAGGATTTTCAGGAGGAGGGAAATGGGTTGAGACAGACTATTTTTGGTCTATTTTAGTTTTACTCCATGGGGCGCAGGCTGCTGGTTTTTCCCTTGGGAATTCTGGGATACAAACCCCTCCTGACACACGAGGGTCTTCATGCTCCCATTCCTGTTCTTCCCATCCCCACGTCCCCATTCCCTGACCCCGGAGCCCTCGTGCCACCACTGGGGAGTGGCAGCAGGGCCACCTTCCCTCCCATAGGGATCCTGGGGGACACAGAGGCGGAAAACAGGGATCAGGGAAGGGCTGTCCCCACTCACCTTGATGTGGTCAGCCAGCTGCAGGGTGCAGTCCTCAGCCTGGTCGGCCAGGTGGATGCTGTACAGGTGCTGTGGGAACGGCAGGAGCAGCATTCCATGGGTGTTCCCACACAGGGAAAAACCCAAAGTGGGAACACTCAACAAAACCCCCAAACTCCGAGGGTTTGGCCCGATTTTTAAAGTGAAGTAACAGCAGTGCCCCAAAAGAGCTGGTGGTCCTTAATTCCATGGGTCAGCAGTGTGGAAGTAAGGAATGTGGCATGGGAGTGCCACATCCCAGAGCAGGGGACACAGCCACGGTCAGCTGGGTGACAACACCCAGAGGAAAGGGCTGCCAAAAGGAGCTAAATTCCAGCTGATCCACGTGATCCAAGGGCTGGATATCCAACAGGAGAGCCCCCAGTGCCACCCCCAGCCCCACCTGGTAGTACTTGATGGCTTTGGTGAGCGGCTCCACGTTGACGGTCTCGTCCAGCTGGTCCTTGTGGAGCAGCTCGATCAGGAAGTCCAGGGAGCGCTCGTGGACGCTCATCTCGGGGTACAGGGTCCCCACCTTCTTGTACACGTCCACACTGCACCGGTTCAGGGCCCTGAGGGGACAGGGACAGTGGGCTCAGCGAGGGGCTGGGTGCATCTCCAGGCAGGACACGGGAAATGGGAGCCCTGGGGCACTGCTGGCCTGGGGACAGGGACACAGCCATGGCCTGGCTGGGGCTGGGCCCTTCCCAGGGGGACACCAGGAGGGTCACAGAGAAGTGACCCCTCACAAGGGAACGAGGGGAGCCTGCTGCTTCTTTGTGGCCTGGCTCCAAAAATCCCTTCCCGTGTCACCCCTTGGGAAGGACACAGAGGTGTCAAAGACAAGGGGATCCTGCTGTTTTTTCTAGAATGGCTCCCAAAATCTCTTCCCATGTCACCTCTTGGGAAGGACACAGAGAGGTCACGGAGAAGGGGATCCTCACAAGGGAAGAAGGGGAAACTGCTGCTTTTTTCCTAGCCTGGCTCCCAAAATCCCTTCGCATGTCACTCTTTGAGAGGGACACAGAGAGGTCATGGAGAAAAGGATCCCACTGCTTTTTCCCAGCCTGGCTCCCAAAATCCCGTGTGGCCTCTTGGGGGACACAGAAAGGTCACGGAGAAAGGGAGATCCTGCTGCTCTTTTCTATCCTGGCCCCCAAAATCCCTTCCCGTGTCACCTCCTGGGAAGGACACACAAGGAGGGTCACAGAGAAACGACCCCACCTCAAGGCAATAAAGGCGATCCCACCCCTCCTTCCCCGGCTCCCCAAACCCCTGGAACTCCGCCCGCAGAGGGAGGGCAGGGCGGGGCGGTACTCACTGCTCGTATTTGTGCAGCGTGGCCTGGAGCAGGCTCAGGGAATAGACGAGGCCGGCGGCGAAGCTGAGCTGCTCGCCCGGGGCCCCGCGCAGCCCCGCCCGCTCCGCGCAGCTCTCGCTCAGCTCGAACCTCTCCTGCGCCTGTTTGCTGATCAGCTCGGCCTGGGGGCACAGGGAAATCCTTCAGGGCATCCCGTGCCTCCCTGCTCTGTCCCGCTCAGCCACGGGTCACAGCCCCTGCGCCCTCAGAAAGTGACCTGTCCTTGGGAAGTGACCGCTGAGCCACCACCCAGCCCTGCCTGCTTCCTGCCCTTCCCTGCTCCCAGAACATTTTATAATCACGGAATCATGGAATTATTTAGGTTGGAAATGTCACTTAATGGAGTCCAACCATTCCACCAGCACCGCCACTGATCCATGTCCCCAAGTGCCACATCCCCAGGGCTGGGAAATCCCCTCCAAGGCTGGAGACTCCAGCGCTGCCCTGGGCAGCTGCGCCAGGCCTGGACACTCCTTTCCAGAAGGAATTCTCCCAATATCCCACCTGAACCCCTCCAAGGATGGCGACCATCCACACAAGAACTTTGGGAAGTTCCCCAACAGCAACCACACAAAATCCCCAATTCCCCTGGGACGAAGTTGCCAGGGCGGGTTCTCCCGAGCCAGCCCCACCTTGCAGATGAGGCGTGGGATGAGCAGCAGCACCAGCACGCAGTCGTGGTCGCCGCCGTGCCGCAGGAAGCTGTCGGGCATGAAGGAGGTGAGGAGGGACACGTGGCGGTTGGCCTGCTGCACTTCCATCTGCCGCAGCTCCATCTCGATGGCCTGCGGGCACACGGAGTCACCCGGCTGCTCCGGAGCCTCCCTGGCACAGCCCAGCTCAGGGGGATCAATGGGGGGGGATTCTGTTCCTTGGAGAATGCCTCAGTCCCCATCTGGGATCTCCCAGCCCACCCAGTGCCACCCGCTGTCGTGGGCAGGGACACCTTCCATGGATCGGGTGGCTCCAGCCGGGCCTTGGGCACTGCCAGGGATCCAGGGGCAGCCACAGCTGCTCTGGGAATTCCAGCCCAGCCCGTCCCCACCCTCCCAGACACAAATTCCTTCCTAAGACCCCACCCCCCGTCCCCACTTCCCAGTGGGAAGCCATTCCCCCTTGTCCTGTCCCTCCAGCCCTTGGCCCCAGTCCCTCTCCAGCTCTCCTGGAGCCCCTTCAGGCCCTGCCAGGGGCTCGGAGCTCTCCCTGGAGCCTTCCCTTCTCCAGGGGAACATTCCCAGCTCTCCCAGCCTGGCTCTAGAGCAGAGGGGCTCCAAAATCATGGAATGGTTTGGGTTGGAAGGACCTTAAATCCCATCCAGTGCCACCCCTACCATGGGCAGGGACACCTCCCACTGTCCCAGGGTGCTCCAAGCCCCAGTGTCCAGCCTGGCCTTGGACACTTCGGGGATCCAGGGGCAGCCACAACTCTGGAATACCCTGGTGCCAGTGCCTCAGGAGCTGGATAAGCCCATCCAGGTCTCCTGCTGGCCCTACCTTGGCGTGGGCTTTCGTCTCTGCAAATTTGATCTTGAAGTCGAACATCTCAGGGGGCGGCTGCTGCTGCTTCTCCGCCGACGCTTCCTGCTGGCTCATCAGCTCCCGGTTCACGTCCTGGCCACAGGGACACGGGGACATGGAGATCATGGAGCTCAGGGACCCCACACCCTCAGCAACCCCTTCCCCAAACCTCCCAGCGCCCCCTCCTTGGAGGGAGGGTCCTTGTGGAACACCCAGTGAAGGTGGAGGGGAGGGAGAGGCACCAAATGTCTTCCAGTCCAGGAATATCCACAGGCTCATTCCCCAGCTCCTTTCTCTGCCAGGAGACCTCAGCCCAGGGCTGGGATAACCCTCACAGGAAAGAATTTTTTCCCAGTATCCCATCTAAATCGCCACTTTTCCAGGACAGAACCATTCCTCCTTGTCCTGTCACTCCACCCCTTGTCCAAAGCCCCTCTCCTGGAGCACTGGAAGGGGCTCTGAGGCACTGGAAGGGGCTCTGAGGTCTCCCTGGAGCTTTCCCTTCTCCAGGCTGGACAATCCCAGCCTATCCCTGTAGGAGAAGGCACTGGGGGGGTTCCCTGGGGAAGCTCCATGAGGAACCCACTCATCCCCCAGCCGCGTCCTGCCGTGCCCAGATCCAGGGGACGCTCCCACCGGGTCTCCGGGTCGCAGGGTGAGCTCCAGGAGGCGCCGGGGGTGCCCCGAGGGGCCGCACCTGCAGGTGAGCCGTGAGCTCCCGGTACTTTTTGATGGTCTGCTGGTAGTCGGCCACGGTCTCCTGCGCCGCCTCCACGCGCTTCTCGGCCTCGCGCACGCGCGCCGTGGCCATGTCCAGCTGCTCCCGCAGCTCCAGCTCCGTCTCCCGCGCGTTCTCCTGCAGCTCGTCGTTCATCTCGTTCATGGCTTCCTGCGGGAGGCGGTCACACGGCATGGGCAGAGGTGTGCCAGCCCCCTGGGGAGCTTCCCCAAATCCCTGTGGCTCCGTCATTCCAGCCCCCCACCCCGACCCACTGGAGCAGCCGTCATCCCAAGGGATTCTGCCTTACCAGGTCCCCGACGGTCTCACGCAGCTCCCGGACCTTCTCCTCCAGATCCAGGTTTCTCTCCGTCAGAGTCTCCACCATCTCCTCGGCACCCAACGCTGCGTCCACCTGCCAGGACACACATCCCACTCCACCCCCTGCAAGGACCCCCACCCCAATCCATCCATGTGCAAGGACACACATTCCAATCCATCCATGTGCAAGGACACACATCCCACTCCATCCACTGCCAGGACACACATCCCAGTCGATCCACTGCCAGGACACCCACCCCAATCCATCCATGTGCCAGGACACACATCCCAATCCATCCATGTGCCAGGACACCCATCCCACTCCATCCACTGCCAGGACACACATCCCAGTCGATCCACTGCCAGGACACCCACCCCAATCCATCCATGTGCCAGGACACCCATCCCACTCCATCCACTGCCAGGACACACATCCCAGTCGATCCACTGCCAGGACACCCACCCCAATCCATCCATGTGCCAGGACACACATCCCAATCCATCCCGGCACAGAGAGTTTTAGTGGAGAAATGGGCATTTTGGGGACTCTGCTGGGACATCACCCCTGCCAGGAGCCCACCTGAGCCACCAGAGATGTGACCCAGCCTGGAGGGATTGCAGGCGACGGGGATCCTTCCTGGGAGCTTCCCAAGGAAGGTGGGATGGATGGGCACGGAGCAACCCTGGGAACACGGAGCATCGTCCGTGCCTGTGCTCAGGAGTCACCCCACACCCAGGCAGAGCCCAGCACAGCCCCACTGCTGGAACAGGGTTTGGAATTAGGGAATATGGGACCAGGAGTGTTGGTCCCTGCAGTGGTACCACCACGTGTGGCTCTCCAGGAGTCTCAATGCCCCAAACGTCCCCAAACTGCCCCGAATGTCCACAAACGGTCCCAAATATCCCATCCCACCTGTCCCTCACCTGCTCCTTGAGCTCATCCACCGTCTTCTCCGCCTGCTTCACCTCCTCCTGCAGCTTCTCCCGCTGCTGCCGCAGCGACTCCAGCTCCGTGTTCTTCTTCTCCATCTGCTTCTGGAGCTTCACGTGCTCCTGCTTCTCCGAGGCGGACAAGTCCCGCATCCTGGGACAGCCACAGCTCCCGTCAGGGCCAGCCCAGGAGCAGCTGTTCCCTCCCTGCATGCTGCTCCTGGCAGAGCCAAGACCCCGTGCCCGCTCCAGCCGGGATAAGGGAGCTGCTCCGGAGCCTCCATCAGCCCCTCCCTGGTGGGGACGTGAGCAACGTTCCCAAAATTCAGCTCATTAACAGCGAGGGATGGGTCCCACCTGAACTTCTGGGCTGTGGATTCCCGAAGGAAAAGCCCTCAAGCTCCAAACCCTGGAAGGTTGGATCATTCAGGGAAAGGCAGATCCCAGGGCTGGAGAACAGGGCTGGGATGCTGAGCTCCACCTCCATAGGGAATTAAGCACAGGAATGGTCTGGAGTGGCTCATTTTGTCCCAATCTCCACTGATTCCCTGGGACAAGGGACTCTCCCTTCCCTGTGGATGCTTTAAGAGCTCCCAAGACCCATCAGCAGGAACGACATGGGCTGCTCCAGAGAGGGACTGGGATCGGTGCTCTCAGGCTTAGGGAGCAGAGGAGGCCTGGGAAGGAATTTTGGGAAGCACAGGAATTTGGGAATTTTGGGCTCCCACCTGACAAGAGCCTCCTTGAGCCTGGCGTTCTGCTCCTCCAGCTGTTTGACCTGGTAGCTGGATGCTGCTCCATCAGAGCCTGTGGAGGAAGGGAAGAATCAGAATCCCAGAATCCCAGAATCCCAGACTGGTTTGGGTAGGAAGGGACCTTAAATCCCACCCATTCCCACCCCTTGCCATGGGCAGGGACACCTTCCACTAGACCAGGCTGCTCCAAGCCCCATCCAGCCTGGCCTTGGACACTTCCAGGGATGGAACAGCCACAGCTTCTCTGGAAAAATCCATTCCAGGGCCTCACCACCCTCACAGGGAAGAATTTCTCCCCAATATCCCACCTAACCCCACCCTCTGTCAGCAGGAAGCCACTCCCCACTCTCCAAGCCCAATTCCCACCTTTCTCCTCGATCTCGTGCTTGAGGATCTCCAGGTCCATGGTGAGATATTCCACCTTCTCCTTGAGGGAATCCACCTCCTGCTGCAGGGACTCCGCCCGCTCCTCCGCCATCTCCTTGTCCAGCGTGGCCATCTCGATGGCGTCGGCCGTGTCCGCCATCTCCTCCATGTACCTTTCCTTGGCTTCCAGGGCATCCTTGGCTTCCTGTGGCCAAGCACAGCAGCTGAGGGGACCCCAGAACTCTGGGGAGACCCCACAGTGTCCCTCAGGCAATTACAGTCGCTCAAGGCTCTCCCAAATCCAATGGACACTGGTTTAACTGGAACCAGTGTCACCCCAGCATTCCAGGGTGTCCCATTCCCTTCTTCCCTGCTCCACACCAAGAGAGCCTGGTGGGAAAACCGTCTGCAGGTGAGGAGAAAGGTGTGGAGACAGGGAATACTGGAGCAGATAGATAAATCCCTGGGGAAAGAAGCCAGGAATCCAGCCTGGAAAAGAGGGCAGGGAGAAGGAAATGCTCCTTGGCTGCTTGGATGGGGTCCTGAGAGCTGCAGGCACAGGTGAAAGGAAAGGGAAGAGGGGAACTCCTGGAAAGAGGGAAGAGGAAGCACCTGGAAACAGGGAAGCACCTGAACAGAGAGGGAATAAGGAAAGCCACGTTCCACCTTGGCTCAGCCTGGTTCCCAAATCCACTCGATGTTGATTAGGAAAGGTTCAGTTGGATATTGGGAAAATTTCCTCCCAGAAAGGTTTGTAAGGGCTGGAATTGCCCCTGGAGTCATCCCTCCTGGCACTGCCCCGTTCCCAGGGACACTCACTCACCTTCTTGGCCTCCTTCAGGCGCTTCTGGAGGTCGGCCTGCTGCTCCTGCATTTTGCTCTTCCATTCCTGCACCTGCTCCAGCTGGATCTTGTACTTCTCCAGCTCCTTGAGCTTGGCCTTGTCCTCATTCCTCTTGATTTTCAGCGTCTCCAGCTTCTCCTCAAGGTCCCTGACCTGAGCACGGAGATTTTCCTCCTCCTACAGCACCAAGCCAAGAATTAGGGAAGGAGCAGGGACATCCTTTGGAGAGAGCTCGGGGGATGTTCCTGGAAGCCCACAGAACCTGGCCTGACTTTTCTGGGGGCAGTTTGAGAAGAGAGTGACTTGGGACAAGGGCCTGGAGCTCCAGGACAAGGGGGAATGGCAGGGATAGATGGGATATTGGGAAGGAATTCCTGGCTGGGAGGGTGGGGAGGCCCTGGCACAGGTTTCTTAGAGAAGCTGTGGCTGTCTGATCCCACTGCAGCATCCACATCATTCCCAGGTGATCTCCCCCCAGGGAAAACTGATCCAGGTCCTTTTCCAGCAGTGCAGCTCACAGGGCAGGGAAAGGCTGATGCCAGCATTCCTGGGGAAAGGGTTGCAGGGACAAGGGGATGTGACCCCCACTCCCTGACAGCAGCCACAGGATTAAGCTTCAAATCCCAAAGCTGGGTGACAGCAAGGAACAGGTCTTGGAAAAATCCTACTCAGTGCAGGAACCTCCCATGGATTCCTCCTCTGCTGCTTTCCCAGCCTGGACATTCTCATGTCCCCAGACAAGCCACTTCTGTCCCCAGCTACAGAAACCAGTTACCAGAGAGCTCTGGGGACTGGGGACATGAGTGGGGACATCCCTTACTCCCACCCCGAGGTGCCTTCTCCAGCTCTTCCTTCCACACCCAACGCCAGAGCTTTGTCCTCTCCCGCTATTCCCTCCCTGGCCTCGTGCCCCAAACCTCTCCCAAGCTGTAATTAACTCATTAATCAAAGCAGGATGGAAGTGATGAAAAAGTATTTTAAAGATCAAAATGGGAATAACTCTGTAATGATTAGAAATCCCTGAATTTGGGAAATATTGGACCTCTCCGGATGGGCTTTGCATCCCAAGGCAGAAAGGTCCCCCAGTGCATCCCTGCTGGTTCCTCCACCCCAGTTCTCCCAACACCAGTGGGTGTTGCCAGCTGGACCCTCTGGATTTAACAGGACCAAGCTCTGACTCACAGCCTCTCCTGCCAAACCGATGCCACCCGTGTCCCACAGAGACCCGGGAAGGGAAAAGGTGCACTGGGAATTCTCTCTGGAAGTGTCCTCCCAGCTGTGCTGCCTCTGTCCTGTCCCAACGCTCCTCCCGCCGCCCAGTGACCACGCCCAGGTCTCTCCAGGGCACCTCTTCCTCCCCTTTTCCTCCTCCTCCTCCTCCCAGTGCTGGGGGCCGTTCTCTCTTCTCCCCTCCCGGGAGCACCGGCGGAGCCCGGAGCTGACCTGGGCACCGCTCAGGGCAGAGCTCACCTGGGCACCGCTCACCTTGGTGGGCGAGGGGACCGGGGGCGCCCCCGGGGAGCCGAGGGAGGGCGTGGGGATGACGGGGGCCACCAGCGGGGTCTGGGCGGGCGTGCCGGGCTCGCTGCTGCTCATCTCCCCGCCGGACGCCGAGGCCGATCCCGAGGGCCCGGCCGTGCCGCCGGACGCCGAGGACGTGGGGGTCCGGGTGGGCTGCAAGACACCGGCACCGGTCAGAGGGAGTCGGGGAACATCCCGAGGTTTGGGGCTCCCACAGCCTCCCTCCCTCACACCTCAGCGGGTGCTACTCCAGGTGGCTCCCAGATTCCCATTTCCAGCAGGGAATTCTGCTCTGGAGGAGTTGGGCTGGAACAGAATTCACGGGTAATCCATTGGGGAAGGAATCCGCAGGTTTCCCAGAGAAGCTGTGGCTGCCCCTGGATCCCTGGAAGTGTCCAAGGCCAGGCTGGACAGGGCCTGGAGCCACCTGGGACAGTGGAAGGTGTCCCTGCCTATGGCAGGGGGTGGCACTGGGTGATCTCCAAGGTCCCTCCCAACCCAAACCGTTCCAGGATTAAAGGTCCCAGCTCCAGAGGGTGAGACAGCAAAACCTCGGAGCCCACCAAGATGGGAACCCAGTTTTAAGGGAGCAACAAGAAAATCAACAAGGAGTTCCCAGACCCAGTGGGGCCTGGAGCTGCTTCATTAGCGCTTATGAGGCTGTTAATTAATCACTGTCTGAACCCAGGTGAAAGAAAAAGGGGTGAGGGAAGCACCAGGTGCCCCCCAGGCACCCACCGGTCTCCTCACGGACCCTGTTTCTGGAGCACTCACCTCTGACTGTGTAAATTAAATTTCCTGACTTAATTTTATCCCTGGAAATGGGATTTTTGGTTTCACCCACGGGCAGGAGCAGCATCCACCTTCTGCCCTTATTTTGCCCACAATGGAGGCAAATCCAAGTTAATCTGACTGCAGCAAGTCCAGCACCCATTGGATAGGCCCAGTCTGCCCTCCTGGGATGATCCCAGTTCTCCCAGGCACAGAAAACTGGGAATATCTCGGTGGCACTGAGCTCCACGTGCCTTCTCCCAGGTACAACCCAAAACAAGGATGTTTGTTGTTCCCAGTGCTTTAGGGGTCACAGATCCCTCACACAGAGTAGGGACAGGTGGGACATTGGGAAGAAATTCTTCCCTGTGAGGGTGGGGAGACGCTGGAATGGATTTTTCCAGAGAAGACTAGGTTGGACAGGGCTGAGGTGGTGGAAGGTGCTCTTGGGTGGACCTGGATGGGCTTTAGGTCCCTTCCAACCCAACCCATTCCATGATTCCAGGGTCCTGCCTCCCACAGCTCCCTGCCCAGCACAGGCGTGAGGCCAAGGGAGCAGGAGGTCCCACAGGACATCCCTGCAGAGACACAAACAAGGAGCATTCAAGTCCAGGGAATGGGATGGGATCCCAGAGCCCTGGGGCTGACGGAATCCATCTCTGCCTGGGGCGATGTCCTGGAAGCATCCAGTGAGGTTGGAGCCCTCCCTGCACCCTCTGGCACAGGAGAATTCCCCGTTTCCAAACCCAAATCTTTAAGGATTTCTCTCCCACGTTTCCTCTCCTCCACGAGTCCCTTCCCAAGGTGAATCCCGCTGGTTGGAGCAGCCCCCGAGGGCCAGCTGGGACCACACAGCCCTGCCTGACACCTCAGGATCTCTCAGATCCCACTCCAATCCCGCTCCAAACACAAGCCGGGACAGTCAGGGAGCAGCAACCCCCGCAGGAACTCCCTGCCAGAGCCTGGGCACTGCCACACGGATTTCACGCTCTTCCATGGCCATTCCACCCTGGGAGAGGGTCCCCAGAGATCTGGATCTGCTCCAGAGGAGCCCATCACCCCCGTGAGCTCCTCTGGGCTCTGCGCAGTGAGGTGGGAGGACAACGGGAATGCGCAGTGGGGTTGGGAACCAGTGGCTTGTGTGTGAGTGGGGTTGGCAATGAATGGATTGGGTTTCAGTGGGGTTGGCACCCAGTGGGTCACATTGGAGTGGGCTGGCAACCAAAGGATTCTGTTTGAGTGGGGTTGGCACCCAACTGACCATGTTTCGGTGGGGTTGGTACCTATTGGGCCATGTTTGACTGGGGTTGGCACCCAATGGATCGTGTTTGTGATGGAGTTGGCACCCAATGGCCTGTGTTTGAGTGGGGTGGGCACCCAACATGATTGGGTTGGCACCAAACAGGTCATGCTTGAGTGGGGTTGGCAATGAATGGATGGGGTTTGACTGGGGTTGGCACCCAACAAGAACGGCTGTGTTTGAGTGAGGTTGGCACCCAATGGGTCGTGTTTGAGTGAGGTTGGCACCCAATGGGTCGTGTTTGAGTGGGGTTGGCATCCAACAAGAATGGCCATGTTTGAGTGGAGCTGGCAATGAATGGATGGTGTTTGAGTGAGGATGGCACCCAACTGGCCATGTCTGAGTGGGGTTGGTACCTACTGAGCCATGTTTGAGATGGTGTTGGCACTCAATGGACTGTGTTCGTGATGGAGCTGGCACCCAATGGATCGTGTTTGAGTGGGGCTGGCACCCAACAGATGCTGTTTGTGGTGCTGTTGGCACCCAGCGATCCGTGTTTGTGACGGGCTTGGCACCCACTGGTTTGAGTGGCGTTGGCACCCACGGGGCCATCGGTGCCCAGTGCCCCCCGTGCTCGGTGCCCCCACCGTGGCTGCTCACCTTGGGCCGGCGGGCGGTGCTCTGGAGGGCAGCGGGAGCAGAAGCAGAGAGGACAGACAGTCACACAGGGACAGAGGAGCAGAGAACAGCCGGCGGCGGCCGGAGCGGCAGAGCAGGGAAAGGAGACAAAAGACAGCACGGCATCGTTAGTGTGCCCGGCATCGCCAGCGTGCCCGGTGGCACCGGGTGTGCGCGGTGTCGTTACTGTGGGGGCTCGTTAACCCGCTCCCAGGGCTGCTCCGGGTGGGCACAGCTCCCATGGGATCCCCTGGCACAGCTCCCATGGGATGCCCTGGCACAGCTCCCATGGGATGCCCTGGCACAGCTCCTGGGACCACGGCAGCAGAGCCCAGAGCCAGCACAGCCCTTGGTCCCCTCTAAGCCCTGTCCCCGCCCCTCCAGCCCGGTGTGGGGACAGAGCTGGGGACAGAGGGCACATCCTGAACCCCCATCCTGATCCCACGGACACCCCGGGGCAGATCCACCTTGTATTTCCAAGGAATTTTGATCTTCGGAGGGAAAGCCTGGTTCAGGGCATTCCAGGCTCCATGGGCATGAGGAGTTTGACTTCCCATGCCCTTCCCAGAGACCCCCGGAGTGGGAGGTGGAAGGGATTTAATCTTAAATGTGATTTTTCCCCTCTCCTCATCCCTCTGGTTTTCCAAAGGGCCCAGAGCACCCTGGACCAGCTGCCCCAGAGCCCCCAGGCTCTGCTTTGTTTAACCAAAAATCCCAGGGGCACCACAGAGCTGATCCCACACTCCCAGCTTTTCCTTTCATGGCTGGAATTACACAATCCATGATCTTGGGACAGGATCCCCCCACATCCCTTCATGCACATGCAGCAGCTCCCAGCGGCTCAGGGAGGGGAGGCCCCGGGGCCCAGCCCAGAACAGAGACAAATATGAAATTAATTAGTATTTTTCCCATTAAAAACAATCCCTAACGGATGGAAAAGAAGGAGCGGCCAGGGGGATCCTGGGGGGCAGCGGGTGGGCAGAGCCCAGGCATTGGGAACATCTGTCCAGCTGCAGCCTTGGAGCACTTCCACTGTGACATTCCACAAATGAGCTCTCCCTCATTTCTGATTCCATGACCTAATCCCAGCTGGGAATAACCAGGAGCAGAACAGATGGATAACGACGCTGCCACATGATCCCACATCCAGGATGGGGCCAGGACAGGGAGCACACGGAGCCCACCAGGGACCAGCAGCTCCAGCCGATATCCAACACGGCCTCGGGAAACCTCGGAGCTCTATTCCCTTTTTTCAATATAAACCTGGACATGTTTGCACTTCCAAACTTCCCTTCTCCTCTGGCATTGCTTCAGCTAAATCCTGCTCTGCTCACTTCCAGCCTTTTCCCAAAGGCTGCACTCCGTGTCAATCCCAAGGGAAGACATTCCCATCTTCCACAACATCTCCTGTGTGACGAAATTTGCTGGGAAAATGGAATGACAGCAGCAAAAGCTCCAGGCCCTCAGGTGAAACCAAGGCTGGCTCAGGATGCCCTTCAGGAGCTCTCCGGCATCTTCCCAAAGTCCAACCAAGCAGTATGGAGCAGCAACAAAAATCTGGGAAACGCTTGGAAAACGCTTTCTCCAGGAATTCCACAGGTGGAGATGTCCCCACTCCCTGCCACACACGGGGGGACTCAGGAGTGGGGCAGGGCTGGGGGGTCCTACACCGACCACTGAGTGCTTGGACATGGGGAAATGTCACCAGAGACAACCAAATCCTGTCCTGGGGGACACCAAATCCTGAACTGGGGGACACTGAGCCTTGTCCTGGATGGGGGACACTGATCCCTGTCCCAGGAGACACCAAGCCTTGTCCTGGGGAACACCCAGCCCTGAACTGGGGGACACTGAGCCTTGTCCTGGATGGGGGACACTGATCCCTGTCCCAGGAGACACCAAGCCTTGTCCTGGGGAACACCCAGCCCTGAACTGGAGGACACTGAGCCTTTTCCTGGCCATGAGGTGGGGGCCACCAACTCAAACCCCAACTCAAACCACACCAAACCCTAAAAATGGGGAGAAACCTCCTGGTAACCATCCCTAAAGCCACATGGAATGACAGGGAATAATCCTGCTTTGTGCCTCCTCCGGAGCTTTGGTCCCCTCCATGTGACACCACGTGCAGACCACCAAAAGTTGGAGCTCCGAGACCCCCGGGATCCTTGGCAAAGGGATGCTCTGGGATGCTCCAGCTGCTTTCTCCATCAGGAATGGGGAATGGACGGGCTCCCCACCGTGTTGGCATCTTCCTGTCACTCCATCTGTCCCCACAGCACCAGCCAGTCACCCCTGGGCTCTGGAAAACCAGGTGACCAGGATGGGACGTGGATTTTCCAGTGTCTGGCATGGTTCCAGCACTAGGAGAAGATGTTCTGACCCCACCTGGACCCTCCTGGATCCAGGATGTTCCAACCGCCCTGCTGGGGATGGATGCTCCATTGGAGGTTCCGGGCTCTGCTGTGTAATGCTGCTGCATCAATATTTGATGGAATTACAAAACCTCTGCTCCCGGGGGAGCGTCGGGGGCTCCGAACCAGCACGCTCTGAGATGGACTCGGCTTCTGGCAGCAGGAACTCTGCAAAAATCCTCCTGGAGACCAAGGACTGACTGTGGTGGGGGTCAGCATTGCCCGTTGAATGTGGGGTCCCAAAGGTCCCTCCTGATTTGGTTCTGCTCCAGGTGTGGGAATCCTGATGCAGCCGGGAGCAGCGAGTGTTGGATGGATGAGCAGGAATGTGTGAATGTCACCTTCCAGCAGGCAGGGCAGGGGAGGTGTCACTGGAGCCTTCTCCTGGATTAAGTTTCAAGGCTTACGATGAGGAAAAGCTGAACTTCACGGATGTGGCTGCTGCCGTGGAGGAGTCCCAGAGTTTCCAAGAGGATTCCGACTGGCAGCAGCTCCCAAGCGGGGCAGGCAGTGCTGGAGGTGATGCCCAGGCATTGCCCCACTGCTGGTCCATGCTGATGCCATCCCACTCAATTCCCAGGAATTTGGTCCCTCGGAGGCACCTCCCCCCTGCTGGAGCTGAGTCTCAGCCCCCGGCAGCAGGATGAGCCCCTCAAGGTGTGGTTCCCTGGGATACTGCTGGGAATTCTGCATCTCCAACAACCAGCACCACCCAGTAGGTGCCCGGTCTCACGGCTGGGATTCCATGGGCGAGGAAAGGAGCAACGGGAAAAGCAGGATGGAATCCAGGTGTGGGGCTGAGCACCGGCAGCTCCCGCTCCCCGCTCCAATGGGGCAGAGGGAAAGCGGCATCCGTGAAACTTTCCACTGGGAAGAGCATTAACAGGGACACGTGACGGGGAGTGTCCATGTCTGAGGTGTAAATCAGGAGCGTTTACTGCCAGGGACCGGCACAGCCAGCCCAGCTCGGGTCTGTTCCCTGAGATCAGCCAGAAATTCCCAGGATTTCTCTTTAAGCTGAGCAGTGACATCCTGCTTACGCTAAAAATAAACATACAGGCCAGTGCCCGCGCTGTCACCTGCGGGAATGGCAGCCAGGCAGGGACCCGGGTACCCCCAGCCTCTGGGAATGCCAAAGGCTGATGCCAACGGCGTGGCCGGGAAAACCGGGATCGTGGACATGCAGCGTCCCCAGGGTGGGCACCGGTGGCAGTGGGGTGGAAGTGGGGATGGCACCGGCAGCAGGAACAGCACTGACACTCCCAGGCAGTGGGGATGGCGCCAGCACTGGGGACAGGGACAGCAGCAGGGATGGCACCGTCACTCCTGGAGTGGGGATGGCACCGGCAGCGGGGACAACACGGGCAGCAGGGACAGCACTGACACCCCCAGGCAGCGGAGATGGTATCGGCAGCGGGGAC
>VZTJ01005791.1:0-24717 GCA_013397795.1 Orthonyx spaldingii | reverse complement strand
CCGGCGGCCCCCCCGCCGCTCCCCGGTGCGGGCGGCTCCGTGGCTGCGCTCGGCATCGCCGCCGTGCCCGCAGCCGAACCCGCCCCGCGCCGGCGGCTGCGAGCGCCGGGCAAATCCCCCGGGAGCGGACAGACGGACGGAGCGCAGCCCGCGGGGATGGACAGATGGACGGCGCCGAGCCCGCAGGGATGGACAGATGGACAGACGGCCCGTGGTGCCGCACTGCCATCCAGCCACGGGCGGCTTCCCGGGAGCTCAGGGCAGCCCTGCACGGCTGAGGGTGCGGAGAGACCCCGGAGAGCCCCTGCCCCAAATTCCCTGCCCTAAAAATGTCCCTGAGGAGCGCGCTGGGCACCCAGGGTGGTGTTTGCTGCCCTGCCAGGACCATTCCCGCAATTCCTGCCCGGCATTCCCGTTGTCCCTGGACAAGAACTCTGCTGGAAACCTACAGGATGTCACCAAGCACCATCTCCAACCTCTCCGTGGATCCCCGCGTCCTGCCCCACGGAGTGCTGGAGACCAGGACACACCTTAAATCCCATCTGTTATATTATATTATGTAACATGAACACAGACCTCACCCAGCTCCCGTTCCAACTCATGGTTTTCCCACATTCCCACACTCAGAGGGGAGAGGAGCTCGGGGTGCCCTGGGCTCACCTGCACACCCAACCCTCCACACGCAGAGGGGATTTTACCTCCCGTGTTTCCACACCCTCAGCACAATCCTTCCAATCTCCTGGAGAAAGCCTTTAGAGGTCCCTTTTTTCCTGAGGGTTGATATTCCCTGGAAGCAGAACCTGGGGGCTGTCATGATGGGAACAACCTATGTCCAACTGGTCTGTGGGGAGTGTTCCAGGCCAGCTTGGACAGGGCTTGGAGCAACCTGGGACAGTGAAAGGGAATGGAACAAGATGGAATTGAAGGTCTGTTCCAATCCAAACCATTCCAGGATTTTGGACCGTCTCTGCTCTGGAGCCAGGATTGCTAGGAATGTTCCCCTGGAGAAGGGAAGGCTCCAGGGAGAGCTCTGAGCCCCTGGCAGGGCCTGAAGGGGCTCCAGGAGAGCTGGAGAGGGACTGGGGCCAAGGGCTGGAGGGACAAGAGAAGGGGGAATGGCTTTCCACTGGGAAAGGGGAGATTTAGATGGGATTTGGAAAGGAATTGTTCCCTGTGAGGGTGGGGAGGCCCTGGCACAGGGTGCCCAGAGAAGCCGTGGCCGTCCCATCCCTGGAAGTGTCCAAGGCCAGGCTGAACGGGGCTTGGAGCCACCTGGGATAATGAAAGGAGTCCCTGGATTGGGTTTAAGGTCTCTTCCAACCCCACCCATTCCATGATCCGCTCTCCCACAGCTCCCTCTGGCTGCAGGGAAGGGGTGCCAAGGGACATTTTTGGGAGCTGTAACTGCATCCGTTAATGAGCTCCATCAGCCTGAGCACCACCAACCCCCTCAGGAGCCGGAGCTGAGGACACAGACCCAGCTTTGGGCATCACCCAAAGCCATTCCAACAGAATCTCCCTCCCATTCCCACCAGCCCTCGCCCAAACCACAGGGAGAAGGAACCCCTCATTTCCAGATGAAATCACCCCGGATCCGTGGCTCTAAGCCCCCGAATGATCCCAGGGCCGTGTCCATCTCTGGAGGAGCCACGTGCAGGCTCACACGGATTTAACTCTAAGATAATTATGGGTATTAGAGCTGCTCTAATGAACCAGCTCCTCTCCTCACACACAGCTCCACTCCCTAAATCCAGAATATATCAACTCTTCCCACACAGGGGATCCGATAAATGCAGCAGCAGAGAGAAAAGGCAATTTAACCACGGGAAAATGGTGTCGGATGCTTTGGGCTGTCACTGGAGCTCCTCAGGGACAGGGAAGGGAGGGTTTTTATCCTAAATCCATGAGAAGGGGGAAGGAGCTTGAGGCACCACCACAGATGGGACAATTCCTGGCTCTTGGGGGGATTAGAGAGGAGATGCCAGGGTTAACTCCAGCTCTTTTCCATGGAGTCATCAGTTTGCAGCACCAGATGCTGCTCAGCTCCTGGCCCCAAAGGGTCACATCAAAATAATCACCTCAGACCTCGCCACAGAATCCCCTGGGGACACAAAGAGCTGCCACAGGGGTGGAACAGCAGCGCCTGGAAGTTCAGCTCCGGGTTCATCCAGGCCCTGCCATGGTTTGGGCAGCTGGGATGAGGTGGGTGTTTGGAGCTGATCGGATTATCCGTTCCTTTAAAGGATTAGCAGGGCTTGGGGTGGCCCCTGTGCCTTCAGCAGACCATCTGGGGCCTGCTCCGGGCTGGAATGGGCCATCTGCTCCTGCACGGAGACCGGGATCACACCGGGATCACACCGGGATCACACCCTGGCCACTGAGTGGTCACCCTGGGATGGGTGTCCAGCAGAGAGGGCGGTCCAGCCCCAGGACACAGCACCGGGAACCCAGCCCTGGCACATGGAATGCAGCTGGGAGGACGAATGGAACAGGGATGTCACTGGAGGGGGACAAACCTGATCTGTCTGAGGGGAAACCCCAGGGATCAAACTGGCTGCGGCTGCAGGGGACAAGTGACCTGAGGTGATGGGACAGGAGCCACCAGCGGGGTCACAGCACCGGGCATGTGCCACCTGTGGGTGTGGCACTTGGGGAGCTGGGGGAACAGTTGGACTCAGTGCTCTGGGAGGGCTTTTCCAACTTAAATATTCCACAATTCCATCATTCCAGGGTGTCAGAGCCCGGCAGCTCACCCTGACAGCCCCGAGTGAGGCACAGCTCGTGCTGGAGCCTTTCCCTGCATCCCTGGGAGTCCCCAGCTCCCACCACAGCCCTGCCACCTCCTGGGAGGTGACATCCGTGGCCCAGTGTCACCCAGCACTGCAGCAGGAGCAGGGACTGGCCTGTCACCACCACAGACACATCGTCACGGGGATGAAGGTGACACAACCTGTTTCATCCCGAAAATTACCTGGGAAACACCCTTTTCCTGCTCTTTAGCCAGATTTTGGGGTCCTTCCCAGACAGGTTGGCCCAGGACAGATGCCAGCACCTCCCGAGGACAGCCTGGAGCTCCTGCTCCAAGAACAAGGACACCCCAACACGGTGTCACAGCCAAGGGACAGGACCCCCCAGTGTCCCACAGCCCCTGCTCCGAGCCCTGGGAACAGCACGGCCCAAAGGCCACAGCGGCCACACCACTCCCAAATCCATGGAAAACGGGGAAGGACCACAGCAGGGGAGGGAAAGGCCCATCTGGCAGCAGCTCTGGACACGATTAAAGTCTATATTTGACACACAGGAGCCGCCGTAATCTCCGGAATGAGGATTTACCCGCTAATTACCCTCATTATCCAATTCCCCCCCTGGACAGCACATCCATGTGCGGGGCAGGAGCTGCCCAATGGGCAGGGGGTGCTCTCGGGGTCATTAATGCTGAAAAAGTTAAATTCTGAGGGGACAGCACAGCCTGGCACGGAGCTGCCCTCAACAGGGATGTCCCTGTGTGAGGTGTGCCCGCGTGGCCAGGACAAGGGTCAGGTCAGGGACAGAGCCATGGTCCTCAGGACAGTGACTGTCACCCAACCAGGATCCTCAGGACAGTGAGAGTCACCATGATCCCCAGACCCCCGGGACAGTGACAGTCACGGATCCAGATCCCCAGGAGAGTGACAGATCCAGGATCCTCAGGACAGTGACAGTCACAGATCCAGATCTTCAGGACAGTGACTGTCACCCAACCAGAATCTTCAGGAGAGTGACAGTCACCATCATCCCCAGGACAGTGACAGTCACATCCCCAGGATCCCCAAGACAGTGACAGTCACAAATCCAGGATCCTCAGGATAGTGATAGACACAGATCCCAATCCCCAGCAGAGTGACAGATCCAGATCCCCAGGACAGTGACAGTCACATCCCCAGACCCCCAGGACAGTGACAGTCACAGATCCCAGCAGAGTGACAGATCCAGGATCCTCAGGACAGTGACTGTCACACCCCATGATCCTCAGGACAGTGATTGTCACACCCCCATGATTGTCAGGACAGTGACAGTCACAAATCCGTGATCCTCAGGGCAGTGACTGTCACAGTCCCAGATGCCCAGGGCAGTGACAGGTCCGTGATCCTCGGGACAGTGACAGTCACATCCCCATGATCCTAATCCCAGCGGGGACACACAGCAGCTGCAAACCTGCCAGAACAAGGACAGGGAAGGGAAGAACCCAGCATTCCAAACGGGAATTTCATCCCACAGCAGAGCCCCTTGGAGCTGTCAGGACAGGATGAGGGATCCACACGGACCCTGCAGCCTCAGGGACATGCAGAGAACTGGATCTGGGGGGACACACGGAGGGGACACTTGGGTGCTCCCGGCCTCTCTCCACAGGCTCTCAGCAGATTCCACATTGCTCCTCACCTCCGGGCTTCCCATGGACAAAGAGAGCTGTTTGGACCATTTTTCCACCCAAAAATCGACACGGAAGCGGCTGGAAAGCAAAGCTGGACCAAAGGGACACTGAGGGCGCACAGGTACCACCTCCCTCCCCTCTCCCACATCTCCAGTGCCCACCTTGGCTTTCCTCCTTGCAAAATCCCCATGGGAAAGAAAAACATTCCCCAAATCCCCTGCAGGGAATGATGATTTGGTGTCCCTGCCTGTGCTGGGGGTGTGGAATGAGATGGGCTCTAACATCCATCCCAACCCAAACCATTCCGGGATTCTTTGCCAAGACCTTTGGCGTTTCAGCTCATCCTGGTCCAATATTTGGCGTCAATAATTGTCACAAACCAGGTGGGTTTGGGTGTCCCCAGGGATAGGACAGCCCTGAGAAGGTGCCACTTGTCCCTGACATTGGAGGGTTTAGGGTTTATCTGTGAGGGCACACAGGGGAGGTTCAGGTTGGATAACGAGAAAACTCCTTCATGGAAAGAGCTGGAAAGCATTGGAAGAGGCTGAGCAGGGCAGGGGGACAGTCCCCATTCCCGGGGGGATTTCACAGCCCTGCGGAGGTGACACTTGGGGACACGCCTGAGCGCCGGGGGAACTCGCTGCCCTCGGAGGCTTTTCCCACCCCAACATTCCAGGATTGCGCGGTGTCGACGTGCCACGGCCGCGTTCCCCTCCCAGGCTGGGAGCACATGCAGGGAGAGCCATGCAGCGCTGGGATGGGGCGGGATGGGGACAGTGAGGATGACGATGGCCCCGGCATGCGGCCGCGCGCGGGGAAGGGACACACAGCACCTTTTTGGGCTTCGCTCCGCGCTGCGTGAGGAGGGAACAGAAGGAATGTTAGACAGACCCCCGTGGCTCCTGGGGAATGTTCCCTGGGAACCCCCCCGGGCTGCAGGAAAGGCAGGAGGGGAAATATAAACAGGGAAATTTAAGTAAATGAAGGAGAAAACAGCCCTGGAGTCACCTCCTGGCCCCCCCCCAGCACGGAGAGCTTGGGGAGTCAGGATATGTCCAAAGGGGAATAAAACATTTCGTGGTGCAAAGATGGGTTAAAGGGATTGGGGTGCCAGGATCTCCCAGGATGCAGGAGGAAGGGGGTGCGAGGGCAAGGGGGAATGGTTTCCCACTGCCAGAGGGCAGGGATAGATGGGATATTGGGAAGAAATTCCTGGCAGTGAGGGTGGGGAGGCCCTGGCACAGAGTGCCCAGAGAAGCTGTGGCTGCCCCTGGATCCCTGGCAGTGTCCAAGGCCAGGCTGGATGGGGCTTGGAGCCATCTGGGCTGGTGGAAAATGTCCCTGGATGGGCTTTAAGGTCCCTCCCAGCCCAAACCATTCCATGGTTCCGTGCCAGACCAGCAGGAATGCCCCGGAACGTGGCTGCACATGGGGCAGCATCTCCTGTCCTCACCCCTCCTCCACACCAGCAGCATCAAAAACTTTCAAGAACAATCCCCATTCCCTGATTTCAAGAATGCTGAGGTTTCCTAAATATTCTCTTTGTCTTTTAATGAATTCCAGGGTGGAATTAAACCAGGAGCCTCGGTGTTATGGATGAGGCAGGGAGCACGTGGAGCACAGGCTCCAGCAGTGCCAGGGGTTGATGGATCACACCCCACACAGCAGGAAAAGCCAAAAACCTTCCCAAATCCCTCTACTACAGGGCAGGGAATTTGTTTCCATCCTCCCCTCTGGCTGGAGCTCACATTCCCCGGCATCTGAGTCCCACAAACCCCCAGGTGCTGCTCCATCCCCATCCCAGCTGTTCCCAGACCCAGCATCCAGCTCCACAGCGGGGTGGGGAGCAAAATTCCCACTCCTGGGAATTATCTGAAGGGCAGCACAGGGGCTGGGATTCAGTGTGCCCCAACCCAGCCCCGCAGGTGCCACATGCACAGCAGCCCCCTGTCCCCACCGTTTCCTTTCCCAGCACTTCCCACATCCCAGTTGGGCCATTTTACCCCCATGGAAAATCCAGTTTCTATCCCAAAACACACAAACCCACCCGCCGTGTCCCCGGGATCGCCCAGTTCCATCCCTGGGCCCCAGGAGTGGTGACCTGGGCAGGGCTGGGGGCACAGCTGGACTTGATGCTCTCAGAGGGTTTTTCCAGCCTCAGCATTCCATGATTCCCATGATTCCTCACTACCCCACACCTGTATGGGAATTCCCGAGGACAGGATTCCCATTCCTTATGAAATATCCCTCACATTTGGATAGAACACGTCCCTATCCATGTCCCAGGAGCTACGGGGGCTCCTGGATGAAGACACTCAGAGGTGTTCACAGCTTCCATGGAAGCCAGAGAGAGCCAGGGTCACTTATCCCAAGAAATGGACTCTTCCCATGGGATGGGAGGGTCCTTAGAGCTGGGACATCCCTGGAAGAGTTCAAAGCCAGCTTGGACAGGGCTTGGATGAACCTGGGATTGTGGAAGGTTCCCCTGGCAGGAACTGAGTTTGGAACTGAGGGGCTTTGAGGTCCTTTCCATGATTCCATGAGGGTCAGGGTTTGAAGGAAGCAGCCAGGGAATGCTGCAATATCAACTGGACTCAGACCAAACGTGTGACACAGGACCTGTGCTGGATAATCCCTCAGGAACTGACTGATTCCTGGCCAGCAGCGGAAAAATGACATTTTTACACCTTGTTTCCCACGGGTTTTGGGAGAAATTCACTTTTCCATGGGCATTTTATCCCATGAAAGTCTGTCCGTGTGCTCTTCCCAATGGGATGGAAACCTCTCAGAGGTGACAAAGTGCTGGGGTCACTCACCAGTTTGCTGGCCTTGGCAGCATCCAGGGAATCTGTGGAGAGAGCAGAAACGGAGCCGTGAGCCTGAGGGACAGCCCTGTCCCCATCCCAGTGTCCCTGCTCCCAGCAGGGGGACAGGAGAATTTTGGGAAGTGGGAGTGAAGCAGAGACAGGATCGGGCAGGAAATGGTGGCACGGTGGGGTGTGGGTTTGGGGGAATAGGGAATTCCTTCTGGGAGCTGCTGGGTGAGGAAGGCAGACACTTCCTCGGAGCTGGGGTAGGTTCCACTGCTCTCCTTGGGCTGAATCCCTGGAATTCAGGGATTTCCAAGGCTGCTCAGGGAGCAGAGGGGTCACCATCCCTGGAGGGGGCTTAAACCCCTGTGGATGTGGCACTTGGGGACACAGAACCATGGAATGGTCTGGGTGGGAAGGGACCTTAAATCCCATCAATCCCACCCTGTACCATGGGCATGGACACCTCCCACTGTCCCAGGTTGCTCCAGGGACACTTCCAGGGATCCAGGGGCAGCCACAGCTTCTCTGGGCACCCTGTGCCAGTCCCTCCCCACCCTCACAGAGAGGAATTCCTTCCCAAGATCCCACCCCAATCTCCCCTTTCCCAGTGGGAAGCCATTCCCTGTGTCCTGGCAGGTGTGTCTGGATCCCCACCCTTGCCCAGGTGTTTGGGGTCACCGGCAGCTCCCCCTGTGCCGGATCAGAGCCATCCCTGCCCCCCCCACTGCAGTGCTGCTGCAGCAGCTGCCGTTTCCATGGAAACCCTTGGCAGGCAGCCACATCCCAGCCCTGCATCCCTGACGGCGCCATCCCACACCCCACCCGCAGCCCGGGCTCCTCCTGCGCCGGAGGGGATGGACCTGTGTCCGTCTGTCCCAACCCGGCACCCAGCGGGTCCAGGGAAGGAGCTGGGAAGGGTTTGGAGCAGCAGGAGTGGCTGAGGGAGCTGAGAAAGGGGCTCAGCCTGGAGAAAAGGAGGCTCAGGGGGGCCCTTCTGGCTCTGCACAACTCCCTGACAGGAGGGGGCAGCCGGGGGGGTCGGGCTCTGCTCCCAGGGAACAGGGACAGGAGGAGAGGGAACGGCCTCAGGCTGGGCCAGGGCAGGGGCAGGGGGGAAATTTGGGAAAATTCCTCATGGAAAGGGCTGTTCAGCCTGGTGGAGCCCCCATCCCTGGAGGGATTTACCAGCCATGGATGTGGCACTTGGGGACACGGTCAGTGGTGGCCTTGGCAGTGCTGGGGAACCCGGGGGTGTCCAAGGGCTTTTCCAACCTAAATGATTCCATGGCTCTACTCCACAATTCTATGCTGACTGCAGGACCCAGAGCAAGGAAAGGTCTATTCCACTTTCCCAACTAATTTTACTTCCCACTTCCCGGGAGAGGGGAAATCCCACGCCCAGCCCACCCCGATCCGTGAATCCCGAGTCCCACAGACGCTTCCCACACGGAGCTCCCGGCTTGGCACACGGAGCCNAGCCCCCATCCCTGGAGGGATTTACCAGCCATGGATGTGGCACTTGGGGACACGGTCAGTGGTGGCCTTGGCAGTGCTGGGGAACCCGGGGGTGTCCAAGGGCTTTTCCAACCTCAATGATTCCATGGCTCTACTCCACAATTCTATGCTGACTGCAGGACCCAGAGCAAGGAAAGGTCTATTCCACTTTCCCAACTAATTTTACTTCCCACTTCCCGGGAGAGGGGAAATCCCACGCCCAGCCCACCCCGATCCGTGAATCCCGAGTCCCACAGACGCTTCCCACACGGAGCTCCCGGCTTGGCACACGGAGCCGCCGCAGCAGCCAAGGCAGGAAGCTCTGGCAGAGCCCCTTCCGGCAGCTCCCGGGATCCCGCGGCGGGTGTGGAAAACATTCCCGACAAAGCAGAGCTCGGAGGGAGGGAGGGAGGGAAGCCTGTCTGGGCCCACAGCCAGGGATGGCGGGTGACGGATGTGGGAAAGGGGGAAGGAATTCTCAGAGGAGAATGGGAAGGGATCCCTGATCCCGGGTGGAAAAGGAGAACGAGACGGGGAGGCTGCAGTTCCATGGGGATGCTGCAATTCCACAGGCTCGGAGTGGTTCAGTGGATCTGCATTCCCACTGGGAAATATTCCATGATTTCCCTCTTCCTTACAGGAAGGATTTTCCCCCTTTCCAGGAAGGATTCCCAGCCCTCCCAGAGAGATTTCCCATCTCTCCAGGAAGGATTTCCTATCTCATCTGGGAAGGATTTCCCATCTCTGCAGGAAGGATTCCCACTTCTGCAGGAGGGATTTCCCATCTCTCCAGGAAGGATTCCCACCCTTCCAAGAGAGATTTCCCATCTCTCCAGGAAGGATTCCCACCCTTCCAAGAGAGATTTCCCATCTCTCCAGGAAGGATTCCCACTTCTGCAGGAGGGATTTCCCATCTCTCCAGGAAGGATTCCCACTTCTGCAGGAGGGATTTCCCATCTCCCCAGGAAGGATTCCCACTTCTGCAGGAGGGATTTCCCATCTCCCCAGGAAGGATTCCCACTTCTGCAGGAGGGATTTCCCATCTCTCCAACAGGGATTCCCCATCCCCTTCAGGAATAATTTCCCATCCCCTCCACTAAAGATCTCCACCTCTCCGGGAAGCATTTCCTATCTCTCCAGGAAGGATTCCCACCCTTCCAAGATAGATTTCCCATCTCTCCAGAAAGGATTTCCCAAACCTTTGGGAAGCATTTCCCAGCTGTGCCATACCTCTCTTGGGGACCTTCATGGCAGCAGATTCTGGGGTTTCTGGGGACGTCGTGTCCGCTCCATCCTCAAACACCTGGATCTGGGAAAAGCACAACAACCATCACTGCCCAAAATTCCCAACCAGGGAGAGCAGGGAACAGCTCCCTCTGGCAGTGGGTTCAGCAGAGCAGATCCCATGGTTTTGGCACAGATTTTTAATTCCATCATTCTGGCTTTGCCGTGGACCACCCTCCTTCCTGGGAACAGCCACACGCTCCTTATTCCCATGGGGAATACGGAATATTCACACAGGCAGTGAGGAAAGTCAAAGCTCTGGAGCTGACAGCCCAGAACATCCACACCAGATTCAGGGATTTCTCTCTGTGAACTATTTTTGGATGCACTTTTCTGGAAAAACATGGAAAATGAGGCTGGGAGGGATTAGATCCCTGAGAGAGAACCACCCTTGTGCCTCAGATCAGCACCTCCCCAAACTGTTCCTGCAGGAATTTGCCTGATCCATCACCACCTCCCACCTGGGAGTTCTGCTTAAAAATCAAAATAACCTGGGAAGCTGTCAGACAGGAATTCCATTTTGGGAAGATTCCCCGCACCAGGAATGATGAACATTGAATTAAAAGCCACAGGGAGACCAGGAAAGATGATGCCATGGAAATCATGACACCTGCAGGGTGGGAATTCCGAGTGGTCTGGAGGTTTCCCAGCAGGTACAGCCTAGGTGGGAATTCCAGAGCTGCTGGAGAGGCTGGGGACAGGGACAGAGCAGGCTGGACCGGGGGTGACACTGGGAAGTGCCACCACAGACTGGGCACGCCGTGGCCATCGAGCTCCTCTGCCAGGCAGGAGCTGAAAGGCAGCTCCAGGTGATGCCAAAATCAGGGATTTCCATGCACCAGAAAAGGAACAGCCATGCCTGGGATTGTCAGCCCAGGTAAAATTAGAGAATCCTGGAATGGTTTGGGTGGGAAAGGACCTTAAATCCCACCCAGTGCCACCGCTGCCATGGCAGGGACACTTCCCGCTGTCCCAGGGTGCTCCAAGTCCCATCCAAGCTGGCCTGGGACGCATCCAGCCTGATCCAGAGGGGGCTCAGCACCCTCTGTCCCTGCCGTGGGTGCCGGGGGTGGGGTCCCCGCTCTGTGCCCGCCAGGTGGGAGCTGGGGGACACCGGGGACCCTCCCTGTGCCCCAGGGTGGCTCAGGATCAGCTCTGGAGCTGCTGGGACAGCCCTGCACCCACGGCTGTGCTCTGGGACGGAGGATTTGGGGCATTTTGGGGCTGTTTGTCCATCCTGCTTCCCATCTCTGCTCCGGGTGTGTCCCCATCCATCCCCTGGCTCTGGAATTTGGGGCAGGGGTTGGGCATCACTCGAGGCCAAGGTGACAGAAAAAGGGGAATGGCTTCCACTGCCAGAGGGCAGCGGAATTTTGGGGGATAGGTGGGATTTTTGGGAAGAAATTCCTGGCTGTGAGGATGGTGAGGGGCTGGCATGGAATTCCCAGAGAAGCTGTGGCTGCCCCTGGATCCCTGGCAGTGTCCAAGGCCAGGCTGGATATTGGGGCTTGGAGCACCCTGGGACAGTGGGAGGTGTCCCTGCCTGTCAGGGGGTGGCACTGGGTGGGATTTGAGGTCCCTCCTGGTCCTGCAGACCCAACTTTTTCCCTGTAAAGCCCTCAAAGCCTTTCCCAGCTGGCAGGAGAGGCCGAGAGAGACGGACACAGGAGCTGGGTCTGATTAAAACACATCCAGTTTTAAAGTGTGGGGAACTGGCAGTGCGGTGGAATTCCTTTTGGGAAATCTCTGTGGTGATCCCAGAAGAGCAGAAAAGCTCCATCCAGCATTTCCTGCAGACCAAGAGTGTTTGGGTTGGATAAAAACATGAAAAGCTCCCTGGTGTGTTTGGCCCCAGCTCTGGTGGGTTCAGCTCGTTTTGTTTATCCCATTATTTAAAGGATGGGGATCATTTTCCTTCATCCTGCCTCGAGCTGCTGACCAAGGGACTGAAGCAGAGAACGGCTGGACTCATCCTAAAGGTCTTTTCCAACCTCAGTGATTCCTGGAGTTTCTCCTGGATGAGCCATTGCTGCAGCCTCTGATCCACAGGACCTTCCAGTGGGAGAGTGGATGTTGGGATGGACCCAAATCTCCTCATTCAGTGCTCAGCTTCCCTCTGTCACCCAGTGCCAAGGTCCTGGCAATGACAGGGACACAAAGCAGCCCCTTTGTGCCGGGGTGGGGACAGGACACGGGGCTGGGGGGTGCCAGTGTCACCTCTTGTCACCTCTCTGCCCCTGGAAGGTGGCACAGGGATTAACCTGGAGGACAATTGTTTGTTCTGCAGGGAGCTCCTGGTCCCTGCTGCAGCAAAGCTCAGCAGCTACACCCACAGCGTGTGTTTTATCTCCTTCCAGGTAAACACGATTTAATTGAAATTCCCTGGCTCTGCTTCCAGGTAAACATCCCAGATCGATCCCAAACTCCACCTGCTGCAGGTGATAAATACAGGGCAGCACCGGGCTGGGCACTTCAGGATGAGACTGTTGGGAATTCACCGCGCTGTTTGCACCCAATCCACCTGAAAACATCCCCCAAAAACCCCGTGGGCTGAGCAGGGAATCGAGGAATGGTGCAAAGGGGGCCTGGAGCCAGCCCAGGCGAGGTCCCATCCGGGACTGGAGAGCGCTGCTCCCTCCCTTGTGGGAAATGGAGATTCCCAAACACCCCCGGAGCGAAGGGATCGGGTTTCTCCCCCCCAACACGTGCGGGCCGGGCTGTTTCCCTGGATTTAAGGAGCGAGCCGGGGCCCCACCCACCTGCGACTGGCGCACGAAGATGCCGTGGTTCTCCTCGCAGGTGAAGTATTTCCTGCCCTGCACCGTGCCGTCGTTCTTGCCCTTGGCCTCGTCCAGGATGACCCCCACCCATTTCCCGGTGGCGAACAGCGTGGCCCCCACGTAGGCCACGGTGCCGCGGTGGCCCTTGCCGATGACCTCCACGCGGGAGCCCACCTTGAGGGGCTTGCTGCCGCCGTCCGAGCTCATCCTGGGGGTGCTGGAGGCCTGGGAAGGGGGAAAACACACAAGGTTTGGATATTGGGATGTGTCATTCCCCACTTCTCCATCCCTTCTTTGTTTGAGCCAGGCGAGGGTGATCCCTTCGGCTCCCGAGCAGGAGGCACAAACCACGGCACAGCCACTGCTAAAGGTCACTCCGGGCTCACAAACCCCTCATTTATCCACTTTTTATAACGTTTTTATAAGCCTTGGGACGGGAAAAAAACCCCCAAGAGCAGCACAGTCGATCAGCCTTAACTCGTGCTCCATCTTCTCCCATTTTATCAGCATTCCCATGGTTTTCCAGCCTGGGAATTCCGTGCCCAGGAGCACACAGACAGTTTGGGACGTGGGAAGTTGTCCCATCCCTTCAGACTGGCGGGATCTGGTGGCCCCTGTGGTGTTCCTGGCACTGTCCCGTGCCCGGACTGGGGCTATCCCACCTTGGAATGTGGGTGGGAAAGTCCAGCAGCTTTCCAGGTGGGATTGGCATTGTCCAGGAGAGAGGGAGCAGCCTGGGGTTGTGCCAGGGGCAGTTTGGATTGGATATTGAGGAAATTCCTCCTGGGAAGGGCTCTCCAGCCCTGGGCAGTGGTGGAGTCCCCAGCCCTGGAGGGATTTAAAACCTCGACAATTCCATGATTCCATGGATGATTCCAGCAGATCATGATTCCATGATCCCACCGTAACCATTGATCCCCATTTACATTTCAGGGGGCACCAGGACACTCCCAGTGTGACATCCCGGGATGGACCTGGGTGCAGGTGGGGTTATCCAGGTGATCGATGCTCTTGGAGCAGCAGTGAGGTGATGGATGTGAGGAACTCCAGAGGTTCTGGAGACCCTCGGGATTATTGAAATCCCAGGGAAATTTGTTGGGATCCACCCCCTATGCCTCCTGCTCTGCAATCAGCCCGGGTAAAGCCGGTTAATCATGGAATCCTGGAATGGTTTGGGCGGGAAGGGATCTTAAAGCCCATCCTGTGCTACCCCTGCCACGGGCAGGGACACCTCCCACTGTCCCAGGGGGCTCCAAGTCCCATCCAGCCTGGCCTTGGACACTTCCAGGGATCCAGGGGCAGCCACAGCTTCTCTGGGCACCCTGTGCCAGGGCCTCCCCACCCTCACAGAGAGGAATTCCTTCCCAATATCCCACCCAAATCTCCCACTTTTCCAGTGGGAAGCCATTCCCCCTTGTCCTGCCTGTGTCCAAAGCCCCTCTCCAGATCTTTGGAGCCCCCTCCTCAGACCCTGACACCTGTCAATCCCACTGCCTCTATCCCAGAGGGGACGGGGATGTTCCCTGTCCTGCTCAGCTCCAACTTCCCGCTCATCCCGACCTCCCAGCAGTCCCAAAACAGGACCAGTTTGGCATTTTCCCCACCCCATGTGTGACTGGTTCTGGTCATTGTGCAGAAATGTGGAGTTCTGGTCGCTCTGGGCTTGGATTCAGCCAAAGAATCTGCGCTTTATCCCAGGAAAACAGAGGCTCTTTCACCTGGCACGGCAGGGAACGGCCGGGAAGGCCCTGAGGACAAACCTCAGCTGGACACCACGGGGGGGTTTGGGAAATTCAGGGAATTCTCAGCCTGTGGAATAACCCAGGGGATTCTGGAAGCTCCTGGAATCCCAATGAACCACCCCCTTCCCAAGGTCGGAATGCAGAGTGAACCCACCATGACTAAAACCAGGGATGGGGGTTTCCCCACAAGCCTGAATTCCAGGTTTCATCCAAACACACCCGGCAGAAACCAAAATAATCCCGTATGAAAACCCCAAATCCATCACCCAGCAAAGAAACCCGAGACCTCAAAGGCAAAACTGATGCTCCAGACCCAAATATCTCCCGAAGTTCTGGCTCCTTCCAGCTGCCAGGGCTGCAGCAACATCCTGCAAACAGCCGGAAAATCGTGTCCCAGGTGTCATGGAAAATGAGAGCGGAGTCCAAAGAAAAGAAGAAGCCCAGAGGAAAATCCCAGATCCCCAGTAAATGGAAAGGTTCCTGGAGCAGGAGTTTTTATCCCTCTCAGTTTCCATGTGGCACCTGCAGCCAGGTAAGATCCCTTGGATGGGACACACTCCAAGCCCTGCGGGTTCCTCTGGCAGTGGGAAGCCATTCCCTGGGTCCTGTCCCTCCAGCCCTTGGCCCCAGTCCCTCTCCAGCTCTCCTGGAGCCCCTTCAGGCCCTGCCAGGGGCTCGGAGCTCTCCCTGGAGCCTTCCCTTCTCCAGGGGAACATTCCCAGCTCTCCCAGCCTGTCCCTGATGGACATTTACCAACCAGCACTGATTTCATGGAAACTTTTCCCAAGTCTTTCGCACTTGGGAAAAGAAGGAGAGCCCAGGGTGAATCTCTCCCACCCCATCCCATCCCTCAGGAGCAGGCTCTGGGTCTCCACCTTTTGTTTCCAGCTAATGAGAAATCGCTCTGTGGGATTGTCCCTCTGCTGTGAGGACAGCCCAGAATTTCCTCAGCTCCTCATGGATACCCCAATCCTGGGAATGGGGGGTAGGGACAGCGAGGGAAGAGGACGGAGGAGCAGAGCTGTGGGAAGAGAGAAGGGCTGGTGCCACTCGTAGTGACAGCCCTGTCACCGCTCCGTCTGCAGTGGGAATGAGCTCCTAAATCCCTGTAAATGAGAAATCCAGGGATTCACAGCGGAGGCGGCGGGGCCCAGCTGGGGAGATCCAAGTGGGGCACAGGGTAGAAGGTGGGAATGGGGCAGCCAGAGGAGCCGCCAGGAATGCTGAGGCTCTGGAGCCGCCAGGAATGCTGAGGCTCTGGAGCCGCCAGGAATGCTGAGGCTCTGGAGCCGCCAGGAATGCTGAGGCTCTGGAGCCGCCAGGAATGCTGAGGCTCTGGAGCAGCCGTCACTGGAGGAAGCCACCAACCCAGGAGGAGCCTGTCCCCCATCCCAGAGCTCCCATCCCACCCCAGGGACAGCAGGTGAGGGACAAGCACGTGGCTGTGCTGCCACCACCACCAGAGACTCCTCCCCACAACTTCCCGCCTGGCACCGCTCCGAAATCCAGCATTTCCTCCCCTTTTTGACACCCACAGACTGTCTGCTCCAAGATGTGAAGATCCTGGTGCCAAGGCACTGAAAATGGGATGAATTCCCAGTGATTTGGGTCACCCCCGTGCTCCATCCGAGCCTGATGGCTTCAGCATTCCCCTCCATCCTGGCAGATCACCCCGGGAATGTTCAGTTCCTCCAGGAGCGCCTCCCCCATACAGGTGAGGCTGACGGGGCCTCAAACTGTCACTCAAAGCTCAGATCAAAAGTTTCGGGAGAATCCCGAGCAGCCAACTCTGACAAGATCCAAATTCCAGGCGTGACCCACAAAGCTGGGAGAGGGAAAGACTCGGGAATAATTCCGGATTTGAGCCTGGTCAGCGCCGAGTCCTTGGCACTGTGGAAAGGAGGGATCACCCAGGGACTGAGGGTGGCTGCCGTGGGTGACACCAGGATGAAGTCCCCACCACCGTGGTGGCACTGGACTCCAGGCTGCCCAGCTGGGAGGGCGTGGGTGCCTCTGGACACCGGGAGCAGTCCCCAAAACCCAGCAGGGACACCACCGGGGTGACCACCTTGGTCCCTGCAGTGCCCATCCCAAAATCCGTGTGAGCCCAGCCTGCTCACAGCACCCTGCCTGCAGCGTCCAGCGCTGCCCTGGCACCCCTGGCACCCCCAGTGCTGCCCCCAGTCCCACAGCCACATCCCCATCAGCCCCCGGAGCCAGCGTTCGGCTCCGTCCCTGCCCCCCCGCCCCGCTGGAGCACCCAAATCCCCCCAGGCTGTGGGGACAGAGCTGCAGGACTCAGGCTGGAATTCTGCCTCCTTCGTCCTGCTGCCCCATGGAAAACAGGGAGCTTTGGGGGGCAGGTGTGGGGCTCCAGCCGCTGCCCCCACAGACCCACACTCGGACCCTGCCGGGGTGGGCAAAAAAGGCTCCAGGCTGGGAAGTTTTTCCAAGCTCTGCAGCCAAATCCCTTCGGCCACAGCCCAAATCCCTGGTGTGCCCCACAGCGGGCCGGACACGGTGCCCACGGAGGGCCTGGGGGTCCCACGGAGCGGTGGAAGGGTCTCCCCTCCCCGGCTCCATCCCGGAGCCGCTGCCAAGTTGGCACAGCCAGGCCTGAATGCACCGGCAGGCTCTGGGACACAATGTCACCGCGGCGGCGGCGGCCACACAGGGACACAGCGACAGCAACTCCCGGGCAAGGCCCGGCCCGGGGCCGGGGGGGCCGCTGGCACCGCACAGCCCGGGGGCAGCTGCAATACGGAAAAAGCTGGAAGCGCCTGCCAGGCCCGCGGAAGCTCGGCAGCGCTCCGTGCCGCCTGGAAAACCGGCCCGGAGGGAGGGGAGCCCGCGGCAGGCAGCAAAACACGCCGGGATCTTTGTGCTGAGCAAAAGGCTCGGCCCCGGGAAGGCGCCGAGCCGGAGCGGCGGCCGCCGGGGTAATTAATCGGGGTAATGAATTGGGGTAATGAGCCAGGCGGGCAGGTAACTCCGGCCGGAGCAGCCGGCCCCGGTGCAGCCCCGAGCATCCAGCTCCCCTGCCGGCGTTATTGTCAGCGAGGGAGGTGCCACATCCCGCGGATACGGCAGCGCAGGGAGCACAATCGAGATTCCCGCACCAAACCCTGCTATTTTCGCTGCGACAGCGTCGCGATCGGTCGCGATAGGAGCCGGCAGAGCCAGGAGCTGTTGAGTCAGCACCCCCCTTACCCGGCCGGACGCGTGCCTCCTGCCCTGGGCCATGCTGCCGCGCTCCACAGCTCCCCGATCCGCAGCCAGCAGCTCCCGCAGCTCACGGCCGGCAGCATCCAGCGGCGCTTCCCAGCGTCCCGGCCGAGCCCAGCATCCCCCTCCCGCGAGGCTCTGCCGGGCGGCTCCAGAGGGAGGGAAGCCCCTTTCTGGGCGAGGATGCTCCGAGGGAGGGATACGGAGAATTCCAGCGCTGCCGATGGAGCCACTCTGCGCCAGTGCCGCTCCAGACTTGTCACCGCGCCGGCGGCTCGCTGGGTCCTAACGCTCCCCGCAGGACGAGGCACCGGGCCACCGGCACGGCCGCGGCCCCGCCGCATCCCGGCCTCCTCCTGCTCGCCCCGGGGCAGGGACACCCCAAATCCCTTCCGCCGTGACCCCAGACAAGGCTTGTCCCACCCTTCACGGAGGATTTTTGAGGAAAAGCAGCGCCCTGGAGCGGGGTTTGTCCCAACTCGCCGGGAGCGGCACGGCCGGGGACAGGTGAGCAACACCTGTGGGTGGCTGGAGCCCGAGGGGTTAATTATGGGCAGCGTTAATGATCGCTAATTGTGCTGCTCCTGGCTGCGAAGGGTGACGTGGTGTCCCATTGTTCCTGGCTGAGCAGACAGATCCCAAATTAATGCCCTCACCCCTCTCCCGGGCACCGCTCCCGTGCTAATCAGGCTAATGAGGGGGTTTGGGATCATCAGGACCGGCCATGCCCGACATTCCAAGCCCAGGATCCCAAACTACAGAATATCCCGAGTTGGAAGGGACCCCCAGGATCACAGATCCAACTCCTTCCCTGCACAGCACAATCCCAACAATCCCACCTCGTTCAAACGCTCCTGGAGCTCTGGCAGCCCTGGGAACAGTGACCATTCCCTGGGGAGCTGTTCCAGTGCCCGAGCACCCTCTGGATGAGGAACCTTTTCCTAATTTATCCACCTGAACCTTCCCTGCCGCAGCTCCAGCGGAGATCCCAGCTGCAGCACCCAGTGAGTCTCCTCCACGATGGAAAAGTGACCCAGCACCTGCACCCGAGCTGGAATCTGGCTCCAGGAGCCAGGAGAGTGAGAAAACCATGGATACGCCCCAAAAAAAGCAGAAATGTCACTGAGCATGGCACACCCAGCGAGGGGAAGGCCACAGTGGCCCACGGGGTGAAGCTGGTGGCCACCACTGGCATTCAGGGAAGGAGTTTGGACAATGCACAACTGGGATAAACAACACAAAACCCAGCTGGAAACTGGGAATTTCTCACTGGGACCACCAGGAACTCGACCGGAGCCACCCCAGGTACCCGCTGGTCACCAGAGCTCTGTCTGCTTCCCCTCTCCGTGATGGTTTAAAGGAAAAGTCACACGCACAGAATCCACCCAAAAATCTCCAAGAAGCCACAGAGAAGATGAGCTCCTTCCTCTCTGCTCTGGCAGCTCCAGGGACAACCAGGACATTCGGTGCCAAACCCTGCAGTATCCCAAAAAAAACCAATGAAATACACCCAAACCAGTCCAACACCAGGCACGGAAACAGATTTGGAGCAGGGGGGTGTCCTGGTCCTGTGGCAGCCAAATCCAAAGGCTGAGGACAAAGAGACCCCCAAAATAAACACCCCCTTCCCTCAGACCCCCTCATCCCTCTGCCAGGGCCCCACTCAGGATCCAGAGGGTCCTCCCTGGTGTCCTCCCCATCCCTGGAAGTGTCCAAGGCCAGGTTGGACAGGGTTGGAGCAGCCTGGGATAGCGGGAGGTGTCCCTGCCCATGGATGGGGGTGGAATTGTTGGGATTTAAGGTCTCTTCCCACCCAGACCATTCCATGATTCTGTGGTAAGCATCGAACCAGGTGAGAAGATTTAGAAAATCTGAATGATTTTATCCATAGAAGGAGAAACCTCCAGCACTGGAAGCTCCCAGTGCTTCCCTGCCAGAACCTGGGAGGAAATATCACCTGTGGCACCTATTTATTGAATCATGGAATGGGTTGGGTGGGAAGAGACCTTAAATCCCAACAATTCCACCCCACCCATGGGCAGGGACACTTCCCACTATCCCAGGTTGCTCCAAGCCCTGTTCAGCCTGGCCTTGGACACTCCCAGGGATCCAGGGGCAGCCACAGCTTCTCTGGGAAATCCATTCCAGGGCCTCCTCACCCTCACAAGGAAGGATTTCTTCCTAATTCCTAAAATCTACAGGATTTCTGCTCTTCCTCTCCCCTGCAGGCAGCCCCAGGGAGGGACAAGAGCCATGGACACAAACACTTGGAGGGTGCTCAGGCAGGGTTGGGTTCCAAGGAGAGGCTGGAATGCCAAGAGGGAACTCAAATTCCAGAAATCTCCCACTGAGTGCAAGGAAAACCAGGAAACAGCCCCGGAATTCAGCAGGAATTCAGATGGGAGGAAGGGTGAGCTTTGGGAGCAGGATGGGAACTCCCCACTGCTCTTCCCACAGAACTCTGGGAATAGCAGGACAGACCCAAAATAAGGGAAAAACCAGGGAATACCAGGCAGGCTTGGCTCCCAGGTGGGGCAGAAGAGGAGTTGTTAATTTAAAAAGGAAATGACAAACATCACACGGCTCCTTCTCCTCCTCCCCAGCCGGAGTTTTCCATGTTAAACCCAAGCACGAGGGAATTTTTTCCACACAAACACAATTTCATGGGATTGTAGGATGGTTTGGGCTGGGAGGGATCTCAAAGCCCACCCAGTGCCACCCCTGCCATGGGCAGGGACACCTTCCACTGTCCCAGGCTGCTCCAAGCCCTGTCCTGGAACATTTCTCTGGACACCCTGTGCTGAAAATCATGGAATCATGGAATAGAATCATGGAATCCTTCAGGCTGGAAAAGCCTCTGGAGTCCATTGAGTCATGGATATCCCATTGGCACCTTCCAAGACATCCCACTTCTCAACAAAACAAAGCCACAGGCACCACTCACCATCTCCTGGTTTATTTTCTACTTGGATTTGGGAGAAAATGAACCCTTGAGGGAAAGAATCCTGAAAAATCCTGAGCTGGAAGAGACCCACAAGGATCCTGAGCCCAAGACAAGAAGCTGAGGTGGGACAGGAGGTTAATTAGTGCCTGAATTAAGGAGATATGGGAAGTTTTGGTAATTAAAGCTCTGTGAGATGATCCAGAACCCTCTGGGAACACCCCAACCTCCAACGGGGCTTTGGCTGCTCCACCCTCAGGATTTGGGGCTAAACCTGCTCTGTACAAAGGGGAACAATCCCAATTTCCCCCCAAAAAGGAGAACAATCCCAATTTCCCCCAAAAAGGAGAACAATCCCAATTTCCCCCAAAAAAGGAGAACAATCCCAATTTCCCCCCAAACTCAGGCACTGCCCTGTCAGGATGAACTGCTGCTCCAGCTGACAAAATCCCCAGGATAAACAAACCTCCCTGGGCCTTCCAGGGATTCCAGCACCCCCTTTTCCAGGGAAACACCCCCAAAAGCTGATTAAACCCCAGATATAAATGTACTGCTGAAATGAGCAGGGATGGGGCTGGCATGGGAGGCAGGAGCCCAGCCCAGCCCCTAAATCCCTGGAATTTTGGGATTTCTCAGGAACACCACGCACTGTGGGCGCTGGATGGACATTGGGATGGACACTGGGATGGACACTGGGATGGAGCAGCCCAGAGCACCCTCCACACGTCAGGGTCACACCAGGCTGGGGCTGGAGAGATCCTGGCTCTCCTGGGAGGAAGCACCAGGTGTCACCGAGCTCCAGGGACCCCCAGTGCCACCCCTGCCACCTCCAAGGACCCCCAGTGCCACCCACTGCACTTCCCAGCACATGGATCCCACCACAAACCACCCCAGCCATGCTCTGCAGGATCCACATGGATTTCCTGCTGCCCAACCTCTCTGTCTAATTCATCATCAGAGAGAAAAGAAGTCCAAAAATATCCCCCCCTCAACCTCCAGGCTTTTCCCTGGGATCTGGGATCCAAGCCAGCCCCCTGCCGAGCAGCTGGAACACCCCCAGCTCAGGAGGAAGGTTAAAACCCTCCAGAAATTCCCACTGTTTATCCAGCAGGAGCAAAATCCCACCTTCTTGCATTTTGATATATTCTTTCCACACATCTCATCTCCCGGTGAAATTCCTGGACAAGGCTGATGGGAGCAGCTGAGTTTGTCAGGAAACTGAGCTCAGGAGAGAAATCCTAAACCAGCATTTGGGGTTTGGTCTTTAAAGAGTCAAAATAAATCCAGAGCGACTTTAAGACTTTTTAAATTCCCCTTCAGGCTTTTTAAATTCCCCTCCATGCCCTGAACACTCCCAGAGGACCCCAAAAGTCAACATGGAGGGGAATCAGAATCCCCTCCTGCTCAGCCTGAGAAGGGGAATCAGAATCCTGGAGTCATGGAAAGGTTTGGGTTGGAAAGGACCTCAAAGATCATCCAGTTCCACCCCTTTTCCATGGGCAGGGACACCTCCCACTGTCCCAGGTGGCTCCAAGCCCCGTCCAGCCTGGCCTTGGGCACTTCCAGGGATCCAGGGGCAGCCACACTTTCCCTGGGATATCCATTCCAGAGCCTCTCAGGGAGGAATTCCTTCCCAATTTCTCATCTCTCCCTGCCCTCTGGCAGTGGGAAGCCATTCCCTGTGTCCTGTCCCTCCAGCCCTTGTCCCCAGTCCCTCTCTGCAGAGCTTGACCAGTCCCCCCCAAACTGGGGACAGCCACCACCCAAAGGAGGCCACCCAGCCAGGTCACCTGGGAACAGCAGGAACTGGAGGGGGACACGGTGTCACTCGTGTGACACAATTCCCATGGAACTGTGGAGTGTCTGAGGGTGGAAAATCCTCAGAAATCATCGAGTCCAAGCATTCCCCCGGCACTGCAAAGACCACCACTGAGCGTGTCCCCAAGTGCCACATCCACAGGGCTGGTGAAAGCCCCCAGGGATGGCAAGTTCACCACTGCCAGGGCTGGCCAGCCCTTTCCATGAAGGAATTTTCCCAATATCCAACCTAAACCTCCCCTGGCCCAGCCTGAGGCCGTTCCCTCTCCTCCTGTCCCTGTGCCCTGGGAGCAGAGCCCGACCTCTCCCAGCTCCACTCTCCTCTCAGGGAGTTGTGGCGATCCAGAAAGTCGCTCCCAATCCCCTTTTCCCCCCACCCCAGAGCCGCTCCCTCGGGAGCTCCCTCCAGGTGAGGCGTTTCCCGGCGCTAGGACCCGGCGCTGGAGCCTGCGCCCTGCGCGGCTGCACCGCGGCACCGCAGCCCCCGCAGCCCCCTCCTCCCTCCCTTCCCTCCCTTCCCTCCCACCCCGACCCCGCGGGATCATCCCGGCGCATTCCCCGCTCCTCCTCGGGCTCGGCATCGAAGCTCCGCAGCCGCAGCGACGCCCGGACGCGCCGAGGATGCCGCGGGAGGTCAGTGGGGTCTCGGCTCAGCCCCATCCAGCACCCCGCGGGATTTGCCCGGCTGATTCCAGCTGGGATCATTCCCAGGAAAGATGATTTAACCCCGCTCCGCTCGGTCCTGGGGGGGACGGGAATGATGGAACCGCTCGTTCCCTGCGGGACTTTGCAGCAATCCCTGGATTTCCTCTCTGCCAAAGCCCCTCGGATCTTGCTCCGAGCGATTCCCAGCTTTAAACTTTATTCCCTCGTTCCTTATGGAATTCCTGAGCAGCCCCCTCCCTCAGAGGGATGGTAAAGGAGGGCATGGAGGGGGTGTTTTTTTATGGATTGTGGAGTCATTCTGTAATCCATCAACCCCAATTCTTCCAAAAACCCCAATCCCTGGAAAATCTGGGAGATTGCACCACGTCACGGGGACAATCCCGCCGGAGCACCGGCACACAGATCCCACATCCCCGCCATCCTCACCACCCGTTTCCTTCCCTCTTTTCCATTCTTTAGGCGTTTTCCCCTGGAAAACTCAGGAATGGCTGTGAAAACCCTTCCCAAAATTTTGCTTCAGCAGTTCCTGGCTGGGATTTGGGGCTCTGGAGCATCAGCACAACGTGACCCCCCCAGGACAGCCCCAGTACTCAGAGTTCCTTACACCCAAATCCCTTAAAATTTCTCCTTTTCCCCTTCAAACGCACCACAGGAATTTAATCCTGGTGTTTATTCCCGGAGCCACCACCCAGCTCCGCGTTCGGGAACAGAGGGAGAAAGGGAAGAACGAAGGAATCGCTCCAAGGTCAGCAGGGCAGGTGCCCAAACACCCAGCACGGAACCTGCTGGGACAGCCACACATCCCGGGAATTCCCGGTGAGCTCGCAAGGACCCGGAATTTTTCAAAACCAACACGGAAACCCCAAAATGCTGCACGAAATCGGCGCCCGCCCGCAGTGGCACAGCCCGGGAACGGCACTGGGATGTCCCTCCCGACCGGAATTCTGGAATTTTGGGATTCCCTGCCCAGCCCGGAGTCAGCGATGGCACCAGAGGAGCCACCGGGACAGGTACCTGGCCCTGCCTGCACTCCATCCCTTAATTAATCACAATTAATTAATCGATCGGGGTAATTAATTATTCACATATTGTGCTAAGGAGGGCGGGGCGTGCTCTGCCAGAATTCCCAGCACTGCTGGAAGGGGCTGTGCTTTCCCTGGATCCAGGGCCAGGAATATCCATCCACACCCACCCTGACAGCCCTAATGAGCTGCCCCGAATTAGCCCGGGCAGTAATTACCCCCGGGACGAGTCATTCCCATTCTTATCTCTGGATCAAACCTTCCCGATCGCACAGAGAGGGAAGCGTCCCCTCCATCCTATCGCCGACCCCCCTCAGGCAGAACCCCACACAAACACCCCGAAATGCCCTCAAACACCCCTAAATCCCCCTCAAACACCTCCACAGATCCCCTAAATCCCCCCAAACACCCCCATAGATCCCTAAATTATCCCCGAACATCCCCATAGATCCCTAAATCCCCCCCAAAACACCCCCGTAGATCCCTAAATCATTCCCGAACACCCCCATAGATCCCTAAAT
>VZTJ01005790.1:0-19134 GCA_013397795.1 Orthonyx spaldingii | reverse complement strand
TTTATTCCTGCATTCCTGGACCCCAATCAAAAGAGCAAATCAAGGGAGGTGGAAGGGGGGAACGGCGGCGAGCGAGGCAGCCGGAGCGCGGTGCGAACCCTCCACACCCCAAAAACCCACCCAACCCGCCCNCCAAAAAAACCACCACCCAACCCTGAGCGCGAGCGAAGCAGCGAGCCAGGGCTGAGGCGAGCGGGTGGGCTCGAGGCGCCGAGCAAGAGCCGAGCCCCCCAAAATCCCCCTGCACCCCGACTATGCTAAATGTAACCGGGGAGTTCTCAGGTAAGCCCGCGGCGCTGGGTGAGGGGCGGGGGGCTGCCCTGACTCCCCTGCCTGCATCTGCCGGAAGATTTTTCCCCTTTCCAAACCGACTGCTGATTTTAATTTGATGTGATTAAAACGTCTGTCTGGCTTTGGGATTGATTTAAGACTTTCCCCTCTCTAGGTTGGGTTGTTGTTCTTTTTTTTTTTTTTTCCTTTCTCTCGTTCCCTCTTTTCCATGCATGTTTGTGATTACCAGGGAGGGAACCGCCGCTGAGCACGGAGAATTAAACCCCGGGACTGACAGAGGGGAGGAAAAGGAAAGTCGGTGGGATTTATGGGGGGCAGGAAGAGTTAAGTTCTCCTGCCCGGGGCTGCATTTCGGGGCTTGACACCGAACGCCACCGCTAGAGCAGGCGAGATTCCTCCGGGACGCAGCAGCGGGATGTTGGGGTGCTGGGGAGGGGGCGGCTTTGTTCCCCCGGCCCCGGCGGCCACCGGCACCCCCGGGGCTGCTGGGGGACCGGCCGGCCTGGCGGCACACCGGGACCGGGGGCTCCTCGCCTGGAAATGCTGAGAAACACCCTTAAAAGGTCAAAGTGTGGGCGCCGCGAGGCTCCCCGGGGTCCCGGGCGGCGGCACCGGGGCCGGGGCAGCACGAGGCCGGCGCCGGGTTCGGCTCCAGCTCCCGCGGTGCCGCCGTGACGCAGGACGGGCAAAGCGGGGCGAGCGCCGGAGAACCGGAAAAGCGAGGCCGGGATCCCCAGCGGCTCCATCGCCCTCCCTCGCCCCTTCCTGTCCCCCTTCCCGCCGCCGCCGGGGCCGGAGGACGTGGCCGAACCGGTGGCACCGCCGGTGCCGAGGCCTGCGGGGACGGGCGGGGAAGGGGACGCCGAGTAGGGGCCGCAGGGCTGCAGCTCGGCCGCCTCGACCCCGCTCCCTGTTTTGGGACATCCCGACCCGTGGGCTGCCCGGGCGGCGTCCCTGGCAGGGCTCGGGGCTCTCGGCATCCCCGGTGTCCCCGTGCCTATTTAGCAGGCGGCGCGAGGGCACGGTGGCGGCCGCACATCTGGGCTGCATTAGGCGCAGGCTCCGCAGGGAAATGCAGAGGGCTCTGCTTACAGGGCCGCGCCGGGGGGAGATTTATGCCCTGCTAAGTGGCACCGAGCCCCATAAATCATCCCCCCGGCCCGCCCCGGGGTGGCAGCGCCCATGTTCCTGTGCCACCGTCCCAGCGTCCAGGCAGGCTCCTGGGGATGCACTTCTGGATGGCGTATCTGGGATATCCGGGAAGCATCTGGCCCGGCAGTGTGGTGGCTGCATGTGGCACGCGGCCTGTGGGTGTCCCGGGCTTCAGCAGGGTGCTCTGGGGACACCAGAGCTTGGCCGGTCCCACACTGACCCAGCCAGGCAGTGTCCCTGTGGCGGGCGATGCCAGCGGTGGCAGCGGGTCTGGAGGTGCCAGGGTGTGTCACCCACGGCTCTGTGGTGCCACCTGAGCTGGCACCAGGGGTCTCCTGCTCTGCCGGAGGGCAGCCAGCCTGGTCCTGTGCCGGTGAACCCCCGGAATGGTGCCGGGAGGGCTGTTGGGCTGTGTGGCTCCATGACCTGTGCTGGGAGCAGCGGGAAGGGATCGAGGTGCCTCACGAGGCTCCTGGGTGCGGGGTGTGCGTGCGGGGCCGCGGAGTCTGGTTGGGATTAGGGGCCTGTGCCCCCCTCGCCGGCGGGGGTGTTTCCATCGTGCCGCTGGCTGGAGCTGGAGCTGGATGGGAAATCCAGGCCCAGCTAATTACGGCCTCGCTGGAGTCTCCCGTGCGCGGCCACATTTATAAACACACGGAGGAGACAGGATGTAAACACTCAGCGCCGCGAGCGCAGGCACAGCCGGGACTGGGGGGGACGCGGGGCCACGCACCCCCCGTGCCACCACCCGCTCCTGGCACGGTGGCTTCGCTGTGGGATGGGATGGGATGGATGGAATGAGATGGGATGGGATGGAGTGTGTGGTAGGATGGCATGGATGGGATGGGGACCCCACTGCGGTGGCCGTGAGCACTATTGGGGAGCAAGGACACACATGTTCTTCCTGTTGGAGCTCTGGGAATGCTGTGTCCATGATATCCGAGTGTGGAACGTGAGCATCCTCATGTTCCTACTGTGCCAGCTCCACAGGGCCACTGCTCTGCCGTGGTGTCACCTCCCTAGACACAAAGGGGTTAAATGCCAGCAGTGTGGGGACACAGAGGCGTCTGTCCATGAGCCCTGGAGTGCCACCCACTCCAAGCCCCTTGGAGCTGGCGGCCACTTCGGGCTGGGAAACACCCCGTGGAGGGTTAAGTGGTGCCAGTTGGTGGCCGGGACAGTGGCTGGGGCAGTGGGGACAGGGCTCCTTTGTCCTCAGTGCCACAGTCATGCCTGGCCACCACGAGACCTCCCGTGCTGGCCCCAGGAATGGGGCTGCAGGGTGGGATGGGGCTCCGCTCGCCGCTGGACGCCGGCCCATCAGATAGGGCACCCCCCGCCACAGCGTCGGGGGCCGGCTCGGCTCCGTCCGCTGCTGGGTGCTCTGGGGCCAGGGGGTCTCCCCTTCCCGGCTGCCGCCCCCACCACCAGGGTTTCGGGAAAGCGGCTCTGGGCGGGCTGTGGTCGCTCAGCCCTTGGCGGCTCTGCCCACAGCATGCCCCAGGAACAGCTCACCAGCTCCGTGGCCGAATTCCTGCCTCGGCCGCTTGCCAGGAGGTCTGGCCAGCACTGCTGCCAGCACCGCCGGGTGGGTGGCAGGCCAGGGGTCCCAGGTGTCACCACAAAGGTGGGTGAGCCACATTCCTGCTGCCACGTGTGAGAGGAGTGCCTGTGGCACCATCGGTGTGTCCGGCGCGGGTGTCCCGGGGTGCTGCTCACAGAGCCAGGGGTTGCCTGCTCCCATGGCCCCCTGTCACCCCGGCTCCTCGGGTGTCCCCAGGGACCAGCGGGTGACCCCAGGCAGGCACGCCATGAGTTGCTTACGTGGGCTGGGAGCATCCTGGCCGCGCTCCAGGGCCGGTTTTGAAACCCTCGGGCTCTTCCTCTCCGACGTCACCGTGATCCAGCTGTGCCGGCTGGAGCCTCCCTCCTCCACTGTCTGTGCCGGTGGGTGCCCGGCGCCAGCCGCTGGGACAGGGGTGGGCAAGGGACAGCGGGGGCACCCGCTATGGCTGGGCCATTGTCACCGCTGTGCTCTGATCACTGTCACTGCTGTGTCATGGTCACCATCATTACTGTGCCAGTGCCACTGTCACTGCTGTGTCACGGTTACTGTCACGGCTGAGCCAGGGTCACCATCGTCACTGTGTCATGGTCACCACTACCCAGTGCCATCCACTCTGTGCATGCCACCATTCCCATCCCTCAGACGGCCACCTCCATCCCCTTCCTCCATCATCCTCACCCTCACCCTCATGTCCCGGCCACCTGCCCGGGAGCCACCGTGGCTCCATCCCAATCTCGCGTCCCTGCCATCCCCCCCTCATCCCGCTCCCCGGCTGTGTTTGGTTTGGCACTGGCCAGGCCGGGGCGGGTGTAAATCCCGCCTGGAAACCGGAGCTGGCGGCGGGCGAGGGTCCGGCCAAAGCAAACACCGGGGAGGGGGGGTTGTGTGCGGTGTGAGTCACCACGGCCCCCCCCACCGGCCCCCCCCCGGCCCACGCTCGCACGCACGCAGGGCCGGCCGCACGCTCCACGGAACGCACCGGAACGCGGGCAAGCGGCGGCACGTGCCCACCGCGGGGCACCAGGCGAGCCGGGGCCAGCCGGGGCTGCCACGCACAGGCACGGGAGCACGGGGCGTCACACGGGGTGTCACAGCGTGGCAGGGTGTGTGTGCAGCATGTCACACACAGTGTGCCACGCATGGGTGGCACGTAACGGCTCGTCCCCCCCTCATGGGCTTGCCTGGCGTGTCCTGTGCGTGCCACAGGTGTGACACGCCCGTGTGGTAGGTGACACACCTGTGTGGTGTCTCACGCGTGTGGTGCATCACACACGTGCCCGGTGTCACACACCTGGCAAGTGTGGTGTTCCCCATGCCTGTGTGATGCACACACTGAAGGTGCATTCCAGGTGTGTCCTGGACGCATCCCAGATGCCACCAGCGTCCCACACACTCCCGGGGTGTATCCCAGCTATGACAGTGCCCTGCACACCCACAGGGCACGCGCATCCCCCACAGAGTGGCTTGCAGTTCACAGGGACACCCACGGCGGCGGGGCCCTTGTGGCCGGAGCCGGGGTGTCCCCGAGGACCCTCGTGCGTCACCGGCGGTCGGTGACGGGGAGCGGTGACGCGCGGGGGCACGGGGGGCTGCCCGCAGTCGGAGCCCCGCGGTCCCGAGCCGTGCCAGCGGCCGGTGTTTCCCGGGAGGCGCTGCCGGGAAAGCCGGCTGCGGCGTGCCGGGGGTGCCAGCTGGCCGGAGCGTCCTGGCCGCGGGCCGTGACCTTTGCGGAGCCGCCGGCCGGCGGGGCCGCGGGCCCGGGCCGCCCTGACGTCAGGCCGATGACGGGGACCCCGCCGGCGCTTTCCGGTGCCTCCGCGAAGGTCACCCCGCGCCCCCGCCGCTCCTCGGAGCCGCGTCCCTCCCCCCCGCACCCCGAATTCCCGGTGGCCCGTCGGCAGGGGTCCCCGCTGGGTGCCCGGCCCGCTCCGGCGTTGGCGGTGCCCAAATATATCCCAGGCGTGTGTCCCGGCGGGAATGCCGCGGCCGCGCTGCTCCAGACCATATAAAGGATTGTTGGTGCAGCCGCGGGCGGGAGCGCTCCGAGGGGAGCCGGGGGGTCACCGCGCTGAGGTGGGGGGTCCCTGCTGCTCCGGAGGGGGTGCTGAGGTGAGGGGGCCCCCCCCCACCCTTCGTGCCTCAGTTTCCCCGCTGTGAGACGGATGGCTCAGGGATACTCTGCGGGCTCAGCGCCGCACACACGGAGTTGGAGTGTTCCTGTCACCTCCCCCTGAGGTGCTGTGTGTCCCCCACAGGTGACTCTTGGGGGATATTCACCTTCCTGTGCGCCGCGCTCTGCAACCTGCCGGCGCTGCCGGCGCTGAACTGCTCCGAGGAGCTGGGCGCCGGCCAGTCCATCCAGCAGACCTACGACCTGACCCGCTACCTGGAGCACCAGCTCCGCACCCTCGCCGGCACCTACGTGAGTCCCCACGTACCCCCCCGGGATATCCACCCCGTGCCCGGCTCGCTGCTCCCACGCCGGAGGTCACGGAAATGTCTCATCGCCCCCCGGGCGCAGGGCGGCTCCCGGGCACCCTCCCCTCGCCCATGACTCCGTCATGGGCGCGGGCATCCACCTCTCCCTCCCCGCCGGCATCGCCGACTCACCCGGAGGTTCCCCGTCCCTGCCCTGACGTGCCCTCGGCGGTGCCGGCACCCTGTGGGTGCCAGGCGGTGACGGCGGCGCTGCCTGGGGTGCGCTGGGAATGTCCGGCTTGGGGAGAGTGGGGCATGGCGGGAAGGGGGCTGTGATGAGCCGAGGGAGAGCTGGGATCAGCGGGATGTGTTCGAACCAGGGACACGGAGACCTGACACCCGGCACCCCCATTCCCTTCCAGCTGAACTACCTGGGGCCCCCCTTCAATGAGCCCGACTTCAACCCCCCGAGGCTGGCGCGTGCCGAGCGCGTGCCCAGCGCCACCGTGGACCTGGACCTGTGGCGGGGCCTGACGGACAACGCCCGCCTGGCCGCCAACTACCGGGCCTACAGCCGCCTGCTCTGCTACCTGCGCGTGCTGGATGGGCAGGTGGGCACGGCCGAGCTGCGCCACCGCCTCGCCCACTTCTGCGCCAGCCTCCAAGGGCTGGTGCTCAGCATCGGCGGCGTCATGTCCTCGCTGGGGTACCCACTGCCCGCTGGCCCTGCTGGGCCCCCCGCGCCCCCCGGCGCGCCCGCAGCCCCCAACGACTTCCTGAAGAAGATGGATGATTTCTGGCTGCTGAAGGAGCTGCAGACCTGGCTCTGGCGCTCGGCCAAGGACTTCAACCGCCTCAAGAAGAAGGTGCCGCCTGCCGTGGTCACCCTGCGGCTGGAGGCGAGGGGGTTCTGAGCACCTGCTGGGCTCCTGAGCCCACGGTGCCGCTGCGGCCATGCAGCTCCCCTCTTCCACCACCAGTGTGCCTTGAGACATGGGGCTCCTGACCCCAAAACCACCCCACAACCTCATCATCACCTGGCAGTGCCTTGAAAGATGGGGCTCCTGACCTCAAGTGTCACTACAGCCACCCTGCAGCCCCTCCCTCGTGGTCATCATACTGTGCCTTAAGGAATAGGGCTCCTGACCCCAAGTGCCACCACAGCCACCTCATGTCCCTTCTCCACCACCAGCATGCCTCGAGAAATAGGTTCCCTGACCCCGAAGTGCCACCAAAGCCACCTCACAATCCCACTTTCAATCACTGTGCCTTAAGGGAGGGGCTCCTGAACCCCATGTGTCACACACCACGGCCACACCAGATCCCCTAGGAGAGGGTCTTCTGACCCCAGGTGCCACCAAAGCCACTCCACATTCCCTCTCCGCCACCAGTTCAAAACTGTGTCTCCTGATCCCAGAGTGCTGCCAAAGCTGCCCCACATTCTCATCATCACCCAGCTGTGACTTAAGGGGTGGAGTTCCTGACTCCAAAGTGCCGCCACGGCCACCCCACACCTCTGTCACCATGTTCTGTCTTAAGGGACAGGCGTCCTGACCCCCAAGTGCCCCCCCAGGGTGCTCCCAACCCTCAGGGTGCCTGTTCCCATTCCTAAAATCTCCAGAGTGGGTGCAAACCCCGCCCATCCCAAAAAGGACCAATGCCTAGGACTAATCCCCGCCCCAGCCAGCTGCAAGCCCCGCTCCCGGAGCAATAGGCTCCGCCCCAGGACGGCAATAAGCCCCGCTCCGGACTCAATCAGCCCCGCTCACTCGCTGTGTAGCAATCCCCGCCTCCCCCCGCAGCAGCCCCCGCCCCTTTCCCCACGCCCCGTCTCCCCCGCGGTTGCCCATCGAGGTGGGGCGAGGCCATGGGGCGAGGCCGCTGTCCCGGTGCGTCTATGAGTGTTTATTTATTGGAGATGTTTATTTATTGGGGTATTTATTGCAGAAGATCTATTCTTGTATGAACGAATAAAAGCCTTTCTCCAGCGCTCCGCCCCGGCTGCGCCACACCCCGGTGGGGACCGGAGTCAAGGGCTCCAAACCCGGAGCTCCGTGCGGAATTCGGGATGTTCCCCTTTTTCCATCAGTAGGGACCAGAGTGAACATTCCACACTCTGAGCTCCATATGGAATTTGGGGTGTTCCCATCAATGCCATCAGTAGGGACCAGAGTGAACGGCTCCAAACTGAGCGCAGTGTGCGAGTTGGGGTGTTCCCCTCACCCACAGGGTGGAGACCCAGGCTCCCCCATGCCCAGGTAACCCCACCCCAAGGCCATGCACTACTTTGGGGTGCCCAGGATCATGTAGAAGGTCCCGGGCTGGGGCAGGAAGCCGACGGCTTGCAGGGCACGCAGCGAGGCCGTGTTGTGGGGCCGCACGGCGCCATAAACGGGGAAGCCGCGGGCGTGCAGGTCCCGGCCCAGCTCGGCCACCGTGAGCCCGGTGAGGCCGTGCCCGCGCCAGGCGGGCACCGTGTAGCCGTGGCGCAGGCAGCCCTGCCCGTCCAGCAGGCTCCAGGACACCGGGCGGCCGCGCGGGCCCAGCAGGCAGACGGAGGGCAGCGTCCGCACCAGCCCCAGCAGGAACGCCCGGCTGCGGGCGTTGCCCCCCAGGGCCCACGTGGCGTTGAGCAGCGAGATGTGGGACGGGGACACGGGCGCCAGGCGCAGGCCCGGGGGCATCCTGCAACGGGGCACGGCGGAGTGGGGAACGCTGAACCCTGTTCCCAGTCGGGACGGCAGATGCGGTGGGATTGGGAACCCCTGTGCCACTCAGAGATGGAATCCGGGAGCCTTGTTCCCCCTGGGGGTGGGATTGGGTACACCCCTGTGCCACCCAGGAATGCCACTCAGGAATGGGACCTCTATGCCACCCAGGGATGTGCTCAGTGAACCCACCCATGTCACCCAGTGATCCCTGTGCCACTCAGGGATGTGCTTAGGGACCCCTGTGCTACCAAGGGATGTGACTATGACCCCCCTGTGCTACCCAGAAATGTGACAGGTCCCCGTGCACCACCCAGGGGTGTGACTGGTCCCTCAGTGCCCATGTCCCCCCACTACCCCATGTGCCCCCAGTGCCCCTCACTCACTGCCTGCGGGGCTGGGGGGGCTTGGGGCACATCAGCGCTCGGTACCGGATCGTCTCCACCTTCAGCCCCCTGGCATTGGCCACCTCCTGCACGGCCTCCTCCAGCCTATCCTGCATCCCTGGGACCCCCTGTCAGCCAGGCAGGGGAGAGCAGCCAGGGTGTCCCCATGCGCCCCACCTCGTGCCATCCTTACCCACTATCTGGAAGGCCCGTGCCCGGGTCACCGCCTCAGTGCCCCCCAGCAGTGCCCGCAGCGCTCCCTCGTCCCGGTAGAACACAGCCAGCTGGTTGGTGTAGTAGTCCTTGGGGTCCCTGTGCTCCTGGGGGGGACACGGGGCTGAGGGTGGCACCCCAATTCCCAGCCCCCTGGGGTGTGGGGTCCTGCTGCCAGGGTGGGAGTCCCGGAGCAGCACCTCTGGGCGCAGGCGGGTCAGGACAATGCCAAAATGGGGCCAGGAGTCCACGAGCACCTCGTGGGAGGCCGGGTTCCCCTTGGCCACGGTCATCACGGTCCCCAGGACCTGCAGGACAAGGTCGTTGTCACCCGCAGGGCAGGGGACAGGGGACAGAGGGGTCCCGGGAATCAGCAACACTGACAGGGCAAGGGTGAGGGGGCAAAGGGGTCCCCAGTGTTCCCATCACCGGCAGGGAGGGAGAAAGGGAGGGACAGAGGGGTTCCCAGGGACTCTGTCAGCAGCAGGACAGGGCAGAGGGGACAGAGGGGTCCTCAAGGTCCCTGTCACCGGCAGGGTGGTGGGCAGGCTCTTCCGCAGGGTCTCCTCCAGGAGCTGCAGCTGGGCTGGGCACCTCAGGATCAGCATGGCTCCGTGACCGGGGGGCAGCTGGTGACACCGAGGATCCGTGGGGCTCTAGTGGCACTGGGGCAGTGTCCCAGAGTGTCCCAGCCGAGCACCCGTTCCCAGGCAGCCACAGGGCTGGCCCAGTGCCCAGTGCCCAGTGCCCAGCAGGATGGACCCTGCCCGCTGCCCCCAAGGCAGGGGGCACTCACTGGCCCGTGACAGCTGGTGGTAACCATTGTCACCGAGTGCCACAGTCTCCAGATTCCCACTCCACAGCCCCTCGGGAGCCACAGACCCAGCACTGTTGCAGGGTGAGTGCTGGAGGAGCTGGGGACCATGCAGGGCTGGGGATTGTGGGGAGAGGGATGGGGACAGGGACAAGGGCCACGCCTGGTGGTCTTGTCCCCCTGTTATCAAGGGTCTTTTGGCAGGACCATGCAGATCCTGACATGTCCAGCCCAGCTGCAGCGCCTGGAGGGGATCTTAAGGAAGAGCCTGCCCCTCGCCCTGCCGGTGACAGGGACCCCGCTGTCACCCCTGCCTTGTGCCACGATGGGAACCTCAATGCTACCCCCGGCCTACCAGTGACAGGGACCCTGCTGTCACCCCTGCGCTGTGCCATGACTGGGACCCCAGTGTCACTCATCTGTTGCTATGATGGGGACCCCAGTATCACCCCTGCCCTTTGCCCTGCTGGTGATGGGGACCCTTTTGTCACCCTAACCCCCACATCTGCCTCCTTTCCCTCAGCTCTGCCACCACAACCCCTCCCAGCTGTGACCCCACATCTGCCCCCATGTCCTCCATACCTGCCTCCCATCTCTTACCCCCCCTCTGTCCCCTCCTTGTCCCCCATCACTGACCCACCTTTCCCCCCAGGTCTTTGGGGCGGTGCTGAACATCAACCGGGGCAACCCTGGCCAGTTTGAGGTGCTGGTGGACAAGTGGCCCGATTTCGGCGCTGTGCTGGCCCGGCCCAGCGGAGAGGTGGTCAGGGGGGACACGCGGGGGTGACACGGTGCCCTGGCACGTGCCACATGTGCTCAGGGCACCCATGGGTGCCCCCAGGTGCCGGCGAACGACGGCTACTGGAACATGCAGGCACCGTTTTACCGGGACCTGGGGGCGTACCGGGCACTGCTGGAGACCCCCGGGTGCCTGCGCTGGGACGCCGCCTTCACTCTCATCGGTGGCCTGGGGACACCGGGGTCCTGGGGGGGTCCTGGGGAGGGAGCGGGCATGCTCTGAGGGGTGCTGCGCAGCACTGGGAGCGTGGGACACTGGGGAGAGCTGTTGGAGGCAGGGAGGAACTGGGAGGTACTGGTGGAGGGAATTTGGGGTGCTGGGGGACACTGGCGATGGGTGTTTGGGGTGCTGGGGAGCACTGGAGGCACAATTTGGTGTGCTGGGGTGGGGTTTGATGGGTGATGCCAGTGGCAAGAGTTGGGGAGGTATTTGGGGGTGCTGGGGGACACTGGGGATGGGTGTTTGGGGTGCTGGGGAGCACTGGGAAGCACTGCGGTTGGATTTGTGGGTCCTTGGGGACACTGGGGAGCACTGTGGGACACTGTGGTTGGACTGGGGAGTGCTGGGAGCAGGACTGGGTTACTGGGCACACTGGAAGCAGGGATTTGGGTGCTGGAAATATACGCTGGGGTTGCAGGTAGCCCCTGGGAACACCGAGGAGGACACTGGGGTCACATAGGGGGGTTGGGGTATGGAAGGGGGGTACTGGGGGTGTGGGACCCCCTGACATCCCCATCCCCAGGGCTACAGGATGGGGTGACTACGGTGTCCCAGGACCTGGCGGGGAGGAAGGGTGTGGAGCTGGACATCGTCGAGTACTACTCCTACTGGCACCCTGACCCCAGCACCATGCCCGAGCCCCGGTGAGAGCCCCCCACCCCTGTCCCCACACGGGGACGCCCCTGAGCCCCCAGCTGACCCGTGCCTCGCCCAGGCCGGCCCCCGGGGTGCGGGTGGGCTCCCTGAGCCCCTCGCACGTGGACCTGCTCAACGACACGTGGCCCTACGGGGGGAACGCCCGCAGCCGGCGCTACCTGGCCGAGATTTTGGGGCGCTTCCCGCAAGTCTGCCTGCAGGACGGCAGCGGGCAGCCCGTGGCCTGGGTGCTGACGGATCATTTCGGGACGGGCACCCACAGCTACACCCTGCCCGAGCACCGGCGGCGCGGCCACATGCAGGTGGCACTGACGGTGGCGGCGCAGCGGGCGCAGGCCCGGGGCTTCCCCACGTTCGGGCACACGGCGCTGGGGAACCGGCCCATGCAGCAGCTGCAGGAGCTGCTGGGCCACCGGCGCCTGCCCGGGATCTGCCGCTACATCCTGCACAACCCCAGCCTGGACAGGGACGAGCCCTGAGGCGCTGCTGTCCCCTCTCTGAGCCAGAGAAAAGCCGACCTCACATTAAAGAGCGGTGTGGAGTCTCTGACGGCTGCTGTGGGGTTGTGTGTCCCCCAAGTTCTGACCGTTGCGGCGGTGACACGGCTTGGTGACTGACGTGTCACCACTGAGGGGGACAGAGGGGTCCCCCGGGTGTCACCCCGTTCCCCAGGGCACGCATCTGAGTTATTCTCAGTTCCCCAAGGGAGGGCTGAAAGCCTCAGGCAAATCTGCACTGGTGGCACCTGCAGGGTCACCCCCTCACCCGGGGCGGTGTCACCACAGCTGGGCATGGGACAGGCAGGCGCTGGAGGGACAGTGACACACAGGGCAGAGGGTGACAGTGTCACAGCGTGAGTCATGGTTTGGGGGGCTAATGGGGACAGACAGGGGGTGACAGTGTCCAGGGTGATGGGAGTGCTGAGATGGGGGTGACAATGGGGACAGCGAGAACCGCAGGGGTGACAGTGCCTGAGGGTGATGGGGGCCGAGTGGGAGGAAACAGTGTCCAGAGTGATGGGAAGTGCTGGGATGGGGTGACAGGGACTGACACGGATGACAGGGATTGACACCGGTGACAGTGGCAGGGAACACTGAGATGGAGGTGACAGTGTCCTCGGGGTGACAGGAACTGCCGCAGGAGTGACAGTGCGGGGGGTGGCGGGGACAGCCGGTGGGTGGGTGACAGCACCCGGGGACATCCGAGGGGTGCCAGGGACACTCGGGAGGGTGGGGGACTGGGGCCACCGCGAGGGTGGCAGTGGCCGAGGGTGGCCGTGGCCGGTTCCCCAGCCCGGCCCCACCGCTTCCGCCCGGCCATGGGCAGGGGCGGGTCCCTTCGCGTCCCTGCCGCTGGTTCCCGGCAGCGGCGGGTCCCGCCCTGTTCCCGGTACTGGCGGGGCCGTGCCAGCTCCATGTCGCGCAGGGCCATGGAGCAGCCCCGGCGCATCACCGACTCCTTCCCGCGGCGCCGGCGGCGGGGCCCGGGGCGGCCCCCGGGCAAGCTCAAGGACAAGAAGGACAAGGACAAGGCGCAGGTGAAAGTGAAGGTGCGGAACTGTCCCCGCGGCCCCTCGCAGCCCCCCCCAGACCCGGCGCTCCTGGAGATGCTGCGGCGCTTCGACCTCTCCTGGGAATACGGACCCTGCACCGGTGAGCACCCCCGGATCCCCCGGCTGTCCCGGTGGCCCCAGAGCCCCGCCGGGCACGCTGACCTCCCGGTATCCCGCAGGGATCACCCGCCTGCAGCGCTGGGAGCGGGCACAAGAGCTGGGGCTGAGCCCCCCCGGCCCCATCCGTGATGCCCTCCTGGAGCACCGGGACAACCCCGATGTCACCTACAGGTGGGTGTGGGATGGTGTGGGGGGCGCAGGGCACCCTCTCCCGATGCCCCCCGCCCTTCCCGCTGACCCCGTTGTGCCCCCGCAGCCTCTGGCACGAGTACGAGCTCTGAGCCGCCGCGCCGAGGGAATGGGGGGGACCATTCCCGACGCCCTCAGACCCTATTCCAGGGACACCGGGCGGATTAAAGCTGGTGTGAGCGAAGGAAGGGGTGCCGTGTGCTGTCTGGGGGTACGGGGTGGGGTGAAGCCCTTGGGGTGCAGGGGGAGGGCAGGGAGTTGCACCCCCGCAAAAAAAGAGCCAGGAGGGGTGGGCAATCACACAGTTCAGTGCCACCCAACTGGGACCCAGGGAGAGAAATCAGTTCTTGGGTGGAGAAAGGCAGGTGGGATTTTGGAGGAAAATGAAGACTGAGGTATAAAATCAGGTGAAAGTGAGCGTAGGGGGGTGAGGCAGGCGGCTGTGGATTGTGGTGATGTCCAGCAGCGGGGTGGGAAGAGTGGCAGTGTCCCATGGGATTCATATGTTTAACAGCCCTAATTAGCAGCTTTGCTGTGTGCAGAATCATAATTAACAGGATGTGCCTGTTAATTATTCAGGTTATCAATGACTTAATTCACCAGCTCTTTCTGTTGCTTCATCAATAAAATCAATTGTTTCTATCCCAAGGCTGCAGTGGACTGTTGGGACTGGCAGTAACCTGGGATAAGGTGGGATGGGGTGGGATGGGGGGCAGAGGGTCAGTCCCAGCCCGGTGGGTGACCTGGGAAAGGGGGAAATGTCTGGGATGGCTTCAGCCATAGGAACAGCCCAAGGAGATGGACAGCAGCAGCTTCGGGGGCAGTTCCAGCCAGGAACCTCCTTCCCTGGAAGGGGGGTTTAGGTGGGATTTTGGGAGGAAATTTCTCCCTGTGAGGGTGGTGAGGCCCTGGCATAGGTTGCCCAGAGAAGCTGTGGCTGCCCCTGGATCACTGGAAGTGTCCAAGGCCAGGTTGGACGGGGCTTGAAGCAACCTGGGCTAGTGGAAGGTGTACTGTGGGTCAGGGGTGACATAACAGGAAGGGACACCATGCTGGGAGGGGGGTGACGCCATCACCGGGGGAGGGAGCAGAGGGAGCAGCCGGCTTGCCCCTCCGCCACGGCCACAGCGGGCTGCGGGCTTTCTGCCTACCTCACTCCTCCGCTGCCGGGCCCCGGGACTGCCACGGTCGCGCTTCCAGCACCAATTCCAGCCCAAATTCCAGCCCAGGCTCCAGTCCGGGCCTAGGCCGCAACGGTTGCCTTGGCAACCCGGAAGTTGTGCTTCTCGCGCAGAGGCTGCCGGGAGCTGTAGTTCACGCTGTGCCGCACACCATGGCGCCGCTGGGTCCCTGTGCCCTCCCGCAGCCCCCAAAGCGTTCAGTGTGGTCCCTGCTGAGGGCACCCCGTCCTCCGAGTGCTCAGGGCCGCCGAGCCATCAGGGGCTGCCATTTCCACGCTTTATTGCCAGTGCAGGAGCAGTGTCGGGGTTCTGTGCGCGGGGGGCTGAGGCAGAGGCACCCCCAGAGTGCGGGCGGGGCGTGGGCGGGGAGTTTCGGCTCGATGGCCACGCCCCCAGGCATAGGCCACGCCCCTCCCCTCGTTGCCATGGCAGCGGGGTGGCTCTGTCTCTTGTGCCCCCCCAATTAAGGGGTGTGTTCATCGGTGTGGGCGTGGTCAAGTGCATGGGTGTGGCACTGGGTGTGGTCGTCGGTGTGGGTGTGGTCGTAGAACGGGGTGGGGCTGCCATCCAGGCTGGCCTGGCGCACCACCCCGCGTGGGCGGGACGAGGGTCGTGACCTCGGCGAGGGACCCCCGGGATCCTCCACGGCCTCAAACACCTGAGGGGGGACAGCGGGGTCATCCCATGCCGCTGTCACCCCACAGCCGGACCCCCCATCCCACCCTGGCCCCTGCTCACCTCCCCAGCCAGGGGCTCCCCCAGCAGCTCGGGGGGCTCAGGGGTCTCCAGCAGGCTGATGCTCCGCATGACGGTGCACAGGGAGATGCGGGGCCGCCGGGAGGCCCCCAGCAGCCCTCTGCCCGCTGCCTCCTCCTCAGAGGGCTGCGGGGATGCCAGCGGGGAGGACAGCGGGGACAGGCCACTGGTGTCCCTCACGGTGTCCTCCTCGGGGTGCGGCGCCTGCTCGGCTGCCCGGGGCTCCCACAAACTGCTGTGCCGGCTGCCACAGACCTGTCAATCAGCACCTAGCCACGCCCCCAGGAGCCACACCCACTGGGAGCAGGGTGGGGTTCCCATAGGCTCCTCCCCCATAAAATTCGCACCTTTTTGGATAGGGCGTGGCCATAGAGGCCACACCCACTCAACACGAAGGCGTGTGGTCACAGCAGTCCCCACCCTCTTATCCCTTAGGGGTGTGGTTTGCCCAGGGCACACCCACTTTGCCCCACCCAGCTGTCCCCACCCTGTTGCCACCCACCTGGCGCTCAGGATGCCCTGGTAGAAGTCGAGCTGGCGCATGAAGCCGGGGTTGGGTAGGATGCCGGGCCGGCAGTGCCGGACGTGCCGCAGCGCCCGCTCCAGGGGCCACCCGAACTCCTTCATGGCGTAGGCCAGCACCGTGGCGGCCGAGCGGCTCAGCCCCATCCTGCAGTGCACCAGTGCCCGGCCCCCCGCCGCCCTGTGGCACCCACTGCTGGCACCACGGCATGGGGGGCACTCGGGGACACCGCATCTGCAGGGCTCCCGGTGTCCTCCAGCCATCCCAGTGTCCCCAGAGCTCTCTGGTCCCAGTGCACCCCAGCACCTCATTCATCAAGAACCCCTCCCCCTGTCCCCATCTTCCCCTGCCCCACCTCCAGCCCCAGCCCCTCTGTGCCCCCAGTGTCCCCCCTGATGCCACGCCCCGTGCCCACTGACCGGACGCCAGAGAGGAAGAGGAAGGTGTCGTTCCAGTGGGGCAGGAGCTCGGCTGCCTCCTCGTCGTACACCCTCACGTTCATGTAGGTGAACAGAGCCGGGAAGAAGTTGTCGATCTCCCGTGCCACATTCAGGATGTGGGTGACCCTGCAGTGACACCGGTGACACCCCAGTGGCACCCTGTGATGACCTGATGCCATCCCACAACAATGCCACCCCCTGCTCACCTGTTCTGCTGCAGCTCCTCCAGGTTGGCTGCGTTCCATTCAGAGCCCTGCACGGTGACAGCAGTGAGGCTGGGGACACTGCCACCCACCCCGCCCGCCCTGCCTACCCCGCTGCCCACCAGGAAAAGGTGCGGGAAGACGCGGGAAGGCCGATCCATCTGCGCCAGCACCAGCAGCATCTCGTTGTCGATGAAATCCTTGTGCTCGGCCAGGCTGTGCCCCGTGCGCCGCTCCAGCTCCTCCCGGACCTGGGCACCGCCCTGGGTCAGGGATGGCCCTGCTCAGCCCTACCCATCTCCAGGACGCCCTGCCCGGTGCCACCCACCTCCTTGGACGTGACGTTCTCCAGGTCGGCGGTGGCCATCACGTCCCGCAGCAGCGCCCGCACCGCCTGCTCCGACAGCTCCGGCATCGCCGGCCTGGCACCGGCACGGCCTTGTCACTGATGTCACCTGCCCCACCCAGGCCATGCTCTGCCAGGCACAGCAGCGATTGGCCGGCAGGCTGTGGGGTGTGGCAGGGCGTGGCAGGGAGCTTACCGGAGAGGCGTGGGCGAGGCGGGGCGCACGGACTCGAGGTCGGCCATGGCCAGCCACTCGTTGAGGCAGCTCTGCTCCGAGCCCAGCGCCGCCGCGTAGCCGCGGGCCCAGGCCAGCGCGGGGCCGCCGGGGATGTGCCCGCCGCGGGCCGCGTCCTCGCAGGCGCGGTGCAGCTCCTGCAGCACGGCCCTGCCGCACAGCACCTGCCACCCCTGCACTGCCACCGCCACCACCCGGCCGGCGGTGTCCCCCTCACAGCTGTGAGGTGCCACCCAAACCCTCCCCAGCTCCCTCCCCATGACTGAGCCCATGGTGATACCCAAATCCCCTGTGCCCGCATCCCTGTGCCCAGGATGGTGACAGCATCCCTTCTGTGCATTGCAGTGCCGCATGCCCCGTGTCTGTTGTGGTGCTGAGATCCCCCGTGCCCATGGCAGTGCCCATGTCCCCACCCCCGTTGTGCTCCCCATGTCACCCACACCCCTGTGCCCACGGTCACACCCAGGCCTCGCTCACCACATGGTCTGCACAGAGATGGGCTTGAAGATGCGGGTCTGTCCCCCTGACGTCACGCTGAAACCCCTGGGCACCGCGGGGACACACGTGGGTCAGGGAGGGCACCCCAAGCCCTCCAAGCCCCTCCCTGTCCCAAAATTCCGGCCCACCCTTACCCGTCGCCGTCGAGGAACACCTGGGTGTCGCTCCAGAGGGGCAGCACCATGCCCAGGGTGCAGTGAGTGGCCCTGGGGCGGGCAGAGGTCAGGGGGTGCCGACACCCCCCCAGGTCCCCCCTGTGCCCCGCTCACCCCTCGTGGGCAAAATCCACTCCCAGCAGCACCGTCTCCGCCTCGGCTCCCGCCTCCTCCGGCCGCACCACCAGCAGGTACCGCACCCGCCGCGGCCGCGCCGACTCCAGCCGCACCGCCTGCCGGAAAGGGGGCATCAGAGGGGGTTCTGCCCCTTCCCAGTGCTCCCAGCGACCTGGGAGGAGCATCAGGGTGGGACATATCCCCTCCTCATCACATCCCTGTCCCCATCCCATCTTATGCCCATCTTGTCCTCGTCCTACAACACCCCCATTCCCATCCTCTTCCCATCCCATCTATTGCACCCCCATGCTGTCCGTATCCCACTCTCATACCTTTCCTCTCTCTGTTCCTGTTCCCATCCCCATTCTGTCCCATCCCAATCCTGTCCTATGGTATCCCCATCCTGTCCCCACCTTCATTCCATCCATCCATCCATCCCCATCCTCAGCCCAGCCCATCCTGTCAGTTTTCTGTCCCCATCTTGTCCCCATGCACATCCCATGCCTGTCCCATCCCCATTCCTACCCTATCCATCTCTTTCCCTGTCCCCATCCCATCCCCGTGTTCCTGGAGAGGAGGATCCATGCCCTACCAGCTGGATGGCGTCCTGAGGGCGCAGCAGCTGCATCATGAGGTGCAGGTGCTGCTCCTGCTGTCCCGGGGCCTGGCTGGGGGGGGGGGGGCTCGGCCGGGGGAGGCTCCTCTGCAGGCAGCAGCAGCGCAGCCCCCTTGACCATGACGAAGCTCTGCCTGAGGGGCAGGAGTGTCCTGAGCACCTGGGGCACTGCCAGAGTGCTCCCCCAAGGAGGGGCAGCTGTGTCCCCTCCCCACCCCAGTGTCCCCCACCCTGGAGCTTTGGAGCCCCCCTCACCGCCGCTGCAGCAGGCCACGTCTGGGAGCATCTTCCTCCTGAAAATTGGGAGGCAATTCCTGGGGGAAGTGTGGCCTCAGGGCACGGACCAGGCTCGGGGGTCCCATGAGTGCCCCTCAGCACAGACACCACAGCCCAGTGACCCCCTAAACCCCCCCACCAAATCATGTGGGCCCTAAGGGGGGCGTGAGGTTCCTTTGGGGGTCCTGCTGTGTAAGTGGATCCATGGCGACCCCCCCTTGGGATGGCGGGGGGGTCCTGGCCCTGTGCCTCCCACCTCCGGCTGGGTGAAAGTGCAGGAAGGGGAGGGCCTGGGACGAGCAGCCAGAAGAGGCCCAGTGGTTACTGGAGGGGGGGCACTGGGGGACACTGGGACAGCGAAGGGACTGGGAAGCCTGGGGGAAGTGGGGGCAACTTGGGACAACCGCCGCCCCCACCTCCACACCTCCATATGCCTCCCTTAACTACGGGGAACCCCAGCCGGGAGCACAGGAAACTCCAACGCGTGCTGAGGGCAGCTCGGCTCCCACTAAACTCCCAGTAAAGTCCCATCGGAAGCGCCTGGGATAACCCCGCACGGGGAGTGACCGGAGCAACCTTTCCCCCTCCACCTCCTCCGCGCTGGGATCCCCCGGCACTGCGGGACCTTCCGGAGCACCGGGAACCCCTGGAGCTCCGAGAAACCTCCGCACAGCCCGTGCTCCCCACACCGGGATCCCCCGGA
>VZTJ01005789.1:1242946-1302835 GCA_013397795.1 Orthonyx spaldingii | reverse complement strand
CACCTGGCACACGGCACATGGCACAAGGAAAAGTTTGCACCAACTCAGCACCCATAGCCATGAACTTCCCACCTGTCTTGCAGATTTTGCCACCGTGACCATGAGCTGGAGTAGTGCAGACCCAAAAGGAATTGGTGGAGGATTGCAAATGAGGATAGACTCTAGGCATGCAGACAGCAGTCTAGCTATGTCTAGGGACCTGTTGTCTTTTTGGAGACGCCTGGTGTCAGAAGTCATTAATTCACGGAGGCATTTCCAGAAAACCCCTTTGCAACCCTTCAGAGTGAACAAATCCCTGAGGGGGACCATTCGTGCACCCTGGAGTTGTCATGGGCAGAGGGGACCAGCAGCCTTGCACAGAGCAGGATCAGTCCCATTGGACTCCCCTCTTCTCTTTTTGTGCCATGCTGGGGCTCACTGCAAAACTGGACCTTAGCTGGATGAGCTGGACTTACCTGTAGTGAGTGGCTGTTGAGCAGGAGGGGTTGGATCGGCAGCTGCAAGGAAGAAGAGGGAATTAATGCAATGGTAGCAAATGCAGCAGGCTTGTGGCAGTGGATGGACTTGGATGTGGACGTGGTCATGGACATGGGCATGAAAAGCCACGCTGGAAGACCAACGGGGGAAGAGAGCCTGGGTCTTGCCTTTCCTCTCATCTTGATGCCAGCCTGACCTGTCCACAGTCCTGGCCCATCATCCCGAAAGAACAATCCTACACTCCATCTCTTTGCCCCCTCATTAAGTGCCTAGAGCAGGAAGACTGGAAAACCTGCTGAGCCCTCTTTTTTAGTAACATGTATCTTTTGCATCAGGCAGGCTTCAATCCCAGGAAGCAGAAGACCCCAAGGCTCGCCTCTGCCTTGGCCCGATCAGGGTGCTCAGCTCGGCTGTTCCCACAGGACAGACCCAGAACCCACTCAGAATGATGCACAAAAGGCCTGGTGTTCTCTGCTGTCCCCTCACCTGCACAGATGACACTGGCATCCTCCATGTGCCTGCAGTTGTGCACGCCCCAGCCGTTGTGCCGGCACATCTGCAGGGAGGGCTCGTCCCCGCGGCACTGCACGTCGTCCAGGAAGATGCGGCCGGAGCCCTGCCCGAAGCGGGCGCTGTGCGGGGCATCCACGGGCTGGCCACAGCCCAGCTGCCGGCACACCACCTGGGCATCCTGCATGTCCCACTGGTCATCACACACCGTCCCCCACGTGCTGCCATCGTACAGCTCCACGCGGCCCTCGCAGCCGTTCCTGCCGCCCGACAGCCGCACGCTGGCACCTGGCACACGGCACAAGGCACAAGGCACAACATCAGGTTTCCTACACCCCAGCATCCACAGCCCCCACATCCTCAAGTGTTTTTTGGAGATTTTGCCACAGTGACTTTGATTTGAGGTGGTGCAAACCTAAAGAGCATGGAAGGGGAGTGAGAAAGCAAAGGCCAGAGGTGCACGGAAGGCTGATGCACAATGAGCAAAGACCTGCTGGGGAATTCTATGAGAAATGCCTTGGGGCCCTGAGAGCTGCTCAGGGGATGGGGGCATTTGCTGAAAAGCCTTTTTGCACACCATGGTCATGGGACATGCCCTGAGGGGTACTGCTCTTACACCCTGCAGATGTTTGAGGCTTTGGGCCCTGACAGAATTTCCACAAGGGACCAGGCATCTCTGCTTGATGGTTGCAGAGCAGCAGCCGTAACCTGGCATCAGGACAGAAATCTGTGTCTTGGGCTGCCCTGGCAGGCACATGGGCTTGAGGGAAGGGATTACTCCCATCTGCTTGGTAATTGCTGCCCCACAGCCAGGAGCAATGGAGTGTCTGGCAGACTAGGGCTTGGACTTGGCACCACTGCAGCTGCCCTTCTGCTGGGGCTCAGATCCTCCCTGGCAGATGCCTTCAAATGACAAGACCCTTTGCTCTGGGCAGAAGGGACCAGCAACATTGCAGCGAGCAGGCTCAGCCCAGCAGGGCCCCTTTCTTCTCCTCTTGTGCCAATGTGGGGCTCACTATAAAATGGAATATGCTGGGTGGGCGGGACTCACCTGTTGTGTATGGCCATTGAGCAGGAGGGGTTGGATTGGCGGCTGCAAGGAAAAAGAGGGAGTGAATCAAAGAGCACTAAAGGCAACAAGCTTGTGGCAGTGGGTGGACATGGACATGGAAATGCTAAGCTCAAGAACTAAAGGGAGGAAAGAGCATAGAAATCCTGCCGTTGTCCCATCCAGACACCAGCCTGACATGTCCCCAGCACAGCCCATGCTGTGGTCCCACAAATCTGCTCTTTGCCACTGCATGGAGCACCTACACCCCTGAGACTGGAGAGCCTGCTCTGCCTTTTCTGGGCAAAAATGGGCATTTTGTATGACACAGGTTTCGACATCAGGGAACAGAAGACCCCAGACTCTCCTCTCTGCCCTGGCTCTGCATGGCTGCTTCCCACAGAGGACAACAAAACCCGTGACCTGCTGGAGAGCTGGTGTTCTCTGCTGTCCCCTCACCTGCACAGATGACACTGGCATCCTCCAGGTGCCTGCAGTTGTGCACGCCCCAGCCGTTGTGCCGGCACATCTGCAGGGAGGGCTCGTCCCCGCGTCACTGCACGTCGTCCAGGAAGATGCGGCCGGAGCCCTGCCCGAAGGGGGCAGTGTCCAGCGCAGCCACGGGCTGGCCACAGCCCAGCTGCCGGCACACCACCTGGGCATCCTGCATGTCCCACTGGTCGTCACACACTGTCCCCCACGTGCTGCCGTCATACAGCTCCACGCGGCCCTCGCAGCCGTTCCTGCCGCCCGACAGCCGCACACTGGCACCTGGCACATGGCACAAGGACAAGGATCAGCTCACATCAGCCCGGCACTCGTCTGTCCCCACACAGGCCACTGCAACAGGGAGCCTGCATGGCTGCTGCAAGGCCAGGGATGGGGCTGGGGGCTGGAATTACCTGTGGAATATGGCCTGGTTCTGGTGGGTGCTGGAGCTATGGATGCAAGGAAGAATTTGGTGTCAATGACAAATGTTCCACACAGAGTCAGGACATGCCATGTGCATGAGAGTGGTGCATTTCTAGGAGCCCTTTTCCTAAGACTCCTATGACATCCTGCAGAGCTCTTTCACTCATCTGAAATGACCATCTTAACTTTGCTGTTTCACACAGTGAACAGAGCGTGAGAATGGACAGGGTTACCTAGTGTGCTTCCCTCCTTTGTTGCAATTGATGCTGTAGTGGTCATCTCTGCTGAGGCTGTCGTCTCTGCTGAGGTGGTCATCTCTGGTGTAAGGGTTGTTTGCTTGATGTTCTGCTCTGTCACGGACACCCCTGTTAAGGAGGTAATTCTTATAATGGCCACAGAATTTGGTATGACAAGCAAGGCTGGATCATTAATGATGGTAGAGAGATTGAAGCTCTGTCCTGTCATTTCCCATAGAGACACCAGCCCAAAGTGCCCTGAGTCCTTCCCAAGCCTCTGTGATCCCTCAGTCCTGCTCTTTGCCACCCTATTCCTGCAGACCAGGAGAGTCTGGTGTGCTCTCTGTGTGCAAACAAGGCTTCTGCTTGGCACATGCTCACCTCACCAGGCAGTAGAAAACCTCAAGGTTGCTGCTTTGCCCCACATTTACCAAGAGAGGTCAGCATGGCTGCTTCCAAGGGAGGGCACCAAAGCCCACCAGTGGAACACGTGGCAGGGATTAGGTCACTTGGTAAAGAGATCAGGAGCACTAAGGAGATCAGTGAGTGAGAGATGACAGGGTTACCTGGTGGGTTCTCCTCTGCTCTCATAGCTGTTGTCTCTGAGGTGGTCAGCTCTGGTGAGGTGGTCATTTTTGTAGATGTGGTCATCTCTGGTGAGGTGGCCATCTCAGCTGAGGTGGTTGTCTCTGCTGAAATTGTCATCTCTGCTGAGGTGGTCGTCTCTAGTGAGGTGGTCATCTCAGCTGAGGTGGTTGTCTCTGCTGAAATTGTCATCTCTGCTGAGGTGGTCGTCTCTAGTGAGGTGGTCATCTTTGCTGAGGTGGACATCTCTGCTGAGGTGGACACCTCTGGTGTGGCAGTAGATGGCTCTGTTCTGGTTGGATGTGATGGGCTGGATGTTCCTGCAAAGGAGGTCATTAGGGCCATGGTAATGGACATGGAAATGGACATGAAGAGCAGAGCTGGAAAATTAATGGGGGAAGAGAGCATGGAACTCTGTCCTAGAAGTTTGGGAGTCTCCCTGCAGTGCAATCAAGTCTGGGAAGGAAATGCAGGGGCACTAAAGAGAACAGTGAGTGACAGTGGACAGGGTTACCTGCTGTGCTCTCCTCTACTGTGGTGCCCACTCCTGCTGTGGTGATCGTATCGGGCAGTGTGGACAACAGTGGTAGGGCAGTGGATGACACTGCAGTGCTCATCTCTGGTGAAGTGGACGTCTCTCCTGGGGAGCTCATTAGTGGTGTGGTGGTTTCCACCTCTGGGGTCGTCACTGGCACTGTGCTGGCCGTCTCCGGTAGGAAGAACATCTCTGCTCTGGAGGCTGATGGCATCGTGGTGTTCGCCTGCAATGGGGATGTTGCCTCCCCTGGGTTGGTTGTTAATTCAGTTGTGGCCATGTCCTCCAGGGATGTCATCTCCTCTGTGATGACTGTTGATGCTGACGTTGTTCCTCCTAGAGATGTCACTGGTTGTGTGAGTGTTGTCCCTTCTATGGAGGATGTCTCCAGTGCTATGGCTGTTATCTCTGTTGATGTTTGCTCTGTTGATGTTTGCTCTATTGATGTTTGCTCTGTTGACGTTTGCTCTGTTGATGTTGGATCAGACTCTTCTGTGAAAAAAGAAGAAAAACACCGCACGTGTGAGCACTGTGCAATGGATATGTCTCTGTGTTAGCTACAAGCCCTGTTCCTCAAGGATGAAGTGAAATCAAGAACAATTACTCTGATGGTATAGTCCTTCTTGTCTGGGGTCAATGGAGAGAATGGAGGTGGGTAACAGACCATTTAAAATTTTTCTTGGAAGTGATATTTCCAGATGGTAAGCAGGGTAAGGTTCAGGTGTTGCATCTGCCCCCAGCCCCAGGACACCACAGCCTAGGCACAGCCAGAGACCCTACAGGCTCCTGGCATGGAGTGGGGGAGCGGTGGAGCTGCTGGCAGCAGCAGGACTTGGACCTGTCACCATTGTGAATGCCCTTCTGCAGAGGATCAGGACATCCCCAGGAACAGCCTGGGCAGTGGTCTTGGGATGGTGATTGGTGCAAGGGCAGGAGTGGACCAGGAATCATCTGTTGAATACATCCAGCCCATAGAAGGCACTGGAGCTATGAATGCAAGCAAGAAATAAATGGCATTTTAAAAGGCTCTGAACACATCACACATAGATTAGTAGAGGTATTGTAGCAGTTTTTATTTTTTTCTTCTATGTGAAAAACACTGGTGTAGTTAGCACTTTCTTCTAGCATGGATTCAGCTCTCCAGGCTCTTACTCTCCAAGGAAATGTGGAAAACTGCAATATATATATCAAACACCTGAACAATCTGTTGTCATCAGCCATGTCTCAGTACATGATGATCTGTTGATAATACAGGAGAAAATAAGATACATATAACCTACATTCTCCTAAAAAATAATGGTAAAGTAAAACGAAAACAGCAAAGTGAAAGACTACTCAAAATGGACGGATTTTTGCAAAGGAAAAAGGCATTAATGGACCTAAACAAAGGAAGACTTGAAAAATATGGAAAAAATCCAAAGTGAATTGTGAGCTATGACAGTGGGTTGTGATTGTGAAACTATTATTACCCATAATAAATCTATTAAGAGTTCACCTAACCTCATTCCTCCCTGATAAACTTTGCCTATCAGACATAGCTTTGCCTCTAATTTTGAATTGTTTCCTTATTGCCACCGCCAGGTGATTAGACAGAATTAATTGTTCTGCATATCTGCAATGTATATCTGATCCCTGAGGTTTTAAACTGCTCCACATGGATGAGCAAACACAGTTTGTATATGACCCTAGTGCAAAAAACATGAGTCCATGCTGGTTCTGCAGTGTCAGCAGAGTGAAAGGACAGGATTGCTGGGAAAAAAATGTGGCAGTACCTGAACAGATGACAGACGCATCTTCATAGTGGGCACAGTTGTGTATCCTCCATCCCGTGTGATTACAGCGCAACAAGGACACCTCATTCCCGCTGCACCTCACGTTGTCCAGCACGATGTCACCCGAGCCTTGCCCGAAGTATGCACTTCCCAGAGCTGCAATGGCCCTGCCACACCCCAGCTGCCTGCACACGACCTGGGCATCTGCAAGGTCCCAGAAGTCATCGCAAACTGTCCCCGACCGTCCTCTGTAGTAGATCTCAACACGGCCTTCACATCGGTGCCTTCCGTTCACCAGGTGCAGATACGGCGCTTTGGGAGAGAGGGGATTGAGCACAGAACAGTCAGGCTAATAGGCTGGAAGGGACTGTAAGGAGTATCTATTCTGTCCTCTTCCCCTATCGTCCCCAGATAATGTTGCCCAGCCCAGTATTAAGTGCCTGTGAGGTCAGAGGTGATTCATACCTTTTTTATTCCTCTCTTCCAGCTCTCAAAATCAGCCACATATATTTAATGCAAGATCCCTACAGTAAAGTTAGGCAGCAGGGCAAGTACAAACTATTTAAGCAAGAAAAGAAAGTTTTAGGACAAGTTTAAGGACCTAGAGTCCACACATCACAACCAAATCCTATAGCTTTGAAGAGTAACTTTAGTTCCACCAAAATTCCACCAAATGTTCTACAGAATGGATGATGGTCTCAACAGGATTATAAATATTTCAATAGGATTTCAGTGGCTTTATTTCTTATGTACAAGTAAAATGTTATTACATCTTGAAATAAAGAAATAACCTATCATGGATACAGCTGATTACTGCATTCATTTAGGTAAAGCCCATCTGCTTTTCAGTTTGACATGTCTTGTTTAGACATTCTGGTGTGACCAGCATGAAAATTCTGATTTTAGAGATCCATTTTTGGTGAAGGAGTTTATTAAAGGCTCTACCACCAAGGGTAAGCAAGCAAATAAATGCTGGAACTTCAAATTTGCAGTATTTACATTTTGGAAATCAAAACATGCACACTGCACTTGTTGTATTTTACTTTGCTGCCAAGTACATATTTACCTTGTTATTAAACACTAAGTCATCCAAAGAAAAACAAATCTCAAAAGTTAACAGCTCCAGGATTTCTTCACTGCACCTAATTCTTTGCTATTGAACCAGAAGAACAGTCAAGGTGGTGACCAAACTAAATTTGCCCTGATTTGTATGACTTTCAAAGGGCAAAGCTATAAAAGTGCCCCTTGACTTATATCTGACTTGTTCCTTCAAATAGCTACTTGAACACGCACATTTTTGAACCCCGCTCACAGGGTTTTTGAGGGGTGAAACAGCAAACCTGGCAAAAAGTCAGAGTGGGATTAGGAAATTAAGCTGACCTAAACCAGTTTTATTTGCTTTCATTCAAGGTCTGTCACCACTGTGAGAGCATAACCATCAGCTGGGGATGAAATTGGATAGGTTGAGTCCTGCCTCACACTTCAAAGGTATCAAAAAGACAAAAGCCTGTGATTATACAAATACAGCAAATACTCTGCCCTGGGAGACAGAGGCAGAGAGCAGAGAGAAGAACTAGAGCAGCCAGAGTGAGGTGACATCACCAGAAAAGCAGGAGACAGATGAAGAGAATTGATGAGGTGAATGATGGCCACATAAATTATCATCATGATGCTTAAATAAAAGTCATCAGCATTTATTCTAAGACATACATAGAACTATTTAGCTCAAAGTCACCCAAACCACTTAAGAGATAGAAACCAATCATGGAAGGAAAAATTCTATGACCATAAAAAAAATTGAACTAAAAGTATTTCATGTCTCATTATGTTTAGATGTCCATCATTTAACCACAGTGCCAGAGTGTGAAAACTTACCTTTGTGTTAGATTTTGTAAAACTGTACATAAGACCAAGAAGAACCAAATAATACAAGCAATATTAAATATATAGCATATATGTGCATACTCTGGAATAAAATACATATTGAAAATAAATAAAGAAATATATCTTTCCATAATTTTTGGATCAGATTTCTGGAACTGGAAGAATATCTCATTCATGACATACTCACAGACACAGTTCTTGCAATGATACAAGGCATTAAGACGAGTAGGACCCCGTGGCAGCAAAAATAACTCCACAAAATGATTCAAATCATTCTGATCACCCACTCTGATGATTAATTAATAATTTTAGTGGAACAAAACTCTGCTATTTCTTTCATCCAATTCCCCTTTTATTCTTTTGCCCAAATCAATACCAACCTGAATCTAATTTCTGCTCTTAGTATCAACAAAAAGGACTCCAAGCAGTCTTTATAATTTTTTATGTGCCCTGGAACAAGTCTTAAGTGTTTTACCTGTTTTGGCCTCCAGAACTGCTGGACCCAGCAAGAGTAGCCATGTCAAAATCACAGGGGTACCCATCTCACCAGGTGTTGTTGGTAAAAAGGACCTCACAATATATAGTCTTTATTTCTGAAGGGGAGTGGCTCTACAGGTTTCTTTTTCTACAGGAGAGCAATAAAACAACCACAGTCCTCTGATCTGAAACAAACATATGTTTGATTTGTTATTTAATATTTTGTAACTTCCTGGGTTTTGCAAAAAGACAATATCTCAAGAGTAACATTTTCCATTGCCTGGAAGGAACTATTTATGCTACCATAGGTTTCACAATCATCTCATTGTACCAAAAAAAAAGAGAGCTCCCATCCAAAGATACCTTTCAATCCTGGCTGATGAATCTCAGCATTTTTCTCTCATGAGGAAGTTCCTGGAGAGGTATTGGGATGGAAGTGGAGTCTTGAAACTTAAATGGGTTTCTTCAAGCAAAATAGTAAAAGACACTTGCCAACTAATGTGGCAAGTCTCCCTGGGGAGCCATGAATGTCCTAAAGCTTCAGCATATTTTAAATAAAACAAGGTCAGACCTGGTGTCCCTCTTTAAGTATGACTGGGGAGTCTCTGAAACCTTGCCGTTGAAGTCAACAGCTCCAGCCCCAGTATAAACCTATTGTTTTGGGGCACCTTTAAGTTCAAGCCAAAATTTGAGTAAAAATTCACTGCCAGACAGATTGCAAGGAAGCGTCAGAGAATCAGAGTCAACTGATAACTTTTTGTGCAAATGCTGTGGAAAAATCAGTGGATTTTATGCATAGTTAAGCAAATTACAGAGGTTGAAACTAATTTTGTTCTAAAATTTCATTTGATCCTTTCAACCAACAAATCAGGGGAAAAAATATCCTAATTTCTTCAGATTAAGAAAATTTCTTAATATATTCCTTGCTTAATTTTATATATAGTGACAGTTACAGCTGTGTCATTCTTTGAAGAATGAATCCAAGGCTTTTCCACAACATGAAATAATGCTTAATTCTCATTCATCACTCTCTTGCCAGAGTAGTTACTTGCCTCTATTTCTGTGTTTCTAGCAATGTAACAGGAGAAGCTGATGGGCAACCTAACACTGAAGAGCAAGAATATTGTTCTCCATCTTATCCCTACCTCCACAGCAATCATGTCTTGGACGGAATTATTACCAGTTAAAATTTTTGCCATATACGAATTTATTGCCTCCAGGGACAGTAATCAAGCAGGAAGACCAAAGCCCAGGGGGAAAAGAGAATGATCTAAAACATCTTTCCACAAAGGCCAATATCATTGGAATGGAAGAAGGAAGTGAAGAATACAAGAGGCCAAAGATAACTTTGGAAGCCTTGAAAGTGAGCATTCAGAATGGTAAATATGTTTCTTCTTTATCCAAACAACCACGTTTGCACATGAATGAGGATATGTACACAACACTATCCACTGTTCATATTCTGGGTTTGACACCTTGACAGGAAGAAAAAATTCAGTGTATTTGACTGGCCAATCAAACACTGCAATCAGTGAAGCAAGAGTGAGTGATGGATCACAGCTCTTCAAACTCTTGTAATAACTGAAAAAGGGTGAGGAGGAAGGGGAACACGAAAGGGATTCCCAGGTTATTCAAATGTAAAATAAAGTCTTCAGCTGCCCAGGTAAAAGATCAAAATTGATTGATTGATTAGTTCTTCACTACCTTCTTCACTAATAAATACTTCATTTCAAAAATCTAGATGATTCTATAGATCTCTATTATCAGAAAATTTCTGCACAGTGGAAACAGGTAAATAATTTGTTTTAATCTTAATTAATTAATGCAAATACCATACAGTATTTCACCCTCCCCACTGGCTAGGTAAATCTCTTGCAGTAATACATTTTTGTTCTCAAGGTCTTCTTGTGGCAGCATGAGGTATTTCCCAGCACATCACTCTGTGAAAGAAGCTACACTGAGCTTTCAAAACACTTTCTCTTCTGCTGACAATTGTGAGGACACTTTGCAAACATACTGGGTCAAAATGAAAACCATTGAAAGGACAAATGAGATTAATCAGCTTTCTCATGAGTCTAGTAAAGTATCTACACTGGAATAAGGATATCCACAGAGTTCTCCACAAAGGAATGACAGTCTGAATCCAGGCAGGAAGGTTTGTGGCAGACAGATCATTCACCAGGCACATACACCTCTAGAGTGTGACCCTTTCCTCATTATCAAACCCAGTTTTCTTGAATCCTGCATTTTTATAATACTTGTGGATCAAGGGAGGCAGCGATAAATGAGTCTGAGACATCTACTACCTGAACAGTTTAGCAATGCTTTCTACAGCAATATTTAATATGGAAACCAGTGAACTTGGTAATTCTTATCACCTTTCATTGTTATCCAGCCATGGTATTTCTCCACCTGGGAGCCCTGGCATGGACATGCTACAGGAAAACTCAGCTCTGAACAGCACAGGGACAGCGAGGATTGGAGACACCAAGATCTAGGCCTGGGATCTTTTTCTTGTTTGGTCAAAATAATGTTGAGAGAGTAGGAGAAGTTGAAAAAAGTGCCATCAAGCTGTACCCTGAAAGATGGGGTGGTAGCAACCCCACAGCAGCAAGGTCACAGCAGGAACAGGGGCAGGAGAACACAGCAGCTCTGGGAAGAGCAGAGGGGAAGATCCTGTTCTACTGAGTTAGGAAAGCCCAGGTCCAGGAGAGTCCTCGCTATGCTGAGCAGATGGCTGCATTCCTCCAAGCCTGGACAATCTCTAGTCCAGGGAAGAGATGAAGGCAGGTCAGCCTCCTGGGGTGCTCTGCCCTCCAAAGGTGGCTCTAGGCAGAGAGGAGAGGAGAGGAGGACCCTCAATCCTTGTTCCTCAAATGTGGGAAAAACCTCACACTTTGTGTGTGCAGTGCCAGTCCCTACGTGTGTGCTCCCTTCTCCACATCATGGAGAGGTGATGAGAGGCCTGCCTGAAATCATGAGGAGAAGGCAGCTTGAAGGAGCAAATGGTACAGGCTGTAGGGCTGATTCCCATCAGAGCTGCCCTTATCTTCCTCCTTGTCACGTCAGGATGTCACCCAAGAGAACAACTCACCTTCCTTACACGTCACCATTTTGGCTCACCTTACACATCTGACATTGCTCAGTTCCAAATGTACTTACCTCTTTCACAGCTGGCTGAAAAACAGGAAAGCTTCAAGAAGGGCATTTCTCAATCAATACCAGTGACCTTTCCACCTGTATTAAGTAGCTTCTTCCAAACAAATTCTTCCTTTTTAAATTTTTTTTTTTTTGTTTGTTTTCGCATGGGGATAGGAGACAGGTCACGCTTCCTTATGGGAACTCACATACATTCTCTCCCTCCCACCCATTCCAGGTGTGGACATGTGTGAGAGCAAGAACAAGAATCATTGCTTGGCAAAGTCACTTTGTCAGAAGCCACATTCTCCAACCTGACAATGTGTTAGCCATGAGTTCACACACCCAAGTGGGATGTTTGCTAGTACACAAAATAAAAGTATTGCTCAAAAAACCATTTTCTTTCCTGCATTTTTTAATTACACATTTATGTCACTGGAGTATATTCTTTCTCCATACAAAATCTTGTAAATGGCCTACATTTACTCAGAGAGACATGAATTTGGGAAGAACCATACTGCCCAAAGTCAGGAATGCTGTACAGGAATAATTCCTCATGTGCAGCCTCTGAGCATTTTTGCTTATGGGTCATTATTGAGATTTTTTACTGCAAAAAACCATTTTTCTTGGACTACTTCCCAGTACATCTCATGGTGCTACACAGGCGTTTCATCTGCATATCAGCAAAGGCCAAATAAGCCAGTTCTTGTTTCTCAAGTCACCTAAATCAGTCTTCTCAGACAGACACTCAACAGGGAGTTCAACTAAAATGCCTTGAAATGTCCAGCATTGAAGATTCTTATTTGGATGCTGGGATGAAAGAATCAATCCTTCTTTACACCTTACGTGGTTTTGGACTAGATTTTAAAATCAGATTGCTTTATAAATTCAGTTCATGGTAACATCAGGCGTAACCTTGATGCGTCTTCAAACATGGCCTGGATGGTGGAATAGTCAAGTAAGAGCTGCCCTTCATGCTGATTGCAAAACCAAAAATGAAGCAGGTGGCTGGTGACAGTATCCTTCCACCTCCATGCCTGGAGTTGCCTCTCACATTATCTGGTACGGGACGGGCTCCTGCAGTTTCCGCTTCCAAAGAAATCCTCCCACCGTGAGAACAGCAGCTACCAGGACCAAGGTGGTCACAGCCAGAGGAACGTGGGAGCTGGCAGCAGGCACTGAGCTCGGAGTCTCCCCTTTTGCCTGGATGTCAGAGGCCAGCTCTGTGCATAAAAAGAGAGATGCTTACATTTGTTTTCCTGAGCTGGGTAATTGCAAAGGTAATTAGGCAAAGAGAACTTGATTTAAAATGCTCTAATCTGGATCTGAGTAGGAACCAAATTGTTTTACTGCACATTATTTCACAAGTGATTCTGTGGCCATGCAAAACAAGTAAAGATTGTGGAAAGAAATTAAAGAGCAACTGGGAGTCTGTAATGATTACACTCAAAGACCTTAAGATGTTGCTTTCTGGTAGTGGAAACAGCAGCTACAGGATACTGAGAAACAGCATTTTCAAGAGGACCTAGAGATTGATTGTTAGTAATTAATAGACATGACAGTCAGGTACAGAAAGCTTTGGAAAATTAATATACATCCCACAGGGAGATGATTTACATCTCATCCCTCTTCCCATAGAACTGAATCAATTGCCATTTGACATGTGCAGAACAAAGAATAGATCTAAACTATGATAGAAAAGAAAGAGCTTGTAAATCTAACAGAACTATTTTATATATCTTTAAAAAAATAATAATCCCCTATAAGAATTGTAGCAGAATTGTAAATAAACCAGCAAAAGCACATTTCAGAGCTGAATTTCATGTCTGAACTGAAATGCAAACACACAGTAACACACAGTCTTACGTTATTACAGACATTTAAACTTACCAATGTTCCTGTTCTCAGAGTGAGCTTCCCGAAGCTGCACGGGTCCAATAACAACATTCACTTGTTTATGGGGAGAATCTGCATTCCTCTTGAACCTGTTAACACAGCCTTGATAGCAGCGGGAGGAGTAGTCCTGGTACCTGCACACCACCAGTTCACACTGCAGGAAAACTGATGGGAATTGGTTCACGAACGAGAAAGCGTTAAACCCAAACCGAGCAACATCGCTGCGCGGTGAGGGGAGAAGAGCATAGGTAGAATCACTAGCACACCTGGAAAGATAGAAAATCAACAGATTGGTTATTAACTCACAGCTTCTCCTGTGTAGAAGCACTATTACACTCTCTCTGTGCAATAAGTTTCAAGGTTAAATATGAAACCAGGAAGTAAAAGAGAAATCAAAAAGTTTAAAAAAAATTAAAATGTACTTTTAGCAAGAAAAGAAATTACTAAATGTACACAGCACAGAAATTTTGTAGCTTAGCAAATTCTGTGTAAACATGAATAGCTGAAAAATGGCTAGTGGTTCTGCTGGTTTCTGTGCTCCAGGTGAGAGCCTGTTTCGCATTTGTAAACAGGATTAACTGTTTGAAAAGAGGTCCCTGACAGTTGTTGCAGAAAGAGAAAGTCCCCCTTTCTACTCTGGAAGCATAAAACTAATTTTAATAAACTTACTTTCTTTTTTTTTTAATAAACATTCTCTTTAGTGCTTCAATGTATTTTGGTATAACGTTAAGTAAAGTATTTCAGGTTTCTAGAAGAATAAGAACAGGCTAAGGAATTTCTCCTCTTTTTGAGTAGACAGGTTGGTATTCCGGTTATGATGCTGTAAAACTCATGATGTACAGAAATGCAGAGCCATTGCCATCCCTCCATTTCATACATCTATTTCAGAAACAAAGTCAGACCTCAATTTCTTCACCGCCTCGTTGAGTGAAATCTCAGTGCTTGACTGCAACTTCTGAATGACGTTTGGTTGTCATTCTGTATTTTATTCAGGCTTTGCCAAAAGGTTGTTCTTAGAAGAGTATTTGCCCCGAGAATTGCAACCAATGTACACTGGTCCTAAATCACCTCATTTCACAAATTAAGCTCCTTTAGAACTACACATAGAGACACTTTCAAAGTAATTCTTTATAAAGTTCTTACCCACTTTTGGTCAATTCATAGACCAGTGTTCTAAAATCACTAGAATTAGGTGATGCCACACATGTGTCCACAAACACCGTGAGATTTTGGTCAGAGCTGTGAAGAGAAGCTTGAAGGAACAAATTCTGGTTCATGTCAACATAGTATGGGAAGTCATGCACTGGCCACTGGAAAGATGAGGAGTTGTAGAATGTCAAGTTCACATCGTATCTTCCGTACTGGGTTTCACTGACATCAATGACATCATTGGCAATGTACTCGACTTGCACCCAGGTGTTCTGCAGCATTTTGCAGTTGATGTGCAAGTGAAGATCCTTTTGCCTCTTGATGACTGTACCAGGAGCAGACACTTTTATCACATTGGAGTAGGTGATCATTTCATTGTTGCCCTATTTGACACATGAAATGAGTGTTAAATTACCACATGAGGTCATGTTCACTGTAAATCCTGTGTATACTCTGAACTTCTGTATGTGCCAGGTCCTAGTAGCAGTCAGAAAGGACATGTCATACTGAAAAATCCTGAGCATTCTGGATGGGATTTCTCACTTAAATCTCTCCTCTATTTTTGTTCTCTAGAACGTCATTCTGAAATAGGTACGGGGAAGAAAATAGATACCCTGGGAAGGATAAGTAGAAATATTTTAAAAACTTCAGCCTCCAGAAACACATGCTCCTTTTCTGTGTTTTGAATACCTGTGGCCTACAACACCCTTTGCAATCCATGACAATTTTCCAAACATCTATTAAATTCCCATATCCAGAGCTTTCCCAAATACATTGACACCAACCTGTCGAACTGTTCCACAGTCACTGTATGAAACGTTGAATATAACCTCAGTTGATGTAATGTTTGGTCTACAGTTAGGGTCTGCCAAGCTGATGCTCTCCACTGAGTAGCCCTGGGACTGGAGATAGTGTCTTTTTACCACTGCATGCATGTAGGCTGGCAAGCACAGAAGGGCTAGGGGAAAAAAGTATGAATTATAAGTGATTTCAGGTACTTGATAAAGCTTCCATATTGCAAGTTCAACAAATGCAATAACTGCTACGATTTAGAGGAGAGAATTCATAAGCCAAACCACTTATTTTTACACTTGAGACTTAGATATGAGTAAGCAATAGGACAGTGCTGGAACAGGACACCCAAAGAAGTAACATTGAATATTTCATCCTTTGAATGTTTCTAGAGACACAGCTAGATCAGTTCTTAATGGACTTGACCTGCTGTTGGCAGTAACTCTGTTTTGAATAGTTGGACTAGGAAATCTCCAAAAGTCCTTTCTAATCAACATTTCTATGATACTGTGAAAGTTTGTCCAGAAAGGTACAAAAATATGTATGAATTAGGATGTGATACAAAGAAATATAAGTTTAGAAAATAATATAGAAAATATCTAAAGGTAAATAAATTGAATATTTTTAAAGAAGAAAAAGTAGTTATTTTCTGAAAGTGACAGGTCAATAATCAATTACAAAATTCAAGTAGGAATAACATCTACACTGGATTCCTTCAACAACATTAACAAATACTTATTTAGTAAATAAAATCAGTGTATAAAAGCTTCTGAGCAAAGAAAACATTACCAAGAAAACAGAATTACAAATAGAATGGAAATTTACTGGTATTCTGGTCTGCTGGAAAGGACTGATACTGAGCCTGAAAACTTCCATTGGAATATCTGGAGTCACTATAAAACCTGACAGACATGAAGTTTGAGGATGACATGTATGTGACAGAAGAATTAGAACAAATTCTTCCAAGTGGAGAAGAAGAGTTGGTTGGCCCATCATAGATCTCAATATAGTTATACTGGCATCCACCTTGCAACCTGAGGAAGAAATGAAAATATATATTAAAAAATGCATTTAGCAAACTTTGGGGTTTAAATGCTGAACAAACAACATAATAGGATTCTGCAATCACACATTTCCCATGTATATTTATCATTCACTTATAGGATGGAAAATGTGCCCAGGAACTCTGGATGCAGTTGAGATTTGGAATTTTCTTATTGCCCAAGCAGAAAGTGGTTTACTTACTGAAGGTTATCAAATGTGAGCATAATGCGTAAATTATTTGTTACATGTATTTGCCACAAGCAATCTGCTTTATCTGGATAATTCAAAGCAGGACTCTGAAATGTTCCAGAGGACTTAAATAGTGTGTCACCACAAGTAATTGTTTGACCTGAAAAACAAAGAAAGGTATAGAAGTGATTAATTTAGATTTACGTCTAATCAAATAAAAATATGTTCTATATACACAAACCATGACAAAACAAGGTTAAATCTCAAAAGAAACAGAATGATTGTGCTCCTCTCAGTTAGGCTACAAGAGTGACAAAGTCTTCAGAGAACTCTGACCCATGCTTGCAGTTATTAACTGTGTGGGCTTCAGGCACACAGATATGAAACACAGTAAGAGGTGGTGGCCTAAATACCATAAAATCAGAGAAAGCACAAAGGAAAATCTCCCATGTAATCAACATACTCAAATCCACCCCAAGCAACAGAATCACTCAAACAGAAAGGACCAGTGTCTACCATATAAATACTTAAAACCAGTAAAGGTTTTTCCCAATATATCATATTATGCAACTAACACAGATCACACCTGCAAAATAGTAATTAATACACTTCCAGAGTAATGAATCAGAGAAATGGGAAAAAACACATAAACCCGGAGAATTTCTAACAGGGGCCATCGTTGTGGCACCTGCATGTGATGAAGAAAAGAAGCAGGTGAGGCCCTGATGGATGAGAGAGGATGGCCAGGTTTTCTACCATTCCTGGGGATATTGGTACCACCTTGGCACATGGGCAATGGAGAGCCTGGGGGTCTCAGCAGGGTTGTCTTATGCGGTGGGTGAAACTGAAAACATAATCTGGCACTCATCCCCAAAACACACCTAATTCCAGGCTACAGGGGACACTTTCTGAAAGTGTCCCGGTATGCAGGAAGTCAAATTAAAAACCAAACACCAGACTCTGAGGCAATAACTGTTTCTGCAAAAAGCAGAGCCCAGAAAACCCAGGAGAAATTCAGATCCACCTGAAGGAGCAGAGAAGGTGGTGCTGGGTGTGGTTGTGCTTGTGGCAGCAGTAGGGGAGGAAAGGAAAGAGGCAGGTGAGGCCTGTTGGATGAAGGACCGTGACTGGGTTTCTCCCAGTATTGGGGATGTTGGTGCCACCTTGGCACATGGGCTATGGAGAGCCTGAGGGTGTCAGCAGAATGGTCTGACATGGTGGGATCAACCAAAAATATAATCCTGCACTCATGCCCAACACACACCTAATGCCAACCAAGCAAGAACACTTTCTGAAAGGGTCCCAGAATGCAGGAAGTCAAATCAATGGTACCTGAGCACACAACACCAGCATCTTCGCTGTGGCCACAATTGTGGGTGCCCCAACCACTGTGGCTGCACTGGAAGAGGGACAACTCCGACCCTGCACAGTTCACATCGTCCAGGTAGATATTGCCACTGCCTTGTCCAAAGGAGGCGCTTGATGTTGCAGAAAGAGCAGGACCACATCCCAGCTGCCTGCACACGACCTGGGCATCGTTCAGGTCCCAGCCATCGTCACACACGGTGCCCCATTGCCCAGAGTGTGAAATCTCAACGCGTCCCTCGCAGCGGTGCCTGCCATTCACCAGGCTGATGGTGGCATCTTGGAAAGAAGGAGATATGGAAAACTTGAGAAGAGCCTCTAGCACAAAGGCACCTTCACTTGCCAGGGCCTTGGCATCACTCTATGTGTTACAGGCTGGCATGACTCCNTTGTGCTTGTGGCAGCAGTAGGGGAGGAAAGGAAAGAGGCAGGTGAGGCCTGTTGGATGAAGGACCGTGACTGGGTTTCTCCCAGTATTGGGGATGTTGGTGCCACCTTGGCACATGAGCTATGGAGAGCCAGGGGTGTCAGCAGAATGGTCTGACATGGTGGGATCAACCAAAAATATAATCCTGCACTCATGCCCAACACACACCTAATGCCAACCAAGCAAGAACACTTTCTGAAAGGGTCCCAGAATGCAGGAAGTCAAATCAATGGTACCTGAGCACACAACACCAGCATCTTCTCCGTGGCCACAGTTGTGGGTGCCCCAACCATTGTGCCTGCACTGGAAGAGGAACGACTCCGACCCTGCACAGTTCACATCGTCCAGGTAGATATTGCCACTGCCTTGTCCAAAGGAGGCGCTTGATGTTGCAGAAAGAGCAGGACCACATCCCAGCTGCCTGCACACGACCTGGGCATCATTCAGGTCCCAGCCATCATCACACACGGTGCCCCGTTGCCCAGAGTGTGAAATCTCAACGCGTCCCTCGCAACGGTTACTGCCGTTCACCAGGCTGATGGTGGCATCTTGGAAAGAAGGAGATATGGAAAACTTGAGAAGAGCCTCTAGCACAAAGGCACCTTCACTTGCCAGGGCCTTGGCATCACTCTATGTGTTACAGGCTGGCATGACTCCCAGTCTCGGCTGTGTTAAACTGCTTTTCCTGGGTTCTCCTCTCCCAGGAGAAGACTAAACACTAACTTCTGCACCACTAACTGTTCAGTCAAGAGGAATATGCAGAAAAATGAGGAAAAATTCAGACCCACCTGAAGGTGCGGAGAACATTAACCTGGGTAGACCTGCAGTTGTGTCATCTGTAGGGTAGGAAAAGAAAGAAGCAGGTGAGGCCCTGGTGGATGATGGACAGCCAGCTATTTCCCACCATTGGGGATGTTGGTGCCACCCTATCACATGGGAAGGAGATGTAGAGCTTGGGGATCTCAACAGGGTGGTCTCATTTGGTGGGATCAACCAAAAACATAATCTTACACTCATCCCCAACCCACACCTAATTCCAGCCGATAAAGATCACAAGAAGGCACCTTCCCTTGCCAGGGCCTTGGCAATGCAAGGTATCATGACTCCCATTCTCAGCTCCATTATGCTGTGCTTTTCCCAGGCTCTGCTCTCTCTTGCAGGAGAATAAACCTAACATTCTGAGGCACTAATTGTTTCTGCAAAAAGCAGCAGCCAGAAAATCCAGGAGAAATTCAGACTCCCTTGGAGGAGCAGAGGTTAATCTGGATGTGGCTGTGGCATGTGTAGGGGAGGAAGAGAAAGAGGTAAGTGAGGCCTTGATCGAAAAAGGAGGATGGCCAGGTTTCTCCCAGTGCTGGGGATGTTGGTGCCACCCTGTCAAATGGGAGATAGAGAGCCTGGGGCTCTCAGCAGGATGATCTTGTGTGGTGCGATAACCAAAAATATAACTGCACTCATTGCCAACTGTGGCAGGACGATTCCCCCTCCTTCCTCCCACTGAGATGCATAGCTGGCATAACAACTCACCAGGGGGTACACCCTGGCACCAGGAGTCTGACCAGACCCCATGCCAGGAATCTGGAGGACAGATGGGAGAAGAGATAAAAAACGTGTACGTGACAGAAGGCACGTCTTTTGTTCTATAAAAGTATCACCTATCTGCCACAAAGTCAGAAGTTTCTCTTGCACATTCTACGAATGTGCTGAGATAATTTCTCCCCAAGGAATTCGCAAACCTTGTGGTAACTTCTCTGGAGATTGGGAGACTGGAGTCTGATGTGTCATCCTTCAACGATTGGATGGTAAGGCGCATTGCTCCTAATTATACTTTTTTTTTCCCCGCTAGCTGTATTTGTAAACGTGCACTGTATAAGTTATACTATTAATAGGTTTTTTTCCTGTGTAGTAATATTCTGTTTTAAGTCTCTTGTCTGTTCAATTGGTGTCTATTGAATAAATGATTTATTCTATAATACACCGAATCAGCCATTATTAAAAGAACTTGCGAATGGAAGTGGGTTCTGGGGTGCAGGCCACCTCAGTAAGTTACTATCTATTGCTATAGGCCTAAGCAGAGGTAGAAACTTATTTAAACCCCATAATATCCATTCATAACACCAACACACACCTAATTCCAGCCAACAAAGACCATAAGCAGACACCTTCCCTTGTCGGGGACTTGGCATCACTCTATGAGTTTCAGTCCACCAGGACTGCCAGTTTTGGTTTCATTATGATGTGCTTTTCCCATGCTCTGCTATCCCATGGAGAAACCAAACCCCAAACTCTGCAGAAATTACTGGTTCCTCAAAAGCACTGGTCAGAAATTGTGGACAGATTCAGACCCACCTGGAGGAGCAGATGACTTTAACCTGGGTGTATCAGTGCTTGTGGCATCTGTAGAGAAGGAACAGAAAGAAGCAGGTGAGGCCCTGGTGGGTGAAGGATCATAATCAGGTTTCTCCCAGTGCTGGGGATGTTAGTGTCACCCTGTGACATGGGAGATGGAGAGCAATGTCTCAATCTCAAGGGTGTTCTTCTGTGGAAGGAGTAAGAAAACCAAGAATTTTTGTACACATCTTCAAAACACTTTTTTTTCTATCAAATGAGTCCAAATTTTTTGGTTGCTCTGAGATGCTGTCAATTTCCCTTCGCTGGCAACTTTCAAGGCCAGAAGTGGCTCTGAACATCTTCTGGTTGAAACTGTCTCTGCTTGTTTTTGGATGTTTAAGCCAGATGATTATTTAAGTTGCCTTCTGTCCTAGGGTGATTTTATGTTATGCATTTTATGCTATGTTTTCCATATCATCTGCTTGTGCCCAGAAATGGTTTCTGTCCCTTGAACTGAGCCAGAGAAGTTGGCGCAGGTTTTATGTTTATTGCTTGCATTCTTTATTCTGAGTGGCAGCGGTGGCTGAGCTGCAGGATTTTTTTCCCTCCATACTGCAATAGCTTCTTTTGTTTGTTTTTGGACTTTTTGGCTTGTTTTTTAATCCAAAAACCAAACCATCTTTGGGGGACAGCCAGCAGGACCCTGGAGGGAGCTGCTGGAGAGACCCCCCGCCCAGCCCAGCCTGGATTGCAGGAGGAGCTAAGTGTAGCAGAGACTATTAAATTCATCAAATTTTCTCCACAAAAGAGAGGTTTTAGTATCTAACATTATTTCTTTCCTTTCCAGTGCCTGCGAGCATCCTCCATTTGTTTAAATAAAGCTTTTTTTCACTTTCCTCTAAGAAATCCTTTCCGAACCGTGTGGGTAGGAGTGGCCGGGACCTGCTTGCTGGGCCTGCATTATCTGGCAGGGGAGACAACCTTCTTCAGAGTCTCCTCCTAATTTTATCTCAAAACCAGGACACATTCCAACCCAAATGCTTCTATGATTCTGTGATTCCATGAGTCCATTACTTTAGGATTTTTGTTGTACATGGCTGCTTTCAGTGACTTAATTTACAATACATGTGATCAACAAATTCAGATGAGTTATGTTTCCCCTAGAGATGTGCACCTTTTGGGTTGCAGGGCAAAGCTCTGGTGCAAGGTCTCTGAGAAATAACAGACAATTAGTAATGTCATATTCCACAAGGGTGTGGTAGCCTCAAAAAATTATCTTTTAAATTAAAAAAAATGATGTAAACTGAGACAACTAAGGGCAAATCTGCCATTTAGCAATCTTATTTTTCATACATGCATGCTTGTAGTAATGTTAGGTCAGACTAAATAGAATAGTTTGGATTTTTGACTAATATTTGAATTTTTTAGTGGCAATTCTTAATGTGTATTTGCTAGGAATGGACAGAAGGTGCTGGGAGGTCAATAAATCAAACATTGCAGTTGTACTATCAACCTAATAAAGTGAAATACCCAAGATTTACTGGAAGACGTGACTGGGTGTGAGTAATACAGTATATTTGTGGAACTTCTTTAAATCTGTCCTTCTAATTTGAAATACCCACAGTACTTTCAGTTGTTTATAGACACAGGTTTACCTGTAAACTTAAACGAGTAGTAAGAAAACCCCAAAACAAGTGCAAAGAAAACTTGCATTTCATATCTAATAGTCAAAATGTATTCATGATTTTCATGCAAAAAGACATCTGTGACATGCTTAGTCATGGTCCATGATCTGATACAGCATTTCACAAGTGTCGTGTCTTTCTCAAGTCTTTTTTATCTGAGTAGCACACAGAAACTACTTGGTACTTCCCAGACATACAGAAAGTGACTGTATACAGAGAGACAGATATCAGACCCTTTTGGTTTTTTTGTTCTGTGATTTAATTGTTTAAATGTCTTCGGATTTCCTTGGATTAATTTTCAGTTCTTGGTTTTCTGTTTTTATAAATCAAGCATTCTGAATTGTCTTTTCGAAAGCAGTGGGCAAAATTAGCAACACACACACTATCACCAGTATTCCCAGGGATATAGTGGGTGTTGTTTTCTTACTTATAGCTACAAAAAACAGTGAACAAAAAGTTGTCTGGGTCAGAAGAAATTCCTAGCGGGAGCATAAGACTTCAGATATCTACTGTGAAAGAGAAGTGAGAGTCATACATTTTTTGTTCATTTGTTGGGTTTTTGTTGTTGTTTTATGGGTTTTTTTTTAAATACTGATAGTGTTTAGAAAGTCCTCAGCAATACTGAATATTGGTTTCTGAGAAAACCCAACACTGCTCTCATTTGCACGTGTGCAGATTGGATTGCTACAGTCTCCAGGTTTTTATTCCACGGGCCTAAAAGTCCCAAGTTAACAAAATGCACACACCTGGGACCTCCTGACACCCTACAAGATAGCAACTGTGCCTTTCTATTGCACACCCATTAAATTATATCAAGCTAAATAAGTACTGGGTGGTTCCATGTGCATTTGCAAGGTTGAATTTGAAGTATTTTAAAGCAAATATGCATTACAGCCAAAGAAACTATAATTCCTCATAATTCCATACTGAAACAAAGATTTACAGGAACAAAGACTCTTAGTCTTTCATGTCAGAATTCTTTTTAAAATTTGGTTTAAACTATGCTACAAGACACTACTGCATCAAACAGATCGATAATAATTTCATCACATTAAATTCCCTTCAACAAAAATCATACTCAGTTGTTGTATCGATTGGTTCATATTTTTAGTAAGATAACCTGACGTTATCTAATTTCAATCTGTCTTCTAATCTTTGCAAAAAGTTGATGAAACTGGCCTGTGAGTGCCGTGTATAGACCCAGCGTAGCCAAGTAAGACACCCTTTTTCCTACCTTTTTGGGAAGAATATTTTTTGTTTAGGTTAGGTGAGATGGCATCCAGGAGTGCTGCATTTAAGAGGAATAACCATAGCAAGTGGCTGGTGGCACCCATCTTGGCAAGGCATCCCAGTAAAACCGAGCACTAGAATTTATACTCTGCACCAGTAAAAGAGTGAGCCTCCCAAGGTCAGCCTGGCCCATGCTGTGTCTGATTTACTATGCAATATTTTTTATGATTACCTGATCTTTACAGAAGGATTACATAGGAGTGGTAAACATTCCATTTCCTAGATAATTTGTGCTAATAGGGAAGAAAAGTAACTCTGTGCCAGGCAAAACCAGGGTATGCCTTTATTATAAATTATCTTAACTGTTTTGCAGGCCCAGTGTCACCTTTGGAACCAGACTGGTGAATATACGTGTTTCTTTGCCTCAACCATCCCAACTTTATTTATTTACTGTTCATAGGTAATTGCTTGATTCAGCAAACCTTAATGCCTTGCTGGGTGAGGCAGCAAATTCATAGCAGGTTTTCTGATAAATTCTTCAGCAGAGTCCTGGTCTCATAAATGTTTATGTTTTAGTTCTCCGTTTGAACTCGTAGGCTTGTTTCCCAACATTTATGATGTGTTATTGTGTACACAAATACCACATCATAAATGGGATTAAGACAGGAATCAAAAGTAAATTCATGCCAACTGTTTGTAACATACCCTAAGTGGACCTCACCTGAGAGCCTCTATTGAGCTTGCTCTGCTTTACCAGTCTCTTCCCTCAATCTACAGCTATGGTCCTCAGATGCATCTGCCAGCAAGACTCCCTTCTATCCCCTGAATCACACACTTTAAAAAAAAGAAAAGAAGGATGAATTGAAATCAAAAGTCCTGTTGAGCTGGTTTCCTTTGTTGGTCTGTGTGTAATCTTAATGGAATTGTAGATTACTTGAGGGCACGACAGTCCACAGTCCTGCCTGCTGGGGTCATTATATTGCATTTCTACTGCTTCTGCTCACCTGATGAGGAGAAACAGAGGTCAGCTAGAAACAGGTCAGTTGTTAGTCTAATATTCTTTTCATTACACTCCATCCAGGCTGTAACTCTCTGTTCATTTTGGCTATGAGACCAGCTACTCAAATAATACCAAAATGTAATAATTGGACATGACTCAATATCCGTGCTGGAGTATTCCAACCTCGCTTCTGCAGAAAAGCCCAGCTTGGGTCTAGAGACAAGGGGAATAAAGAGTGCTCTTCCTGCAAAGGTTCACAGTGCTCGAACAGAGGAAAGAAAGACAAAAGGCCAGAGTCCAGAAACAGAATCAGAAGCTGTTAAAGCCATTACTGAGAAGAGCAAACAAACTGGAGGATAATGGTAAATGCAACCCATTGTAATCAGACAGTAATAAAGAAATGGAAGCCTGAACATTGCTATTCACAGCTCTACTGCTCCTGACTGCCTGACAACAGCAAAAACAATACCATGTGCTCAGTGATCACACACTGTCATTGGCAGGGGGCCATGGGGTCAATCCTGCCTCAAGATTCCTGAAAAATGAGCCAGACTCATCTCAGTGGTGCCTGGTGGCAGGATGAAAGGCAATGGGCATGAACTGAAGTATAATATACTGTACTTAATGTAAGAAAAGAGAATTCACTGTGAGAGTGGACAAGCAGTGGAATATGTTGCCCAACAATTTTATAGATTGCTCAATTCTTCAATATATTCAAACCAACTGACACAGTCCTGAGCAACTTGTTTTCTTTGACTCTGCTTTGAGCAAGGGGATGGACTTGAGGATCTCCAGATTGTCCAGTCATAGCTGGTTTGAGACACTGTGAACAGAAAATTTATGGATGATATCATGGAGTATCAAGAATAGAGGAGGACTAAATGCACAGTGGTCAAATTTATCCACCGTAATTAAATCTGTTAGCATAGTCCATGAACACAAACTTGGCTGACAGGCTTCCTTCTGGGCCTCATCAGTTTCAGCTTACTGGTGCATTTCTGGCACTTCCAGTAAGTGTTCTTTATCTTATATGAGGACCTACCCCTTGATAACAGTCACCTTTGGTTTGTAGAGGCTAAAATTTCAACGTTCTCTACAAAACATGGCTCAGGTTATCTCTCTTATCTATTGCACACATTGAGGTCAGAGCAGCAGGAAGTTTTATGCAAAATAAAGTACCATAAAAATCTGCAAAAAACATGAGTTATAAGACTGCATTCCTGGGAGCTTGTGTGCAATCCATTGCTGTTCTGACAACAGGAATAAATGAAACTGTTGCCTTGGCTCTTGACCACCTATCAGTGAGATAAAATACATGGAATCGAATTTATCTTACCGTTATCAAAAGGTAAGGGCACAGGAGGCACAAGAAACCTTAGGACACTTGTCGTAGAATATCAACCTCAATTAACTCATAACATGTTTTTTCAGAGGTCAGCTGCTTGCTGGAACAAGTGTTCAATAAATTATATTATAGTTCGATTAAAAAACAAATGTTTTCTATATAATTTCAATAAAACATGAAGCCTCAAAGTATTGAATTTTTCAATCACAGTTGTCATTTTTAGTGGCACTTAGAGCTGTTAAACACTACCGAAAGCTCTGCTATGTTCATTGATCAATTGTTTTCTTTTACTTTAACAAAGAAATAAAAAGACTTACTTACAATAACACTCTGTGTTATAGATCCAGGGACTCGTTTTCTGTCATATGCTTCTTGTAGGAAGGAGCTGGACCAAAATCAGTCTCTTTGTATCTGCCCGGGAATGCTCTGCAGGACTTTTGTTCCTATATATGTCCCTATTCATTTTGTGTTGTACCAGATGGGCAATACCCCGCCAGGGGAGCACCCAGCACTCAGATTTTTACTCTTAGTCTCCTTTGCTTCATCCCCACAAAAGGAAAAATGTTCACTTGTAAGTCTAAGAACGTGGTAAAAATAAATATCAGACATCTTCTGAAAAGCCATATGCATATCATAAATCTTCAAACTTCTTAATACTTATTGCATTCTTCCTTACACTAATCAAAAATCTAAAGGCATCAAACAGTTTATCTTAGGAAAATGCACCAAAGGAAAAATTACCAATTAACAACAGAAATTTCTTCCTATTTGCAGTCCAGTACTCAGTGCAACATAATTCAGTTTTCTGAGCTGCATGTTTTGTTTCCTCTGAATCACATACGTAGCAAGATAGAATACAAAATGCAGTATGTGTCGTTTCCTTTCACATTTTACTTTCCCCCCCCAACTGGGCAGATAATTTCTGTCAGTGTGTTTTTTATGGTGTGAAGGATGCTCTTATGTCTGATTATCTGAGGTAGCAGTATTTGTGAATGAGTGGGGCAATGACAACTATAAATACACCCTCACGTTACTAGGCATTCTATAACAATTTGTAGACAGGGAAGAGAAGTTAGTTAATTTTGCCACAGTAAATGAAACCAGTTTTACACATATATTGCTGTATTAAATATTGCATAATGGCAACTATGTATTGACATTTAACTGTGAGCCAAGAGAAACCATTAAAATTAAATATTTGAACTAGCAAATGTTTAAATAAGGTATGTGCATAACTTTTCTACTATGACTAGTCTCCCAGATTCTTTGCAAATGACTGGGGTAGTTAAGTGTTTGCCTTAACCTCTGCATGAGCAGGCATCCAAGACACTTCTTTAAATCCATCCTGAAGATATTTGCTGAAATACTCACTGCTCAAGTGAAGCTCTCAGTTTATAAATTTCACAAGGATGGTGCATATTAAGGGCAAACATACCTCAGAGCATACCTCAGAACATACCTCAGTCTCCGCACTGGAAAAGTCCTAAAGGCCAAGCCAGACTGTGCCACACCCTCCTGCAGAGCCTGGCACAACTGGGGCATGGCCATGCCATGCCAAGCAGCAGGTTTTGTGCTTTAGCATTCAAAGACAGCAATAAGGTCTGCCCAGTGGGCTCCACACTGTGCTTGCTGTTATATAAATAACCAAGAATCCATGTACAGAGCCTAGAACAGAGCCTAGAAGTTGGCTGTACCGTAATTCATGGGCAGGCACTGGCTGCAGTAGCTGGCTGCCCAAGTGCTCACAGCCTGCTCGAGAGGGCTGGCAAGGCTTGCCTGACTAACCCAGGCACTTCAGCAAACATCTCTTTGTTAGAGAAGATGAATTTTGTACTGGTCTATTTATCTAAATATAACGGAAAGAATAAAAGGGGAACAGGTGGTGGAGACATCTTAAAATGAAGGGATATAAAATATACTTTTATGGCTTTTATTGATATTCAGATTTATAAGAGTGACTTCAAGCTCAACAAATATGGTCCCAGAACAGATCAGATCCATAGAAACGTTCAAAGTACTCTCAAAAGATTCTGCATTGTGTTTGCAAGTTATCTGTTGTAAGAATCTCACGCATCTCATGCCCTGCTTGACCTACATGCTTATCTAGAGGATTTCACTGTGCTGCAACTCTGGCTTTGGTGTTCCCTGGTCCACGTGAATACAACAACACAATGAATCTACTCTGTCTTGTCATAAGGATGGGTGAGTCATCCCTTCAAAAAGAAAAAGACGATAGCCACTGACTTATTCCATTGTTCTTTTTGTAGCTGCCACCCTACAGTGTAGCAAGATTGGTATAATTTTGAACCAAGAACTTGAGCTAAGAGTAATAATGACATGGGCTTTTACTGAAGTAACCAGCAGCCTTGAAAGAGAAATAAATGCTAGTACAAGCCTTTTCAAATAAGATTTGGTGGAGCACTTAAGGGAAGCATGGGTAAAAAAAGAAAATGTGAGAGTAGATGTCAGTTATAAATAATCATCATTTGCATTTACTACGAGCACTGTAATGACTACACCATTTGCCCTGAACTTTAGATTTGATGTAGAGCTGGAGAAGACTCATTACACATAGCCAAGGAATGGTAAGGAAAACTTTAGACCTTAATGCAAATACCTCTTTGGGGACTTTGATATATTTTCTATTCATTCACCAGTATTTAACAGAAGGAGAAATTACAGAGACATGTAGAGTTTTGCTGCAATTGTGGTTGTAGTTGCATGATAACAGAAATTCATCAGAAACCATTAGTTACTCCACAGACTTAAGTCACAAATATTAAACACTTGTGAATTGTTAAATCATTTCATCCAGTTCAATCCTCAATCCATGTTATCTCCCAGCCCTCCTCCCCTTTAGGAGCCTTCCACTGAAAAATTTCCTCTGGCTGTGTGCAATTTCTTTATCACAGTGGCACATGATAAGTGAAAGGCATTGAACTCTGATCTAAGGTTTTTTCCCTTGGGAAGTTTTGAACATGTTTCCAGCTCCCACACCTCATGAAACGTGGCCCAGTCCCTTCCCCAACTTCTTTGCCCTTCTCTGGACATGCTGCAGCACCTCAATGACATTTTGCAGTGAGGGGCCCAAAACTGAATGCAGGATTTGAGGTGCCTCAGCAGTGCTGATTCCCTGATTGTCCTGTGCATGCCCCGTGATGGCACTCAGGACGACACACATAAGGTGTTACAGACGTCAGGTGTTATGCAGTGCTGATCTTACAGCAGATCTGGCTGTATTTTTCACTGGCAGAATAAAGATATCGATCTTGAGAAGAGGGAGTTTGTAGTTCATGTACTACGATAAATAAGAGAGCCTAATATTGCAGGGTGGCAACCAATTTGAGGGTTGTTAAACTTACCCTGGTCTTTTGGCTTCCTTCAATGTTGAGTTGTGATGCCAAGGCCACCTCTTTTCATGAAGTGAGCTGCCACCACAGAAAGCCTGTCAGGCTTGGATTTTAATCTTGAATCATGAATGAAATTACTTAATGCAAGGAAATTGCTCAATCCACCAAATTACTCATCTGATGTGACCAGGTGTTTACCAAGGTTTACGTAATCTGGTATGGAATTACTTTCTTCATTTTATGCTTCAAGAGAAACCCAACCAGAGTGAAAACAGTGACTGAGGGGAGACCTCATTACGGTCTGCAGCTTCCTCATGAGGGGAAGTGAGGGGCAGCACCAATCTCTTCTCTGTGGTAACCAGTGACAGGACACAAGGACATGGACTGAAGTTGTGTCAGGGAGGGTTAGGTTGGGTATCAGGAAAAGGTTCTTCTCCCACAGGGTGCTGGGTACTACCCAGGCTCCCCAGGGAATGGTCCCAGCCCTGAGGCTGCCAGAGCTCCAGGAGCATTTGGACAACGCTCTCAGGGATGCACAGAGTGGGGTTGTTGGGTTGTCTGCGCAGGGACAGGAGTTGGACTCAATGATCCCTGTGGGTCACTTCCAACTCAAAATATTCTGTGATTCTATGAACTGCCAGAAGCTGACAGCAATAATTAAATGATGCACGGGAAACATCAGATGGAACAGCAGCTGAATTCATGTTTTCCTGGATGACAAAAGAATTCAGCTCTGGGAAAGATGAAAAGACCCAGTCATGCTTTATCCCTCATCATGTTATGTCCAAAGCAAAAAAAGTGGGGAGAAAATAGCTTTCTAGGCCAGATTTAAAGATTAACCAATTTCTTGCACTCTGATGCATGCAGACTCAGGTATATATTAATGGAACTTGTTTATAGAACTTAAACTGCAATTTAAGCATTTTAGTTTTACCATTAAGAAAGCAAACAACTAAAAAAAGCTTAAAGATCACAAATTTGACTCCCCATGGAACTGCTGAAGTAGCATTTTTGTTACATGGGGACAACTGATGTGAAGAGGGATTAACAGGCAGGAGTCAGTAAGCACATTCCTAATATTTATTCTAGAGCTTCTGGCAATCTATCAGCATAGTTTCTTCCAGAATTCAATCGACATTTAAAGATGCTATCTGTCAAAGGAGACAGTTTTATCCAGAATCATGTTCATTCCCAATCTCAGAACCAGGTTCCCAAAGCTGTATTGGGCCTGCAACAGCAATCACACTTTCTAGGTCAGAGCTTGCCCCTCTCTTGGACCTTCTGATACAGCCTTGGTAACATCTGGAAGAATAGTCATAGGCCCTGCACACCACCAGCTCACACTTCAGGTAAACCTCTGGATTGCTCCGAATGAACTGGAAGGCGTTGAATTTAAACCGGAGAATGCGTCTGTGGGGTGAGTCATATGCAGCATAGGTAGGATCTTTAACACACCTAAAAAGAGCCAAAAAAACCCCTCTCATGAGTACACTCTGCAGTCATTTCCGTGCAATAAAACACCTGGCATGAGAAGTGATTCTTAAACATAATGAAAATGGTTCAGAAAGCTGCCAGTGGGAAAACAAAAATGCCTTTCTTTGGCAGAAGTGAACCATGTTACCTTTCCTCAGCCTGTCGTGTGTGTGATACCTGGTGTTTGTATGATTTTCTGAAGGTGAATTAACCTTACCTGAGGTATGTCACTGTTACTTCTTTAATAATAATAATTATGTTAGTAATAATAGTAATAGTAGTAGTAGTAGTAATAATAATAATAATAATAGTAATAATAGTAATAATAATGATAATAGTCCATGGTGAACTGGCCATAGCCATTTAGTCTACTTGTTACTTTAACCTGTGAGGTGTGTGTGTTATATTTTGGGTCAAACCATCCCCTTTTTCCCATTAAACCCTGAATGCCCTTGTCCATTAATTAGTTAGAGGCTGTCATTAATGTGTGCTATATTCACACTATTCCATTAAATTAAAAAAAAAAAAAAAAAGAGATACAGGAGTTAAAAGGCAGTTGTATCTGTAATTGTCATGCATAAGAACTCACCCATTCTGGACGATAGCATAGGCTCCTGTTGTAGAGTTGTCGCGAGTGGGAGAGGCCACGCAAGTGTGCAGGAATAACTCCAGGTTTGGATCAGAACTGTGCAGGGAAGCTTCCAGGAACAAATTCTGGTTGATGTTGACGTAGTAGGGTGAGTCATACACCGGCCGTGAAAAGTGTGAAGAGTCATAAAAGGTGAGGTTTACATAGTATCTGCCATACTGAGTTTCATTGACTTCAAAGTTGTCGTTCGCGACATACATCGTTTGTGCCCACGTATTCTGGAGCATCTTGCAGTTGACATGCAAGTGAAGATCTCTATTTCTTGTGATTAATGTACCAGAAGTGGACCCTCTGATAACGTTGGAATAGCTGATTGTGTCATTGTTTCCCTGTTTGGTACGTAAAAAAAAAATGCAAAATTAATTCATGTAGTCAGGAACCCTATTATACATTCTAAACTTTGCTGTATCCTCACAGCAATACGGACTGTAAAGACATTATTTCCCTGAAATTTTGATGTGGAAAAGTCTGAATCTAGTAAATTCTATTCTCAAGATAAGAATCTGTAATCTTCATGTGATACTCAGTGCCCACAATTTCGGGCTAGAAAAGTACTCACAATACATGCAGACAAAACTGAATTAAATTCAACCTGTACAACAATAAATATGTGAAGGTTCAGGTCTAGCACAGTATTTAAGCTGAAATCTGGCTACAACATGATTAGTCCTATTTAGTGAAAGCTTTGAGACCTTTTTAACTATCACACTCAGCCTGGGAGCTTGAAAATGCCAAGTATTTGTATCCTTCCACAACTTATTCCTTAGAGTTTGATAACAGGCTGTAAGGGAATGTTCTGGCAGCAGAGGCAGGAAATGCAAGTGCAAATAAACCTTATCCTTCAGGAGAGAGGGAGACAACCCATAATCACCAGAACACTTCCAGCCCCTGCAGATCCCAGATAGGTTTCAATTTGTGCTGGTTTTCAAAGTGAATTCTTCTGTTTGAATTTTCATATCCTCCCAGTATTTGCCCGTTTTGTTGAAACATTCAGTCCTACCTCTCTGACAGTGCCACAGCGAGTGTATGGGATGTCGAACGCCACATGCTGTGATGTGATGTTGGGTGTGCAAAAGGGGTCAGGGTCATTCAGGGTGAGATTCCAAGCAGAGTAGCCATGGGACTGGAGGAAGTATCTGCTCACAACTACGTGCATGTAGTCTGGCAAACACAGCAGTGCTAGTGGATGGCAAAGAAAATACATTACAAGCTCAGTAAAGTGACCAAAAAAGGTTATAAGCAGTGGATTAAATAAACAATATCTTTTGCAGAAGCAGCCAAGATGGCAGAAGGAGTTCTGAATCCAAACCATGGACTTGAATCTCCATGAAAACGCTACAGATCTAATTTAAAACAACACTGACAAGATTAACAATCAGTGAATTGGGAAATAATTGAAAAGCAGGTTTCTGCTTTAAAAATGAACTTACTGGTGCTGTCATCAGCTGGAGTGGAATAATAGCTGGCCTGAAACCCTCTGTATGTGTGTCGAGAGTTACTGTGAAAGCGGACAGTCAGCAGGTTCGCGGATGATGTGTATCTGGGGTAATAACCAGAACAAATCTTCCCAAGGAGACGAGAGCTGTGCAGGGGCCCGTCATAGATTTCCACGTAGTCAGAGAGGCATCTGCCACCTTCCATCCTGGGAAGCAAACACAACTGTTTAGTTAAATGCTTCATTTTTATGTTCTTTGGGTTTTGTTCGTTTGTTGGTTTGGTTTTTAACTCAGATTAACTCTTTACAGCAGAAGAATACATTTGATTGATATGACTGTCAAATCTTTGGAACAGAAACTACAGCCTCCAAGTTCTGTCTCAGTAGATGCCAGCCACATTTTTGACTAAATAAGCAAAAATGAACACATTTTTCTTCTCCAGATTTACTAAAAGCTTTGAAAAAGATCCTTGAAATCAAGTAGGCTTTGCTTAGTAAGTCCAAATTATCAGTCCCTTATATTCGTCTTCCCAAGTAATAAATTCTTACTTACTGAATATCTGTAAATGTAAGTGTGACACGGAAGTTGCTCTTTGCTTGTATTTCCCACACACAGTTGGCATTGTTTGGATAATTTCTGGGGTAAAATGGACTCTGTAAGGTACCAGATGAAGAAAAAAGCAAGCCACCACAAGAATAACCTTCTGCAGAGAAAAATACAAGAAGAAACAAGATATGTATGCACCTTTAGGGTTGCTTTTGGAATATGTCTGTGTAGAGTTTGTGTCTCAAATGTAGAGGTAATGACTTCTATCAGCTTCAGGTCTCTCCATTAGGTTCACATACATCTGAATGCGGGTTAGGAGATGCTAACCACACTGAATAGATTTTATAATGCTGATCTGCAGTGCCTGCACTATCAGGACACAAATATTTGACACAGAACTGCACAGTTTTTGGGGTTGAAATTCTGGAGGTCAGCTGTTCCTTGAAAGAGGAACCCCCTGCTACAATTGCTAATGACCCAAGGGAAGAGAAAACAAAATCAATTTGTTTTGTTTTAAAATAGGAATGCTCATAAATATCCAATTCATAAACATGAAGAATTTACCCAAGTCCTCCAAACCTACTTGAGGCTGATGACGGGGTGGTCGTCCAGCTGGAAGGACTGGGAGCTGTAGGGAGAGAGCAGCAGGTGAACACTCAGCATTTTGCCTGAGACAAACTGCCCCCTGGGAATCTCCCCCCCCCAGAAGGGCTCCTGAAGGGACACTGGAACACGAGACCCACAATCACTACCTGGGTGCACAGCAGGTCCCTGTGTGGCTGCACCTCCAAGCCCTTCCCCTCCACCCACCAGCCCAGGGTGCAGGTTGTGTTCTGCATGTGCAACAGCTCCCATCATCAGGGCCTTGATCACCTTTGTTAATTGTCAACAGGGTGGGACAGAGCGGACCCTCAGCATGTTTGCTAGTGACACCAAACTAGGAGGAGGGGACAGCCACGCAGATGGTCCTGCTGCCATCCAGAGGGACCCTGGCACTGCAGACAGAGAGCAGCAGCCAGCCTTGCTCCTCTGCAGTTCCTTGGCTGCCAAAAGGAGTTCACTGCACTGTGGCTGTGCATCAGCCCTCTTTATTTTGGGAAAACAAGAAGCAGCCTGTGGCCTCTGCAGCAATGACTGTGCCAGGGCTGAGCAACTCCTCTGCCTACAGCATAGGCCAGGAAAATTGATGACAGCTCAGTGGGAGCACTGGGGGAGGTGGAGAGAGTCCCATTCCTGCCTACTAGGCAAAGAAAGAGTGTCTGGCAGCAGCTTCATGGCCATCCTGTCCTGAAAAATGCCCTTGAGCCAGGATGCCTCTCAGTGGGGCCAGAGGGTCTGGATGCCCATAAGGTGTTGGGAGCCGCCAGAAGCTCTTTGTGATTGAGTTTGAGCTTCTGCCCTGGCAAGGAGTAAAGGACAGCTCTGATCTTACCCAAGGTGCTGTTGAAGTCAAGGAATGATGAGTAGTAGGCCCGGAAGCCTCTCTTGGTGACGCTGCCGTCACTGCGAAACAGGACGGTGAGCTGGTGCCCGGACGAGTTGAAGACACGATGGTCGTTCCTGCAAACAAAGCCGAGGCGCCAGCTCTGGGGGGACCCTCCGTCGTACACCTCGATGGCATCGTAGGGGCAGCTGCTGCCTTCCAGCCTGGAGGGAGAGGAGGATCTGTCTGCACCACAGCCTGCACGAGCTGCAGGGCCCAGCGACCCGGCCCCATTCCCACCTCGCCCCAGTGCTTGGGCAGAGGCAGCCAAGGCCCCGCCATGGGCACGAGACCACCCCCGAGCCCACAGACTCACTCCACATCCAAGAACTGCAGCTGGATTCTGCGCTCCGGGTCCCGCAGCCGGATGCGCCACACGCAGTAGGCGTTGTCGGGGTAGGTGTTGGGGTATCCTGGGCTCTGGATGAAGCCAGACAATCCCTGGAGTAAGCCACCGCAGGCAGGGGGCCCTGAGGAAAAGAGCAGAGCACAGACATCGGCAAAGAGCTCTTATCCCATCGTCAGAATCCGTCAGGGAAGGGCATGGCCCCACCGAGGAGGCTCTGCCACAGCCCCACAGAGACCCTTCCTCCCGGGCATCTGAAAGCATCACCCCTGCGGCCCCCCAGCCTGGGTTGTGCTCAGCTCATACAGTAACCCCAATCCATGGGGTTGGCCATCCACTGGGACACCTGGAGCAGGAGATAACCAGACCCCTTAACCCCTCTGGACCTAAATGTGGTCAGTGACAGAGGGGAAGTTGAGATGGAGGTACCTGATGCTGCAGGGAGAAATCAGCAGCGTTGGCTCCCAGCATTTCTCCTAAGAGAAACGACCTGCTGAGAGTCAACTCTGCCTGAAAGCCAGGCTCTTTCCAGTGGTGCCCAGTGAGGGGACAAGAGACCATGGGCACAAACTGGAACACAGGAGGCTTCCTTTGAACATCAGGAGATACTTGTTCACTGAGAGGGTGACTGAGCACAGACACGGGTTGCTCACAGAGGTGGGAAATAGCCAAGAGCCCTCTGGATATGGTCTTGGGAAGCCAGCTCTAGATGATCCTGCTTTAGCCAGGATGTACTTTAGCCGAATGTACTTCAGAGATCCCTGCCAACCTCATCCATCCTGTGATTCTGTGATGCATAACTGAGGGCAGAAGCTAGTCCAGTCCCATAGCCCCTCTGCACATACCTGCAGTCCAGAATGTGGGGAACACCCATCTGGAGGCAGTTGGTGCTGCAGGGAGAGAGCAGCAGGTGAGCAAGTGGTGTTTTTTCTAAGAGGATCATCCCCCTCTCCGACAGGAACCCCGTTGAACCCCAGTGAAACCCAAAGCCCACAGTCAGCACTGTAATATGGCAGGACTGAGATGACTGCAGTGCCAACTGCCCCAGCACTTGTTCAAGGACATCCCCACTGCAGCATCATGAAGACCAGTGCCGAACCTCTCCCAGAGAAGAAGTGGCTGCTCAGTCCCAAAGGATCCCAAGCAATCCCGTATCTCCCTGAGTGTCAGGGACATTACCCAGGGTCTGTAAGTGCAGCCTACATAGAGCATCCCAGAGGCAGAACAACTCATGGAAAAGTTGTATATGCAGAGAAATCTCTGGTTACCTGTTGCTGGAGGCACTGTTATTCCTGAGTCTGGAAGGAGAAAACCACAGGGTGTGAGACACTCGGACTGCTTGGCTCCCCTTGGAGCACGTACTTTAATTTCATGGAAAGTTATGCAGGGACCCATGGGGAGGATGGCCTGACTAAAAACCATCCCTCTCCTCACACCCTGCCCTGTGCAGGAGTATTGCCCAAACCCCAGATTTCCCAGGCACAGTCTGCAAATGTGAGATTGATGCTCCCTCTGAAACACCACCCCTTGCGTCAGGGACATGGACCCACGACCTGCTGCTGCCCTGCCGAGCACGGAGCAAGGGCTGGACAGCCTTCATCCCACCTCACACCAACTCCAGATGGGTTTTCTTGGGGAAAACGCCACCAAAACACAGACACCCACCTGAGCAAACGACAGAGGCATCTCCATGGTGACAGACACGGTACTGGTAGTCGTAGGGGCACTGCCACAAGTAGTTCTCGTAGCCCGTACAGTTCACCTCGGTAATCATGTACGGGTACAAGCTGCTCGAGGGGAAGTGGTGCGTGGCTGCGAGGGGGAAGCCACAGCCCAGCTGCCTGCACACCACCTCGGCGTCCTGCATGTCCCACAGGTAACCACACACCCTCTCCCAGGCTCCGAAGTAGTAGATCTCCACATTGCCTGCACACCAGTTGGGCCCATCGTTCAGCCTCAGCTGCAGCTCTTTGAGAGACACAAACCCCTTGGTCAGGCCAGCAGTGCTCTGGGTCCAGGCAATGGCATCCCACATCCTCTCTGGGCATGGCTGCATCCATCTGCAGCACAGCCCAGGGCTGGCAGCCCCTTCTCAGCCTCCCACACCGTGGGATGGGGAGGTTGGGGCAGCAGGGGCAGGCACATCCCATCCCCATGACCAGGGCCATGAAAAGAACCCTGGCTGACAGACTCACCATCAGCTATGATTGGAACTGTGGAGGAGAACAAAAAAGAGGAAAAACACACAGAGAGCAAGAGAATTAGGACAAATTCTTTGGGAGCTGTCAGTGCTCTCTACCCTTCCCCCAGTGACTCAAGCTCCCAGTGACAGAAGATCTTTTTCTTTCTAGCAAGGAGGCTGGTTGCTGGAGGGCAAAGCCATCCCCAGATTTCTGCCGTCCAGATAATTTACTTCTCATGTACATCCCCATCCCCACCCTAAAGAAAACGTGAGCTTTTTAATCACACTACTTTGTTCCCAAGAATAAATACTATGACAAAACCATAAAGCTATCACTATCATATAGGGAAACAATCTGGTAAGTTCTACTTACCAGTTGTGGGGTAAACAGTTGTTGGGCGAGTTGTTGTTTCTAGAGAAGAAAAAAAGATGATAGCATATGTGAAGGTCAACAAGGCAAATTTAACATGAAACTTCCTCAAACCCTATTTCAGTCTTTAGCAATTTGTACATGATGAACTTTAGATCCTGGAGATTTCTGTCTATTTTAGTAAATCTCGGCAGTTTTTCCTTCCATTAACCCTCAAAATTCTTTGTGAACCCACCAAAACCTGCAACTGGGCCAGAGAACGCCCAGATTGCCCTTGAAGTGAGACCAGTATTCTCAGGTTACCCAGACCCCTGAGCTGGAAGGCAGGGACGGGAGCAGAATGAAGCTCCCATAATGTGAGGGGAAAGAGTCAGTGGCCTGCTACACCACTCAGATGTTCACAAGTCTGTGGGGCTGGATGGGATCCACTCAAGGGAGCTGGGGGGGCTCAGCCTGGAGAAAAGAAGGCTCAGTGGGAACCTTATTGCTCTCTACAGCTACACTGAAAGGAGGTTGTAGCCATTTGGGGGTGAGCCCTTTCTGCCAAGTAACAACTGATAGGACACAGCCTCAAGTCAGACTGGAGATAAGGGAAAATTCCTTCCTGGAAAGAATAGGCTGCCCGGGGCACTGGTGGAGTCACCAGCCCTGAAGGGATATAAAATATATGTAAATGTGGCACATATAGGCATGTAAATGTGTGGGACTGCTGGTTAATTATTGATGATGGTCTTAAAGGTCTTTTCCAACTGGAACAATTCTTTGATTCTATCTGCTGATTTCACCTGATCTGATCAGGAGTAGATGGCTCCGCTACTGATATGAAAATGAGCTGTGAAAAAATGCCTCTTTCTCCCTTTCTCCAAACCAAGAACAACGAAAACCTCAACAGAAATGAAGAAGACATAAAATATCTGGGGAGGTGGTCAGAGCAAGGCCAGTGACAAGGGCCAGTGACAATGCACATCTCATTATTTTCATCGTGCACAGCCGTAGGTGAAAACGGGGTCTCCAAAAGCTCCCTGTCCCACCACATCTAAGCTACCTCTTGTTCCCTTCCACTTCCAACACCACTGGTTTTATCAACACCACCCTGCTGACCGCAGCTGGTGTCAATAACTGGGTCAAAGAAGGGTTTTCCCTGCTAGGGCTGATGGAAAGCCTCCAGGTGGCACTACGAGATCGAAGGTGTCCCGCAGGACAGGGCTCTGGCACTCGAAGAAAGGTGATCTCTTTCCCGGTGTTTTTGTGATAGGGTGACAGCACCAAACCTATAATCAGAATTAATAACGGCATTTCATGTGAGTCCTGCTCTGTCCCTGGACAGGTCACCGAAAAGCAGTCTGCAAACCTGTATTCAACCAAAATTTGTCTGTTCAAACTGCAGGTAACTTTGCTCTGGGCTTTCAGAGATACCCAGAAACAGCTGCATTTGTACAGCCTCCACTTTTAACATGGCTTTATTATCCTAAGGTTTTAACTCAAGCAGAGATTTAATTAAGCTCTTCATTGCAGTAATGACTCTCATTCTTTCTGTGAGAGGAGTAACAAATACTCAATTATCTGATGTGTTTTAGTGCTTGTATGTGCTGCCATATGGTTTCTATGTGGGTGCATTCAGCATCTGAAGGACACCGACTATACTGGTAGGCTGGCTACCACTGGACTAGAAGAGTTTTCAAATGCAAGCATCAGCCTGGAGAGAATATTTAGCAAAGCCAACTCTATAAATGATGTACATTTTTATATTACTTTAAAGTTGTCTGTTGTTAGAGGCATTTTTGTTGCAGAATCTGCTAGTGTCAGCACAAGAAACAAAAGCAACAAAAAAAGGTTGAAGGAACATTACATGAATTAGGTAATGAGGATGGGAAATTTGCAGGCACAGGATCCCCTGGTGGCACTGGCAAAGGGATGTCAGCTGATTTACAAGGGGGTGGATTAGCTCCAGCTGCTGTTTGGGATAAAAATCCTGCTCTGTGGACAGCCTGAGAGGTGGGAATATGCCCTCACTAAAATCATGTTTGTTAAGACCTGTAACATTGGCTCTCAAACTCACAGCCCATGTTTTTGAAGTGATTTCTGAATGCAGAAGATCCTGACAGGGACATGTGTCATCTATTCAGATATTAGGGAACTTTCCGACACATCCCACCATGCTGCTCCTCATGCGTGCAAGGCTTTAAATCTCAATGAGCTGGATGGTAATGAAAGGATTAAACAGAAACTCAGTATTTTCCAGCTGAACATCAACATCCCAGCTTAGTTTTCAGTATCACTAATTGCACTTCAAATATTTATGGAGGGAGCAAATAATGAGGGCATAAAAACCTGAGCGAATGTTATTTCTTTCCACTGTGTGTGAGGGGTGTGTGGGAGCATGGAAAGGGAAAGCAGGTTTTTGCTTTTGGTTCATTAGTTCAGGTCAAGTTCATTCCAGAACTTCACACCTGAAAGAGGAATGGAAGGAAAGAGCAGCTGTGGCAACACTTTGGATCTTTTTCCATCCTTGCACAGAGGAGGCAACAGCAGCTGCTTAAAAAGAAAGGTTTTGTCTCTCCCAGCACCAGGCTAGCACCCTGCTCAGTCAGGGAAGCCTCACCTGGAAAGGGGGAAGGTGTTTTTTGAAAAGCCTATTTCACCCTGTTTAAAGCATCCTCCCTCCCATCAGACCCACCAATATTTGTATTGGTCCCCAAAGGGACGAAAGTGGCTGGGCAGACCATTGAATTTGGCAACCAAATAAAATTACACTCCTAGCAGGAATTAGCCTGTGAGAAATTAGAATAATAAACAATTAGAGCAATTTCTAATATAGTCTAATAATTATAGTAATAATAGGAGCAGGGATTTGTGCCATACTTGTTTAATCTAGGGCACTCTGTTATTAAACACTGAAGTCTTACATGTAACAATGTACCTAATCAAATACAAACCCCACAGTTCAAGTACACCTCACCCTCTTTAAGATAAATATATATTTAGTCCAGAAAATACTTATTAGTCTTTAAATCCATTACCCCAATCTAAGGGATTGGAAAATGTTATCATTGGCTTTGCAGTATATTAATTTTAATTTCCTTTACTGGGCTCTTTACAAAAAATGGTGGGGAAAAAATTAAATTCATTAAGCAGTTTTGATAACATTGATTTGCTCAGCTCATAAGTTTGACCTGCTCATGGTTTTAAAAAGAGATGAGCCATGCTGGTAAATCCTCTTTTACCCTTAAATCTCAATGTTAGCCTGAAGTGAAATAAATGTACAAAGGCGATGGGAAGTGAGGCTCTTTACCTGCATCCACCTGAATGTGAAGAATTATCATCACCATCCAAGACAAGATCCTGGTGGCAGCCATCTCCTTGGAGCTCCTGCTGCAGGAGGACACCAGAATTTATAGGCAGAGACACCAAAGGGTGCAGCTCAGCAGCCCAATATCTCCTTTCAGTAGCTCAATACCACACTTCCCCCGCGCTCACTTCCCTGACTTCCATGGCCACATGTTTGATTTGTTAACCAATATTTACAGCTTCCTGGTTCTACAAGAAGACAACACCTGCCATTTGATTCAGAGAAAGCAAAGATCAAGAGTGGTTGCAGTAGATGCTCTTTTTCCCTTCCATCCATCTTTGGCTGTGGAGTTCTGTTGTTGTCACTTGTGTAACTTGTCCCTTTCTTGGGTTTGAGCTGTATCTGAGACAAAGCTGCTTTTTAGGCTGGTGCAAAATGTGTTTTTCTTTTTGTGACTGAACATGTGGAAGGGTAGGACTGTAGTGGGAAAGAATCTAAGGGTTTATGGAAACGCTTTGTGCTCTGTCCTAATAGACGTCACAAAAATATGCAGTAAAAGTGAGTACATTCCTCTTTTTCTGTTCTCCCCCTGTTCATCCTTCAGTGTGCTCTATCCTTACCAGGGCAGCAAGACTCAGGATGTTTAAGCTCTACAAGTTCATCAAAAGCAATCTTCTGACTTTTGTCACAAACCTAAGCCAAATTTCAGTGCTCATACACTGATCATTGTTAAACTGTACAAAACCTTCCCAGAGAACAAGGAGTCCAAGTCTGGGGATAGGGGCAAGTGTAGAAAATAAGGGAAAATTCATCACAAATTCTCTATTTCTGAAGCTCTTAAGAACTTGACAGAATTCTTGACACAGTTCTTCCCCTGGGATTTGCAGCATATTTCAGGTAATAGATAAACAATGGCATCCAGTGGAACTTACAATGGATTTTTACAAAGAGAAACTCTGTGAGGTCATGATGAAGTTTCAGTGGATCTGAGTTCTCATCAAAGAACCCACATTCACACAGCAAATCTGGTGATGTTTGAACAGTATATAAAACCTCAGAATCATAAAACTATTTGGCCTGGAAGGGCCCCTGGTCCAAGCCTCAGTTCAAAGTAGGGTTATCTTCAAAGTTCAATCAGTCTTCAAAAAGTCTCAAGGTCTCAGTTATTCATGTAACTCTGAATTCTGCATTTTCATTTCTAGAGAGAACGTGCAAGAACTTGGAGTAGATAAAAATTTGACATGCTGGTTGTTCCTGCTCTTAGCTTTGGATTTATTACTGATCAGCAAACATATTACTTCTCAGGAACTCAGGAACAGGTTCCTTGTGCCTCATGAACCATGCAATGCAACAGTCCTGGACAGCCAATGACCAAACTCAACCTCACACAGCACAGGAGAGCCAAAAGAAGATCAAAAGGAGAAAGGAAACTCAAACTCCATCATGGGAATGGGGGGAAAAATGAAAGGATTAATTTGTTAGACTTGCAAACAATTCATTGACTCTGTAAACATGGGCAGAATTTCATTCTCATGGTTTTGCAAGGCAGGTGGAGGAAGTGGTCATTTGGAGGGACTGGAGGAAGTAAGGGATGTGGCTTGGTAAACACATTGGGGCAGTTGTTGCATACTCAGAGAGATGAAAGAAAAATAAAACCAGGCTAAAGCCGTTCAAAACTCAACGAAAATTGGTACTATTCGAACACAAAAAGAGAATGTGTGAGACAACTCCGAGCTCAGGGTGACTGGTCCACACAGTTTCCAATGGCAATCACCACTGCATGGCCATCCCACTCCAGGACTGGCATTCTCTGCATGGAGCCCAGCATCTCAGTTCCTCAGATAAAAAGAAAGTGTGGTGGATTTCCTTTGGCTGGCTGCAAGACACCCACCCAACCCCTCTGTCATTCCTCCTCCTCAACAGGGCAGGAGGAGAAAATAAGGTGAAGAAGTCCATGGGTTGAGAAAGGGACAGGGAAATCACTTATTGTCACATGGAAAATAGAATCAACATACAGAAAAATAACTCAATTGCCAATTAAAATAGACTTGGATAGCGAGAAACACAGACAACTTAAGCAACAGCTTCCCCACTGCCTCTTTCCCAGGCTCAAGTTCACTTCTTCATTCCACTGCTGTACCGTCCCCCTCCCTGAGTGGCACAGGGGGACTGTGGTCAGTCCATGGCAGTTTGTCACAGCTGCTCTGTCCTCCTCACCCTTTTCTCCTGCTCCATGGTGGGTCCTTCCCCTGGGCTGCAGTCCTCTGGTGTAAACCAACAGGATATCCTTCAGGATAATCCAACAGCAGCTCTCCATGGCCACAGCTCCTTCAGGAAAGGTTCTCGTGCTCCAGCACAGGGCCCTCTGTAAACTGTGGGGACATCTCAGGTCTGGCACATGAAGCAGCTCCTCCTCCTCCATCTCTAACCTTGGTGTTCGCAGGGCTGTTCCTCATGTTTTCTCCCACCAAATCCTCATTCCCTGCATGGCATTTTGTACTTCCTTAAATAAAGTTTAACAATTAAATACAGGTCAGCCATGCCCTGAGCTGGGCCTGTTGCAGAATTGTGTGGAACACACCAAAACACCAGAGCTGCTGGGTCAGCAGCCAAGGTACCAGTTGGCACCTGTTGAACCACCCCTTCCATTTACTTGTGTTTGCTTCATTTGCAGTGGTCACTACATGGACTCTGATCCTGCAGAAAAAAAATTCAAAGAGCCAGCAGCAAAATAGTACTCTGGTATTGACCTGGTTTTTGCATAGAAATACATTTCTTCCTACCAGATAGGGTGGCTGATGGAGAGTGGGGGATTTTCTTGACAGAGTTGTAACTTGATGAGAATGTGTGGAAAATGTTAGTTTCAGTTTGGATCCATGCTTGCTTTGAAAATCAACTATGCAATGAAATGCTTGTCCTTTGGACAGGAGAAAGGATGTAAGTTGTTCACACTTTTTTGCTAATTGTTATTAGAATCCAGTTCCCACCAACTTCTTCAAATTCAATTGATACCATAACTTCTATTCTAGCATCAGTGATGCTTCTCCCCTAGGACAGGGCATGGCAAGGGCCAGAAAGCAGGTACCAGTCCTTCACCTCTCCATGGCACACACCTTCCCTGCTCCCCGTGCACTCTCCTTGTTTCTTCACTCTCCTCGCACCTCTGCTCAAAGCTCTGTTTGCACAAGTGATACCAAAGCAAATTGTAAGGCAGGAATGGTTTCATTGCATCAGGAAATCAAGATTTATGACTAAGCTATGTTTGCTTGGGATGGGGAAGATTAAATGATTTAATCTGACACTGAAGACAGCCTTGCTGCCTGGCCATGGGAATACCAGTTCCCTCCTGATAGAGGCCTCCTGCCATCCCTCTGCTGCACTTGGTTCCATTTCTCAGTGGCCATTAAGCTACAAACGTGTTCCTTAAGTACATGGGTGCATCTGGCAAGGAGAGAAAACAGGGTCAAACTGACCTTCCCTGTAGAAGGCTTGCTGGCACTGCTCTGTCCCTGTGGTCTCTGCTTTGCTGTGTCCACCATGGCTGTCTGAGAGCCCGTGCACAGCTGGAACAGAACCAATGAAAGGTCTTGATTGCAAGGTACAAACAGAGAAGTCACAGCTGCAGACAAACACACAGACACTGAGCCCCCACTGCCCGGCTGTGGGGGTCTCCTCTCTTCATTCTTTTGTACCCTCTCTCTCTTGGCTTGCTGTTGCTTTCCCAGCCTTCTCCTCTCTGCTCCCTTGCTGTTCCCTTCATCCCCAAGAGGAATGGCATTCAGATCCACACCAGCAGCTCACAGGAGGGCAGCGAGTGTTTGTCCAAACAACTCGTGCCTGGTTTGTTACGGGTGAGAGCATCCAGGTAAGCAGGTGGGGACAGCTCTCCGTGGGAGCCAAGAGCTGTATAAGGAAATAATTTTATTGTTCTCATGGTACTTAGGGTCTATGACATTCCTGAGCAGTAGCTGTACTCCAGCTAGGAGTAGAGTTGAAAATGGGGAGAAAAAAGGCTCAACACAAATTCAGGCTGAATTCAGCAAAGAATTTCATTTGACCAAAATGCTAAAGTGTAAAAAAATTCTGTTCTGGACCTGTCATAACAAGATGTTTAAAATAAAGTTGTTGGGAATTGACCCAATTCTTTAAAGCTTAAAGAACCTGAAAGCCTGAGACACAGTCCCTTTGAGGCAGTGAAAGATTGCAGCTGAAACATTTATCAGGCAACCAGCTCTGCTATTATTGAACTGCTCTCCTGTGCCTGGAAGAGAGGTTGAACTGTTGAGGAAGTGAGGGAACTTGGGATTATTTGGGAAAAATGCTAGGCAGATGAAAGGACTCTTGTACCTCATCTCATTTTGTGCTCCTGTTGGTTGCACCTCATCTGCTCCCAGCTCTCCTCCCTCTCCCAGACCTCCACTGACTCCAGCCCATCCCAACTAACGAACACCAACCTCTTTGAATGCAACAAGATTTGTTTACCAAATGTATGTGTGAGATAACAGAAACCAAATGCTTTTACTTTACAGCAAGGGGACATCGTGCAGAACAGGAACTCTTTGATCGCTGTTTGCTTTCTGGTAGCAAATACCCCAATATTTCACACAGCATGTCAGAGCACAAGATATTCCTTTGTATGAACATATAGTCACCACTCCTTAAATCAATACACTCAGGTTTGCAGCTGGTGAAGATAGATGTAGGGTCAACTGTAATGAAAAAATAAATGAGAAATATAATTTCTGAGAATATCCTTGTCATTATGATGTCTTAATGCCTAAGATTTACACAAAGAGCTACTGCAACAGAGACAGTAATGAGATCTAGAGCAGGACTGAGTTTTCCATACTTTCAAACAACCTTTAAAAGTGCAGAAATCAGCAGAAAGCTGATCCTTCTGTGACTGCAGAAAACAGTTACAGGATGCTGAAACTTCCTAATTTTCCAAATCAGACAGTCAACTCTGCAATTCTCCGTGCCTGGCACCACACAGGTAGAAGCACAGAGACCTCTGCCACCCTGGCCAACTGGTAATTAAGCGTTTAGGTTGGTTTTCTGGGATGAGATTGATGGATTTGACCCCTTTTCACCTGGGGCTGAACAGAATAACTCTTAAGCCATTCCAAGATGGGAACCCTCCATGCTCAGACAAAAAACAGCTTCTGCTTTCCTGTCTTAAGTACCCTCATCTGGTACTTGCAGATATCTCCACCATTTCAGACCTTTTAGACAGTTGCTAAATGTCTGAGTCCCAATAACCCAATTTAAGTACCTCCAAGGTTTGTGGCAACTGATGCCAGCAAGAGATAGGGAAGGGCAGTTCACCTTCTATCCATCCCAGATCTCCCTTGGAGCTTGCCTCATGTTTGTTGAACAAATTTGATCTATTACCCAACAAACAGCAGAAACTGAAAAATGCACTGCTGTGATTTGCAGGAGTAGGGTGGGTCTGAAACATTTTATTGTTCGCTGAACCCAGAAAAGAAAATTATTAGTGGAATGAACCATTAAACCACAATCCCATGAAATTTTGCTGAAAAGTAAAAACATTACCATAAACTTAAGGATAACCAGAAGCACTTGACAGGGATCACAGCTTGAAAATTTACATTTACTTGTAACTAAGAACTCCAGACCCAAAGTTGGTGTTAATGCTCACAACCTGTCATGAGTTCCTTCACCCCTAAAAATGCTAAAACATTTTGTTTTGTCATTAAATAAAGTCTAACACTGCTATCAAACAAATATTGACAATCTTCCCACGTAGTTTCCCTCCCACTGCACAACGAAACAGTGCTATGTGTTATTAACACATACTTTTGCCTATACAGTTTGGCCAGCTTCCTAAACAATTTATCCCACCTGGTTTTGAATTTAGGACAATGGTTTCATTAATTCAGCTGGGCTGATCACTGCTATTACAAACTTTGCAGTTCTGCCTCCTTTTCCCAATATGACCTGTAATTGCATCAAACACTTCCGCCACCCTGACAAAATAAAGAAGATCACAATCAGACTAAAAAATGTCAAAGCCAAGATAATTTCTATTAAAAGAGAGACTGTATCCATAAGGTCATTTAAAAGACAAAAAGGAAAGCACAAAAATGTCCTTCATGAGGGTAAGAGCTGTTTGACCAGCACAGACACAGGACTGAGTTCTGCACTTGTATTTGGAGGCAAAACTGACTTCCAACACCAAATGCCAGAAATTCAGACTTTTAAGGCTGTACCCTGGGAGCCTCCCACTCAGAGAGACCCAAGTGCTCACCAAAGCCAGGACTGAGCAGCCACACCTGAGTGCAGGTCCCTGCTCTGAGGGACCAGCCACGAGCCACAGCTCCAGCCTGGCACCGATGCTCCCAGTGCAGACAGCCCCAGCTCTCCACTCCTGCACTGGCCTTCCACTGGAGGTTTGGGATCAGATCAGGGCTCTTTTCTCTGCCTTAGTTTTCTGTGCCATTTCCCATTCCTTGCTCTTCAGAGCCACTGCCCAGTGTCTGGAAATAATTTTCTGTGGCCATTGTTTTAAATAAAAGAATTATATTCCTCTGCTGAAGCAGACTCTCCTGGAAGCACAATTTCCCTGCTGTGGCTGAGGTTTGGCAAGGATCTGATATTGAAACAGAAAATGCCCTAAAGCAGATCCCAAACAGATTGCAAGACTACAAGAATTGCAACCCCCGCTTTATAAAATACATACAGGCAAGTCATCACAATAATGAAGTGCCAGGAAAAACTTAGAGGCAAAATCCTCTCAGGAACTGTGTTTCTTATCAACAGCCAGCCCTGCCAGCTTCCTCAGTGCACCAGCCATCCGTCCAGCACCCTGCTGAACTACTTCACTTTCAGTGACACCTGAAACAACAGGGCACCTTCTCCAAGTTCCCATCCAAGATCTCCCACAGAATGGCTCACACAACAGAAAAAGGAAAAAAACTCCAATAATAATATGATGTGTTTTTATAAATTCTAAGGTTGTCTGACTCCTGCGAGCTCAGCCCTGATTTTCCATCTTGTTGGCTTTCTGAGCAATGCCCACTTCCATAGGAGAACATAAATACACTTATTTATGGGCATGGGCTCACCTTAGAAATCCTGTATTAACCCTTCTGAGTGCTTGTTGCCCAGGAGAAATGCAGGCAAAGAAAACAGACTTAAGGAAAAGAATCGCCATAAATCAGATGTTAATGTTGGCATCCTGAAATCCAGAAGCTAAACTCTTTTGAAAGTTTGCATTTTTGTTCAAAATATTAATAATTTTGTTAAGTGCAAATGTTTGGTGGGTTGCTATAATTTTTTCCTGTAATGAGTGCAAGTTTCAGGTTTTAATAACTGCATCGTTAATGTAATATAATTTGTGGATGTCATTTTGGCTTAAGGGGGTTGCACATTTGAATGTAATGATTAATGGTTGATTCTAAATAACAGGATATACAACCACATAAAATAAGTGGTTAATAGCATGTTATAGTCATGTCAAAGTTATATTAAATTTATGTAAAGATTTCCCTGTGGTAAAACCTGGATATGATGACATCTGGATTGAGGCAGATGAAATGAACAACCCTTCCAATTTTAGCAATAAAGCTTCTACCACTTCTGTTTAAACAAACAGATAAAGATGAGAAAATACACAATGTCTTATTCAACCTCAGGCTGCAATTTCAAACCCTCCCAGACTGAAACCAGAGCTAAAAAAGGAACATAATCCTATATAACATCACTCCATGCCAGCTACAGATAAATGAACTGCTGTCTCTTCTGAGTCTCTAGAAGGTGGGCACCTCAAAAAGGATTTGCACCAACTGAAAAGAGTCCAGTAATGAAGACAAGGATAGAAAGAGAGTAAAATAACCTCTGGGGACAATTGTCCTCTGTCTTCAGAGGCATTGTGCCAAGAGTGGAGCTGCAGTGTCCAGCATTTGGGTAACAAATCAAATGACACTATGAACATCTGGGGGTTGGGGTTTGCTCGTGCTGTTTCTTTTTCTCCTGCGCAGAAACAGCGTTGAGCAGAGAACTTTGGCTTTTACTTGAAAAGAAGGAAAAATATTGGTGTTGTTCTCCAGGAAGTAAAGCAAGCTGAGCAGAGGAAGCCCTCTGCAGGAGTGGCAAGGTTTGCAGTGGCCCTCAGTGCTCTCAGGAACTCACTGCACAGGCTGGGAGCGATCCCAGTGGAGTTCTTCCTTTTGCATGGCCGTGCCTCCTCTTCGGAAGTGCTTTTTCATGTAACAAACAAACATAAAAACCCTTTAGTTGAGGATAAACAAAACCAAAACTATTAGATTGCAAAACAAAAGGAAGATGCATGTCATAGCTTCAGTATATCATTATCCTTCACACAGCTCTGTTTATGCAAATGTAACATTTATATGTCTATAAACCCTCCTCTGTTACATCAATAAAATATTCATGTCCTACTAACCACACTGGTGAAATGCAGCTTTCTTCTGCCAAGTCCTCTTCAAAAGGAAGGTTTCCTTTCTGGATCCCAACCTCCAAGTCAAATGTTGATTGAGATGTGAGGAAATGCACATTTAAACTTCTGTTAATTACAGCTGGGTTTTGTTACAGGTTTGTTTTGCACCAGAGAGTGGCAGCCAGAGCTCCTTCTCTGTTATATTTGCCTGTTTCTGGTTGATTTGCAGGTTTGGTGGGTTGATTTCTTTTTCTTACAAGTGCAAAGAATTTTAAAACAGTCACAGGATGCTGAAACTTTCTGATTTTCCAAATCAGACAAAGTCAACTCTCTTTCCTTGCCAGGTACGTGAACGTACTAGAGATGAGATGCAGACAAAATCTACTTTTTCCTTGCCAGAACCGCCCAGTTCCTCGGGAGATTGGAATCAACTTTTATGAGAACAGCTTTCGGAACAGTCTCCCTTCTGAACAGACACCAAGTTCAGATTTCCATGGACAACTGCTTTTCCCCCTGCAGGAGGTCACCCCCTCAGCACAGCCACACACAGCACCAGCAGAAAGTGCCCCAAACCACAGTGACACATCCAGGCACAGCTTCCACAGGGAATGGGGCTGGATTTGCAGCTTCAATTCGCCCTCTCGTGGACTTACCTGTCCACAGGTTCCTATAAACAGGTTGTCCACGGAAGCTGTGGCTCTCCCATCCCTGGAAGTGTCCAAGGCCAGGTTGGACGGGGCTTGGAGCAATCTGGGATAGTGGAAGGCGTCCCTGCCTGTGGCACTAGTTGGTTTTTAAGGTCCCTTCCACCCCAAGTCATTGTCTGGTTCTATGAAGAATGCCTGTTTTTCCTGGAGGACTGCAGCTGAAGGGTCAGGCCCAAGGGCTGCTGCTTTTCTCTCAGCTTTCAGGGACTTTGGGAAAGGGATTGTCCAGGCAGACACAGCAAACCCCACAGTCACTGCATGGACACAGTCTAAATCACAGCTTTCTCAATCAATTACACCTCAGAAATGTATTTTCCTCTGTGGAGTGGTGATTTGTATCATCAGCTCCATTTCAGAGGGAAAAGGAAGACTACACTGCTCTGCTGTTACCACAGCCCATCTCCCTCAAATATTCGCACGGCAAACTTTCTGAAAGTTACTGTGCACTCTGCATAAACACTGAACAGAAGAGGAATGAACAGAAAAAATATTTAATTTTCCTCTCCAGCATGTTATGCAGTATTTCCAAGCTCCTAAAGTGAATTATTTACCACATTAAATAAATTTGACTCGTATGCTTTAGCTCTGACTCATTTTCCTTCTAATCAGTTGCTAATTATTACCCGCTTCCTCAGAAGGTTTATGGGGACAGATGCTGCAGTACCATGACTACTAAACAAAACCCTGAAAAGTGGAGGAAAACTTCCCAGCAGATGTAAATAGAGTAAATTGATGAGCTGCTCGGGTAGTTTCTGTCTTTACTTTCTCTGCCCAATTAGTCAATTTACATATGGACTGGTTTTAGCAGTGACTTTATGCAAAAAACAACCTTTAACTAATCAAGTTATTGCACATTTACAGAGGACTGGTACAAAGAGGCTGAACTGGCTGAAATCCTGGGGCCAGTGTGTCCAGCCCTGACTGCCCAGCCAGCATCTCGCACAAGAGGTGGGGTTTGGGGATGAGGGGACCTGAAAAGGACTCACACAGGGACCTATCATCACATACAACTGAATACTCACTGAATCCATTCACTGCTCTGGATTGGTGACTTCTACCTTCATCACCTCTGTTTCTCCTGAATGTTTGCAGTTTTAATCAGTATAACATATAATCAGTACAGTTAATTCTGCAGTACTTTTCTGATGTACAATAAGAACTTGTACATAATCTAATCACGCCTTACTAAATGTCTCTCTCACCACAGTTTGGAAAGATGTAGTTTTAAAACATCCTTAACATGAATACAAAATAGTTCTAGGGAAGGAGGGAAAAAGAAAAGAGAAAAAGAAGTCCTCTGGCAATGAAATGACAGGATTTTACTTCTTGGCATCTAAGCCACAGAAACCAGACAATTGTTGGTCATGACCATTTGTTTTATAGCTCAAGACCTTTCCCTTATGGAATAAGTCAACTTGCATTTCAAAGCTACCTTCGAATGTAGCCACACATAGCCATCTACTTAGCATCACACACAGCAACTCCAGATTCCATTTCAGACATTCCAAAATACTGAAAATCAAGCCAGAATGTCCAATTTCCCTGATTTAGTGTCCAACACTTGCTAAAATTTCCAGGAAACTGATATTTATACAAACTGTGCCAAAGCCATTCTGCATAAAGTATTTACAACTGCACTTTGGAAAGAATCGTGTGCTGAAGCAACAAAGAAGAAAAACCATTCCAGATCTATACCCAGTAATACATCAAAAATACATCTGCACCCAGTAATACATCAAATATACATGGTAATTAATTGTATTAAAGAAAAACTTTGCTTCCACATCTCTGCTTATCAGTAATCTTACTTCAAATACTTTAAAATAATTTAGAGAATACTTTGTAAGAAACCATCTGCGTAGCTGCATGGTTGGATACCAGAAAAGTAAATTCTAAACATTTTGAACACAATATTCATGTGGTTACCGATATCCACTGCACAGAAATTAATTCTAAATTAAGAAAAAGTAATTTAGAAATCCACTTTCAAAGTGAGTGCAATATGAGACCATCTTACATCCCACTAGATGGAGCTCGGGGCTAGAGTGCTGGTCAAATATTTCACTAATCCCAGTGAGACAGGAAAACCATTTACAGAATTTCATTTGCCTCTTTCCTAATGCCCACACAAAGAAAATTAATGAGTTTGCATATTAAGAGACCACAACAACAAGCAATAGGAACAAATAGAATCAATCAGTTCTGCAAATTGTGCAAGCATTTGTTCTGAAATAAAAAGGCAGATGAAAAATAACTTCTGTTTTAAACACAATTTCCTGGCTTTGGGGCTTTAGTTTAATTTTTGCTAGTTGGGTTAGGTGGAGGACTAGAGAAGGCAGGTGATTTTTAAACTCTTGTTTGCTGAGAGCTGTGTGTCACCACTGTGCTACACAAGGCACAAATGGACTGCAAAACACAGCAGCAGTTCAACAGGAAGCTGGAACATTAATCAACATCAGCAAGATGAACTTGAAGTGCAAAGTGCTACAAAACACTTCTGCACGATCATTCTTTGCATCTTTGGGGCTAGAAAGGATTGCAGACTGTCAGTGCTTGGCACTGCAGTGTCTTGGCAGACTTTCACATGTGTGATTTACCACAGCCATGGCACAAGTTGGTAACGAGGTGTTCCATCCTGTCAAGAGCCAATACTGGACTGAAAGGTACACTGCAATTAATTAATGTTATACACTCTGGAAATTTACAGCGATCCAGGTGAGTAAAGGCAGGCATTGGCTCTTGAGGATACAGAGGCTCCTCAAATCAGGGTAAACTGGCTGAAACAGAACTGAAATACAGCTGGGAGGAGAAGGAGCACTGTCAGGAATCCAGCTCTAGTGGATTTGTTGCTGTAATTGGGTGGAATACAGCTCTTTCTTCAAAAATCATAAACTGCCAGCTACCCAGCTGGAGAGTTTTACTAAAACATTCTTTTCTAGAAGAACAGCATGTTTAGGAATGACAGTGACCAAAACTTGTCTACAGCCCTTGGGTTTATTCTCGGAGATACATGTTTCAACAGAGGAAAGAAAAGGCTGCTTAGCCTATTGTTTACCCAATGAGTAATTACCTTGTAATGAAGTGTAGTTGATTGTTCTCCTTCACAGCAAGACAAACCCACTCACCACCCCCAAGCTTCAAGGGCATCCACAAACACATGGATAAAGATTAATGCCTGTGTTAGAGGAATGCCCAATATCCCAGAGTCAAAACCAGGTCCATACACACACCAGCACTCCAGACTGTGAATAAACCAGGCCTGTTCCAAAGAGCTTCAGGCCACCTCTAAATGGTTACAAACATCCTAATATCTGAACAAGAATGGTATGGGATCTGTGGTCCACCATGTGGCAATTTCTACGGTGGGCAAATGGATTCCAGGCAATGGTGAAGTTGTAATTAAAACAACAAGGAAAATGCATTAACATCTGGAAGACATAGGCAATATGACAAATGCAACCCAGCCTTGCTGAGGAGAACAGATGCACAAAAGCACAAACACAGGGCACATACTGAAAAATAAGTCATCTGACTTGTGATGATTAAAAGAAGACCACCAGCACATCCTCCCAGGCAGATGTGCCACTCGAAGAAAACCACTCCACAAGGGGAAGCAAAATGAGTCACTCACAAGAAGTACTGTTGAATTCTTTTAATAACACTAGGAAAATATCATAGTATTAAAGTCCTGCACGGGATCCTCGGAGGGTTATTTGGGTTTGGGATTCCTTTGTGTTTATAAAGCAAACTTTGTTTCCCAATTGTGTTTTCTTTTAAGCCAACTACTCCTTTACAACGGCATTTCCAGTTAAAACACAGCTAACCTATAAATACCTGAATGCCACAGCACACATTGTGTGCGTGGGTTTTGTTTTGTTTAAGTCTTAGCGGAAATAACGGGAAATCTACTCAACACAGGGAAGCAAACGTCGATTTGTTAAGCAGAGGATGTAAAAGCCAGTAAAGAATACATTGCATACATAATACAGAAGGAAAAAAATTATCATCTGGAGTATGTGAAATTACACTGATTTTGCACCTTAAACCTAGTAGAAGTTACTCTGTTGGCCAATACTAATCCACTGAACAAGCAGAATGTTGGTCAGAAGTCTAATGTTTCCTGTACCAGCACAGAGAGAATATAAGCAGTCCATTGCTGTTAAAAGAAAACATGAAATCCAGCTCATGTTTCTGGTTAGGGATCGATTTCTTCGGGAACTATTGTTAACATAACATCTTCGTTGCCCCTGCGCACAACCATGTGCAACGTACTGTCCTTTTTAATGATGTCACTGACATCACTGGCTGAGCTTATCGACTGTCCATTGATGCTTATAATCACATCGTTGTCCTTCAGGCCACCACTGAAAATACAAAGCAGCAATGTGTTATTATAATTGCAGTTTTATTGTTTAGGAAAAAGAAAAAGATTGCTGGATTATTTCTATTTCCCACCCAACAGCAGCTGTGCAGACACGGCAGCCATGAGAAAAGCACTCAGAATTTATGAAGCAGTGAAGATTACAATACAGTGCAGAAACATCAGATTCTGATGGACGTACAAGTTTGATGAATCCCATATTTCACTGTCTTCAAAGGAATTCACTATTGCAAATAGCAGTTAATTCTGCAATAAAGATCCTAGGTGCTGATGTCTGTCTTCTAAAATAATTGTAACAAGGCAGACTCATTTTAGTGGGGAGGCTTCCCAAGCCTTTGTTCCTGAACACATAGAGAAGCAACCTGAGTGGCACTGTCTGCTAACACATGAGGACTTTCAGTCCCTGTTCTCCATACAGAGCTCACTGGCAGCCACTTTACCTATCCTTCATGTTTTAAACCTGAGCAGAGCAACCAAAATCCCTTTTTCTGACCTCAAAAACTGAACCTTCCTGACTCAAAGCAAGACAAGGCAGAACCGGGGCCACGTCTCTCCCCGAGCTGGCTGGAGCTGCTGCCAGGACCAAGAAACGGCGGGTGAGGGATGCCACAGACCACAACATCTTGCCCAGTCTTGCACAACAATCTGGCTCCAAGTTATGGAAAAATTAGCCAAGACAGATCAGACATGATTCAACCCTTCAGCATAAACCCTTCACAAAACCACAGACCACTCATCGGCCTCTTCCACCCACAGAAGGCGCCTTACACGAGTGTCTCCTGCAAGCAGGATGCCCTTGGCCAATGTTTGCAACAAATCTGGTTGCCTACCAAAGGTATGGCTCAAAACATGTTCATGGAGGAAGTCATTCCATGGTTTTCCATGCAGCCTTTCCGTGTGGCTCATAGCCAGGAAGGGTCACTCCAGCACTGCTCCCACCAGCACATCTACACAACACATGCTGGAGAGATCAGCAGAAGAAGGAAACCCCTGGGCAAGGGGACTGGGAGTGGGGAGGACAGAGCCAACATGGGCTGCATTTTAGCTGCCAGGCCAGCCTTTGGATGGAGCACCTTGATTTGGGTCTGCCTTCACATTAGGAGGTTACATTGCCTCACATTTCTTCTCCCTCTCTAAAGTCCCTCTCCCAGTCTCTGCTGTTATCCACACTCTTAGAATGACTTTTCTGCACCTTCAGACTGGACCTGCACACCAAAGCAGCAGTAACAGCCCCACGATGGTGCAGCCAAACCATTCCTACACATTACACTCCCCAGTCTTCTGCCTGACCAGTACTGCCAACAAGAACCATCTACAAACACAGCAATAGTTCACAGAGCACATCAGACAGCTAACACCGTTTATTGTACATCCAAACTGCCAAAAAGACACCATCCAACCATCCCTGCAGCCTTCCTAAGAGGTAATGTATGCCTGCCCCAAGCAGCTTTCTGCCTACACGCCTTTGGTGCCACATAAGCCTCTGTGTTGCCACAAAATTTACTCTTCTCTTAAATGATCACTAGGTTCAGAAAATGAATAAGGTTTTCTGTTTCCTGCCCTGGATTACTGAGCGGTTTCCTATCAAGCAAACCCTCAGAGAAAGTGTCTCCAGCAAAAGCCAGCCAGACTGGTGCCAGTGACCACAGCCCAGCTGCCAGGCTTCAGCCAGACGTGGTACCGACTGGCAGGGCAGTTTCTGAGCAAATACTGAGTAATAGGAAGAAAAAAAAAAATCAGTTGCCCAAACCCAACAGCTCTTCCCAGTAACGTGACTGCTGACAAAGCCCTCACATGGAAGAGTGCCTGCTGCCAAGAGCAGATTTCAGCCCCAAGGCCTGCCAGGGGAGCTGGTGGGTTTGGCCAACACTGAAGTGGACACGTCTTCCCAAGCTGGACCCAAAGCTTCTCGCTCGCTCTCCTGCAGAGTGACCAGGAGGGCCTTGGAGAGGGTGCAGAAGCAAAAGTCTTTATTCAGCACTGGCATTGATACAACAGATGCCTTGGAAGCAATTGCTGACTAAAATGAAAAGGGAGTTTTCACAGCCCCTGAATGCTTGCCCTTTGGGCCTGGAAGGCTGACAGGGCTTCCCTGCAATGCCCTGATACCGTTAGAACATTGCCCATCAGGGACCAGACTAAAACCGCAAACCCATTTCCAGCAGACAACCTAATAGCAATCAGATGGTCGTAACTTTGTTAATTTAGCATAATGAAGAAAGCCAGTAAGCAGGGAGCAGTCTCCATTGTTACCCCCTTAAGTCAGTGGCAGTGGTTTTGAGAAAAAAGTGCTTCAACCTACGCTTCAGCTGGTGTTTCTGGAATAACTTCAATAACATAGGCCCCAGAGACAACATCAGGGAAGTCTTTATGGCGATCCTTCAGCTCTCTAGCTTTGCTGAAAAATGAAGAAACAACGAAAAAAATATTTTGTCAAGACAGGAAAAAACTCCCCCACGCATTTTTACTGAAGTCACTTAATAACCACGCACTGAGGTGTTTTACATATGTTGGTACATCACTTCAGCATTCATTTTAACCCTTATATGTATAGTTCAAAAATTTTTACACTTTTTGCATGCATACAGTTTTTTAATGTCTATTTCTGATAAAGGCAATCATTTCAATAGATACAGACAATCAGAGTTAAAACATTTCAAAACTTTAGAACTAGCAGACAGTAGAATCACAGAATGGTTTGGGTTGGAAGGGACCTTAAATCCCATCCAGTGCCACCCCCTGCCATGGGCAGGGACACCTTCCATTATCCAAGGTTGCTCCAAGCCTCATCCAACTTGACCTTGAACACTTCCAGGGATCCAGGGGCAGCCACAGCTTCTCTGGGCACCCTGTGCCAGGGCCTCACCACCCTCACAGGGAAGATTCTTTTCCTAATATCTCATCTAAACCCACTCTTTGTCAGTTTGAAGCCATTCCCCCTTGTCCTGTCACTCCAGACCCTTGTAAGTAGTCTGTCTCCATCGTTTTTGCAGGCTCCCTTTAGGTACTGGAAGGTCAAAATTAGGTCACCCCAAAGCTTCTCTTTTCCAGGCTGAACAATCCCAACTCTCCCAGCCTTTCGTCATGGGAGAGGTGCTCAATCCCTCTGATCATCTTTGTGGCCTCCTCTGGACTGGCTTCAACAGTTCCATGTTCTTCCTGTGCTTGGGACCCCAAAGCTGGATGCAGAACTCCAGGTGGGATCTCCCCAGAGCAGATTAGAGGGACAGAATCACCTCCTTCAACCCTGAACACCCAAAAAACCCCAACCCCGAGTGTTTCAATGCTTTGTTCTACCTGTGGATCCTGCACAAGGGAAAAACCTCTGGTTATTTTTACAGGACATGGCATTACCTGCTCATGAGTCTCTTACAGTTTGAGCATGAATAAGCAAGTCCACACAAAAGCTTCATTTGACATTAAGTGAATTGTTTAATGAAAATAATTTTATAGAAATGGAAGTACGCACGTAGCTGATGTAAGTCATGAAAACATACAACAACATGGATATAACCCCAGGACAAAGTCACAGTCACCAGCTATTCTCTTCTGAAGCATTAAGGAGAAGAAAAAGCCAGGAGTTGTTTAAGAACTAGCTCATATGAGAGTCTAGAGGAGAGTTCGACCACGTAGCACATGCAGAGGAGAAGGTGGCAAGAACTGGCTGTGAGTTGTCACCAGCACACACAGAGACACTCGGTGCTGGCTCCAACCTCCTGGGAGCTTCTGCACATCGTGAGCTTGATCCAAATGCATGCAGAGACCACGCTTCAGAAAGGTGAGGAGCCACCCCGCTTACTTACCTGGGAGTTAGGGACATCATTCGTATGCCAATGTATTTCTTTTTGGTTACAGCCTTTCCTACAAAAAGGAAAACAGGTCTTGATCAGTTGCTCTGAGCAAAAGAGCCTCGCAGGCTGTTGCCTTTCTGGTTTATCACTGTTTTCACAAAATCACAGAATGGTCTGGGTTGGAAGGGACCTTAAAGCTCCTTTAAGGTAGCTCCCCCCTGCCACAGGCAGTGATGCCACCCACTAGACCAGGTGATTTTCATGTTGTCCTCTTTCAAAGCAGTGAAGTGCAGTACCTTTAGCTTGTCTGTCATGGGATTCAGTTAGGAACTTCTTTATTTTATCGGATGGGATAGCAAACGAGATGCCTGCTGTAACTTTTAATGTGTTAATTCCAATGACTTCACCATCCTGGAGAAATAAAGAAAGGCATTATTAGCAAATATGGAACACCTCAAAGAGAAATGGATCATCTCTTGCAAGCAGACACAAAGACAAATTCACACTTGTGGCTGGTCTTCAATTTTCTACATGTTTTAAGTCTAATTTTTTGAGTCTATTGATAAAACACTACTTAAAAATTTTGCAAAATCAATGTGATTATTCATCTTGCTGCAGAAGAGATCAAAACTGGGCAATTCTCATGCTTGCAGCAGATGAGAAACATATTCTGCAGCCAATCTGTGTTTACTTCAGCAAACACCACATGAAGCATGGCACCAACTGCTCCTGAGCCACTATTACATAATAACATAAAGAAAAATGACAGTTCACCAAAATCAAAAGTTTTCCTGGCAATATGACTCCAAGAGTTTCAGGTAAAACCTGTCTGATGTCATCTCTTTTGAAATCTCAGCAGCTTCTTTCCCTGGTTCATCCCAGATAAAAAAAACCTATCCAACTAAAATTTTTATAAGTGAAGGTTAAGTGTGACTGAATGTGTGCTGTGAATTGGGTGAAATAAAAAATTGCCAAATCTCCTCCAAGGCAGAAACTCTGAGTAGTTCTGAGTTTCAGTCAGTGCTGTGCCTCCTGAGGACTCAGCCCCACATACCCCCAGGAGACCTGAGAACTCTCACACAGTTTTGCAACCTGCTTCAGTTCATTCCACAATATTGGCAAATAAACCCAAACATCCTGAAAATATGTGGATTTTTTGGGTGTGATTCAAAATGAAAGGGTAGATATATTTTAGAAACATTAAGCTGAGTTTCAGTGTGCAAAAGAAAAGAATTGCCAGCTGCAGGGCAAACAGCAAGGGCAAACACCTCACTGTAAAATGGACTTTTTGCTTTTTGCAAAGGCTTGAGCGAAAAAACATTACACTTGTTTGAAACTATGCAAACCATAAACATCTTAAATATTGAAATCCAAATGTAGCTTTCAGCCAACATAAACACAGACAACTGATTAGTAAGAACCACGTAAATTTTGTGTAGT